>JBBWSJ010000006.1:600000-1006065 GCA_038088505.1 Diaporthe velutina | reverse complement strand
AGGTATTTTAAATTAATAAATAATATTAAAGGGGTAATAAAAATATTTTATAAAGGTTTTAATTAAAAATAAATAATTATAATAATAAATAAGAGAGAGAGGTAGTTATTATTAAGAAAAAAGAAAATATAAATTAGGGGTTATATAGTAATTATTCTTAAAATAATATTAAAATAGCTTATATATTTTAAGATAATTATAAATTATTATTATATTAGCTTAAAAGCTTTAGCTAATAGGGAAATAATTAATAAGTAGTATTATAAGGATTTAGCTTTTTAGGGGAGGTATAATTATAATACCCTAAGTTTTAAAGGCTAATAGATTTAGCTTAGGTATAAAAGGAATATTATAAGCCCCTTAAGGAACTTTTAAAGGGGTTAAGAATTAATCTTAATAGTTACTAGTATTTATAATAATATTTTATTTATAAGCCTTTTAGTAGCCCCTTATATTTAGTAAATATATATATTATATTTTATATATATAAGGATATAAGATAGAAAAGTTGCTCTATTTTAAGTTATAAAGTTTTTTTATATAAGGCTTTTATATATAATTAAATTACTTACTATATAATTAATTGCTTAATAATAGGCTACTTATATTAATAATTTACTACTAGTTTTAACTAGCCTTATTTATATAGCCTTATAAGGCTATTTATATTTTTTAAAATCTAATATTATTAATATAGCATACCTATCTAATGCTAGGTTTTTAAGCGTTTATTATTATATAAAGGGACTGCTTACAGCTTTAAAAGAGCATGTATACGGATTAAGAATGAAACCACCTAAATTGTGTAACCATACTTGGTTTGTGTGGACTTGTTTTAGGTTGGTCTGTAGAGCAATTCTATTATGATTAAGGCTCTTGGGAAACCACAGTTCGCTGGCCAGCTGATCCTGAGAATGTATGAATTATCTCACACTGATGCAGCAAGGTCTCCTTATTTGTTTTCCAACATTCGCAAAAAAAATATCCCGTTCGCTCTGTGGAAGTGGGGGGAAACCTTAGAGCACGCGCCCAACCAGCAGCAGTCCTGAAACTCGAACATTGAAGCTTCCGTGAGATCGTCGGTATCACCTGAGACCGATATGCAAAGCACCGTCAAACTCCTCAATAAATGGAGCTATCGACGATCACACCACTGCCCATGAATTGCAACTCTCTCTTATCGATACCTGAGTGTCGCTCTAACCTGTCCCGCAGGATTGGCAAACCTGACGCCATGCTCAAAGTTGTGTGCAAATCTTAGTGTGAACCTTAGTATGCAACCACGTGGGGGACGCATCACTAGACCCAGAAAATCGGTATCAAAGTTACATGAAAGTTGCAGCTGGTGAGGACACGACGTTTCTGGGCCCCATTGCGCAATCCATCACACCACTTGGTCTAGAGGTGGAGATAGGATGCCACAATTGTGCACTATCACCAGTATCAAACATGTTCAAAGCTGGCGGCCACCGTCTATAGATGGACCGTCCCGCCTCTCCAACTTGCAATAAGTTCGTTGCTGGTCAGTCCAACAGCCCTTAAACTCGATATTGCCAACCTCGACTTTCTTGCACTTTCGGCAACATTAGCGTTGATCGAATTCATCTGAGATCTTCTGTTAATTCATTTGTCTGTCTTGAGGGTATATGCTCAGAATGGCCGAAAACGGTGCCTACCCATCCACAGACCCGAGCGTGTACGATGAGTACGCCGGCAAGTGGGCGGACCAGCCGCAGGATGCAGACAGCTGGATCCAGCGTGCGCAGGACGTCGCTTCTGTGTTGGAACAAGATGCCAGCGCACGTGAACGAGAGAATAAATCCCCACGAGCAGAAGTGGCTCTGCTCAAGCACTCAGGTCTGACCAAAATCCTCGGCCCCAAGAAATACGGCGGAGGCGAGCAGCCCTGGAGCGTTGGATACAGAGCCATCCGGGAGGTCGCGAAAGCCGACGGGTCAGTTCGATGTTTCGCAAATGGCAGTACTCCAAGCCAATGTGTAGGAGATACTAACTTGTGATATTTAGTTCCATTGGGATGCTCCTGGGGTACCATCTCCTCTGGAGCACAACTGCTAATGTTGTTGGAAGCCTGGGGCAAGCCGATCGCTTCCAAAAGCTCATCCTTTCCAACAACTACTTCATCGGAGGGGCAGTGAACCCCAGGGACAGTGACCTTAAAATTGCAGACAGTGGAGACAAGATCACCTTCAACGGCCGCAAGTACTTCAACACCGGCGGTGTGGTCTCAGACTTAACTGTCCTCGAGGGCGTGCTTGAAGGAACCGAAGACCATATCTTCGCTTTCGTTCCGACTGTGCAGCCGGGCATCAAGTTCGCGCACAATTGGGACAACGTCGGTCTTCGCCTGACTGAAAGCGGTGGTGTCTCAATTGAAGATGTGTCTGCTCCATGGGAGGACGCCCTCGGATGGGACACGAAGACCAAGCGTCCCGACCCGGCTGTCCTGGGAATCCCGTTTGCCAGTTTGCTTCTTCCCACGTAAGCGAACTATGGATTCTGACGTTGTTCACAAAAGTGCACTGGCTAATTTCATACGGCAGTATTCAACTTGTATTCAGCAACTTCTACTTGGGCATCGCGCTGGGTGCACTTCAGTACGCTTCCAAATACACTGTCTCAAACACTAGAGCCTGGCCATTTGGTGGGGATGTAAGTAAACATCTTCCCAGCCTTCCCATCCCTGCTAGGACGTGGTGACCGGAGTTGACACTTTGAGCAGAACAAGGAAAAGGCCACGGATGAATTCTACATCCTCGCTACATACGTAAGCTGCTTCTTCTAGTCTTTAACTGAAACCCTGTTGACACAGATCCCACTTAGGGCAACTTTCTGGCCCACCTCCGCGCCGCAGAGGCCCTAGCAGATAAAGCTGGCCAAGCCGCAGCCTCTGTGTACACCAAGTACCCCTCGAACAAGGCCGATGTTACGGCTCGTGAACGCGGCGAGTTCGCCGAGTGGGTTGCCAGCATCAAGGTCGTTGCGACAGACACGGGGCTCAAGGTCACGTCAGGCCTCTTTGAGGTGACGGGAGCAAAGGCTACGGCCACAAAGGTTGGCCTTGATCGATTCTGGCGCGACATCCGAACTCATACTCTCCATGACCCTGTGTCATACAAGAACAGAGAATTGGGACGTTACCAGCTCCTTGGTGAGGTGCCTGAGCCCACATGGTACACATGATTTCCATGATGACCCACTCGGACCGTCTATCACGTTTCTCAGATACTACCTAGATACTGTTAATTCATACACCCTGTTTTTCAAGGAATGCCTTACGGCAGATTCTTCCAGATGTCTTCTGCCATTTTTGATTGATTACCTGGTTTCTGTCCCAGTGCATGGGCATCTCGAGTGAGATCCCCATGCCGTCAACTGTGACTGCTCGTAAATTCAACCATGCACAACTCATAGAAATCACAGATCCAATTAGATTTTCGAGTTCATTGATAGATAAATTTCTCGTCTTTTGGAGTGCCAATGTGTTTTGGTCGTCTTGGTCGTCTTGGTGCAGCGAGTTTCGGCAAGGAGGCGAGCTGCGGTCCCAGCTCCCGATGGCGAAAGGGTTGTTCCACTGCAAGCTGGGGTGAACACATCAAACACTGTTGTATGACCGATGTGCAGGTGATGTGCTTCTATAATTCCTTCTTTCATTTACATTTCTGATCCAATTCATAGTTATCGGAGCAAATTGTCCGTGAGCTCTGCGCTGATCTGTGTGAATGGTGACGTAGTTTATACGTTCTGCGACAAAACAGTACGCGGGTACCTTAGTTTGTGTGTAGTCCCCTGGGCGAACTAAAGTCACAACGTCACTGACTCCAGTCTAAGTAAGGCTCATAAGAAGACTGCAGCAGAGAACTTCTCGGAGTCCTTTCATTGTTGTGAAAGCCACTGTGGCAAAGTTGTGTTTTCCAGCATGAGATACCTGGCGACACTTGCGCTCCCTCTACGATCATCAACATTGCCTCTGAGAAACGCTGGATTCGCAGCGTACCGGTATCACCAAACCCACAAGATGTCTTCAAACGGAGACCACGTTGAGAAGGTCAGCGAGCCTCAGCCTGCGAGTGAAGCACACCAGCACCAAGCCGGCTCAACAACCCACCGCGACCTGGACGAGTGGAAGCACCGCGAGCCGTACCGCATCCACAAATCCGACGAGGACTTCCCCGTGAAATGGCAAGGAGGCTGCCATTGCGGACGGGTTAGATTCCAGCTCAGCCGCGAGCGGCCGCTGATCTCAAAATACTGTCACTGCAACACCTGCCAGCGACTCCATGGCGCCCCGTTCCAGTGGTCCACCATTTTTCACAAGAAAGACATCAACTTCACGCACGGCCACCACGACCTGGGCTGGTATGACCCCACTGCGAAGTCGCAGACGCACCACCTCCCCTGCAAGGTGCAGTGCGGCTTCTGCCGGACGCCGCTCATGGACGAGGGAAGGAACATGATTCTACTCTACCCTACTCTCATCGACGGGATCGAGACTCCTGAGGCGAGGAAGGCGTTCGAGTCGAAGTGTCACATGTTCTACCCACAGAGGGTGGTGGACTTTAAGGGAGACGGGATCGCAAAATGGTCTGGTCTGGAGGGCGAGAGTGACTTGTTGGACGATGACGGGAACGTGATCAAGAAGAGGAAGCAGAAAGAGGAGAGAAAGGAGAAGGAGTGACGGACGGCATTCCAAAGAAAATTACTACGCATTGAAATTTCCGTCGGCCAAGCAAAGCCACCTCCATGACACATTAGCACATGCAGGACGGCATTGGAATTATGCAAATGGACAAAAAAGGGAATCTGCATGGGTCAGCTTTGATGCACATGTGAGCATCCAGGGCCATGAAAAAACTCAAAATGATGGTGAATTACGAGATTAAGCTAGTTGCATTCCAACATGCACATGAGTCTCCGTTATAATTCTCCTGCCGCCCCAGAAGGCGGATAATTCCTCCGCACAATCGCCCGCAGAGGCTCATACGCGGTCTTCGCGACCCCGAGCTCGTGCATCATGGCGGCGAACCTCGCGTCGACCGGCCAGGTCCCGGGCATGTCCAGCAGCAACACGACCATGTCGTAGAATTCCCAGTCCTCGATCTGGTCGGTGGCGAGCTTGGCGAGCGCGACGCAGACGTGCACCCAGCCGGCGACGACGCCCTCGTCGATGCACCCCTCGAGGAACCGGAACTCGACCGTCCGCGGGCTCGCCCTGGCGCGCGCGTCCTCGCCCCCGAGGGCGTGGAAGTTGAACCCCAGCCGCCGGTACTTCCTGCCCGTGCCGCAGAGCATCCTGCCCAGCTCCGCGTGTGTCGAAGCCCGCCAGATGGCCCGCAGCGCTTGGCGGTGCGCCCCGCCGAATCGGAGCGTGTCGCCGCCGTCGTCCGCGCCGCCCGTCGTCAGGCGGGCGTTGTTCGCCCTGGCGAGGAAGGTGTCGAAGTCGTCCTCCGGGCCGGTGGAGAGGTCGTCGATCGTCTGCCCGCCCGGCAGTCGCCCCTGCAGCGCCAGGGCGATGCGGCTGTGTTCTCGCCAGGGGAAGCCCCAAGTGTACGTGTTGTCAAAGTTGCGGGACCTGGGGTCCTTGATGCCGCGCAGCATGGGCTCGGACAGCCACAGGATCGTGGCCAGCTTCTTCATGCTCTTGAGGGAGAAGAACAGCCCGTCGTGCCGCCCGACATGGACGTGGACCTCGGTGGAGTGGTTGGCGACGGCGTCGAAGCTGTGCTGCAGCGACCTGCAAACTGATCTTATACCGGTCACTGCCTCTTTCCTTCCAGTCCACCAAAGCTTTGGCGAGCACAATTCTACTGGGGTCCACACAAATTTATTAAAGTCTGGCGCTGTCACGTCGATCAAAGGCCGCTCGTCGTCTCCTTCCTCATAGCTTACAAACGGCGGTACAGCAGAATTGGCTTTGTACACGATCCAATGCGTCTTCCAGTAGTCACTTCGTTCTAGTCTATCTTCCAGTATTTGATGGTATGTTGTTGCCTTTATCCCGGGTAGACAATGGAGAGCAGTGGCTATCGCTTCGTATGTGCTCCTCTGGATCTGCTTTTCAGACTCGGTCATCGACTCCAGGCTCTCTTTCGGTCGATGGGGGACAAATGGTCTTATCTCCTCGCTCAAAATGCTGGTTTTGTTAAGCTTTTGGGGTACGAGGGATTTGATCTCCACGGCGAATGTAATGTCTTCAGCTCTATCTCTAGTCGAAGACAAGGGTTGAATCGTTGTATCCGCAGTCATTACTGAGCTTGGTAACACTTGAGTGTCGTGTCCAAATGCTGAGAAATAGGTGTTGAAAGTCGGGCATCAAAATGCTCTTTGCCTCGTTTTATTCCAAATTCGCTCATGTGTGACAAAGATTCCAATCCACGACTGCCACAGTCGTGACTGGGAAGCCTGGAGAGTAACTCCGCACAATCTGACGCCAACAGGGTGCCAAGTTCTGAGATGCTCCACAAGGTTATACTCAATGGGGCCACTCCTGGTACGCACCAGGTTCAAGCCTTGAATGCCATTCACTTAGGCCTGCTGATCGAGTAGACGCAATGTCCCCCTTGCTTCGAGTCACAACATGACAACAAGTCGAATATTTGCTTGTGACGGAAAAAGGAAGCGGACGCTTTATATGCTGCAGACGTCTTGTACTCCCCCAGGAATGACAGGTAGCATGCGAAGCCGGCCGGCCGGCCGTTGCCCAACTCTGCCGGCGGTCCCTTGGACCCCTGCCTCAATCAGAAGTAGACGATTCTTGTCACCGCATGCAGTGAAGGATGAGTCTAGCCAAATATGCCAAGAAATGACAAGTGATTACATTTCATAAATTCCAAGGGCTGATGGGCTGATCTATTCTTGTCAAATACATAGGAATACAGCATATTTTACCGGTGGTTATAATTATTTATATTTTCGTCATTAGTCTTGGAATACCAATTCCCAAAGCATCATCAATGGGGTTTGCTCCAAAAAGGAAATCGGGGATTTCTAAGTGGTTTCGTCCTTAATCCGTACACGTGCTCTTTTGCGGGGATTTCTAAGCGCCTGCTTGATCCACGCAACTCCTCAAAGTGAGCCCAACGAGCGCTCCCACTTGGACTCGCCATAGCGAAAGTTCACCCGATCCCACCTAACGGAGAAAGTACCTACATGAGATCGAATCGACTGCGGCCAGAAAGCTGCACCAATGATCTCATACATGAACTCTAATGCAAGGCAGATGTTTATTGGCACATTGTGGCAGGCAACGATGCAGGCAGCGAGGGTTCCAACCGGCAAGACAACTACCCTAGGGTAGCGACCAAGGCTGGCGTCCACGGGTCTCGGTTGCAGTTCCGTGAGGCACAGCCAATGATGGAAGTCAATGCAGAGCCCCATTCCTTGAATGTTCGAGATGACCCCGTGCTGCGGCCATCTTCGTAGGCCAGTGTACTACCCAATGTTCTTAAGCCGCGACCCAATTGAGCGAAACTGCCGGTACGGCCCCACGGTTCGTGCCCACACAACGCTCCCGTGCGATATCAATTTGTAAATTCAGCACAAAATTGGGTATCACCAAGATGATCTCATCTCAGTGGATTCGAATGTGGAAGGCACAATTCGCTGACAAAGAGCCAATTACAGGCCAACACGGCCTTGATATATCCATAAGAGGTTGGCCATGTCTTAGGCAGATGACGCCGTAGTCTATGTCAGGTATCTAGTGCTGAATAAGCCGACATCAACGCCCGCGATTGGGGTCACGGCAGGAGCAGCACGGCGGGGGAAATAGTCCGGCGAGAGAAAAAAAAAATGCTAGACAATGGCAAAGCACCGGTTGAAAATAGCGTGCATGACAGACCGGATGTCGACCCGCTCCTTGGCCGCGTCCTGCCGCGCCTGGACCTCCTCGAGCACCTGCGCCGTGATCTTCGCGTTGCCCGCGACCCGCTCCATGCGGAGGATCTGGCCCATGACCCACGCGCGCTCCTCCGGGTCCCGGTCCTGCTCGGACCCGAGCATCAGGAGCGGCCACAGCATGTTGACGGGCAGGGCGTCGTCCTCGCGGTCGAGGCCCTCCGCCAGCAGCCCCGCCAGGCGCCGGATGTGTGCCAGCGCGTCGGCCGCCTCGGCGGTCAGCGGGAAGGCCTTGTACGCCACGCGGTGGAGGTGTACCTTGCTCGCGTAGTAGTTGGAGAGGTAGGTGCGGAACGCGCGCGTCACCACAGACGCGAGGTGCGCCGAGACGTGCGGAGGCGTTAGCCGGCCGGCGACAGCGATGTCCATCAGCGGCGGGCGCTGGTCGTATAGGGTTCGCAGGTCGGCCGCGATCGACTGCCCCGTGTTCATGACCTCGGTCTCGTCCTCGACTGTGCCACGGGGGCGATGCCACGGGTCAATCTTGGAGATCCTGCCCATGAAGGACTGTACTTTTTGAAAAAAGAGGATCCCTGGCTGATAGAGGACCTGGAAGAGGGTGTCCTCGATGTCGTCGTCGGCAAGCTCGTCTTCTCTGGTCTCAGGTCCGGTGGCGGTCTTGAGGATATTGGGGGACGGGACGTCGACGAGGAGTGGCTCCTCGTCTTTGTCAAGGAATAGACCATCGCCGCCGGCGCTCACAGCTCGGCCGTCCAGAAGCCGTATCCAGAGGAGGAATTGTTTCTCGATAGCGGTAAAGGATGCCTTGTCTCCGTGCTGGAAGATGTTGTAGGCCCTTTTGAGATGAGTGTGAGCGGTCTTTATCCTGGCTTCTAGGATGTCAACGTAGCTTAGGAAGAATAGAGTTGCCAGCAGATTTGTTCGGTCAATGCTCTGCTTGAGGAATGACTCAGGCGGGTGGTCATCGTACGCTGCCACCTCGGCGGCGGCGTTGTCGTAGTGGTTCTGCTGGCTTGCCAGCCAGTTGCCATCGCGACGGCATAGCATCAAGTTGGAGAAAGCCAAGATAGCCCATCGTATCATGCGAGACGCATTGGACATCCCAACCAAGACCTGCCGCATGGCGAACCAGTTCTTTTGCGTCTCTACCTCAGCCAGGATGGGCGGTGTCACAGCGTGGGCGAAGTAGTCCATGAGACGATGATTCTCCACCGCTACCGTCTCTGAGGGCACGAGCAGGTCGTCCTGGTCGGCATAGCCAGTGCAGCTGGTATCTGGAACTGTTGACGGCTCCGAGTTATCATAACTGCTGGGAATCAGTCTGCTCTGCACCGAAAGGTTGATGCTAGCCTGAGGCGACGAGTTGATCGGGGCCGCGGGGACAACGGGATTGTGGCCGTTCTGCGCCAGGCCGTCGAATGTAACGCCCTGGCCAGCAGTGACCGCAGGGCTCATCTGCTGCCAGATGTCACCCGTGCCAGTAGCACCGGTATCCCACAGGAAGGAAGCGTAGTCGAAGAGCTGGTTGACGGCATGAAGAGGCGGGGTCTGAAACAGTGGCCCGCTGGGTGCCGGCTCCATTTCCGGCATTGGAGTGCGTGATACTTCAGCATTGCCTGGGGCCACGGTGCTGCCAGCGTTCTGCCGTGATCGCCGTTTATGGCTGCTAGTAGGAAAGGAGAGCGGCCATTTGCATTCCAGGTTGAGACGCTCGCAGTGGCTGCAGCGAGGCCTCAGCTCGTCGCACTTGACTTTCCGCCGTCTACCGAGTGAAGGGTCAGTGATCGGTTCTCTACCGCTGTGGGCCCGTCGCCGGCGGATGTTCGGGTCGCCTACTTGCACGTGAGACAGCCATATCTTGAGCGGGCCGAGGATTTGTTCGACGAGCGCGCCGGCCCGCCAGTGGAATTTGGTGTTCCGAGGTCGTTGTCTGGACTCGGCGACATGATTGCGGCCGGGAGCCTTCAGTCAGTCCACCGGCAGCGAGGGCTATAGACGGGTCAGGGTGACGAGATGGTCGGCCCACGAAGCTGCAGCTCGCCTCGATTTGACAGGAAGCTAAGCAGCCCTAGGCTGGCGAAAGAGACGGGACCCCGACGTCCCGGGAGTGGGTCCATATGTATAATAGATGCTGGCGACAGGTCCAGAGTAGGCGATTCCCGCTGCCAGGCTTCCTTCCACAATGTGTCCCGGAGATTATCCGTTGCTTCGTACATCGTTGTTGAGCTGTGGAGAAGTGGTTGGACTCTCCTTAATTGAGCTCGCTTTTGTTGGCCAGCTGGTGCGCCGCTGTCTGGAGAAGTGATGTTTTCTCCACTCCCCACAATCTCCGCGAGTGGGCCTGTTCGACTTGGGGGTCTCCAGCTGGAGGTGGGCTGGTGCGTGGGGGCGCGCATTGACTGCGGCTGGAAGCTGTCGCGGTGCTTCGTATCCCATGGCCGTTTTCTCAGTTGGAGACTTTGCACCCATCAGGTGCATCCTTGGAGGGAGGAGACCAGCCTCTTAGACATCCACCAGCATGATTCAGACATTTGATTGGAAATGTTGTATGCATTGGTTGGGTTGCTGGTTCCAAGTTACTCAGCGTACATATCAAAAGCCCATCCTTGATGAAACTCCGGGGATGCCCGTCCTAAATTTCAGCCCTAGATGATATCACAGTAGATGCTTCCGGTGCGCCAAAAGAAACCCTTTCCGCAGGTCTAGTTATAACGCCAGGTTCAAGATCAGCACATTTGTGTATCCTGAGTGCAGCGTGGCTCAAACAAAGAGTCCGTCCGGTGCTGCTGTTTGAACATCATATACAATCTGCCATATCCAGGTATCCTTGCGAAATCAGTAACTCGAAAGAAAATACAGGAAAAAATAAATCAAGAGTAGAACGAAACGCTCAAGACCCAGCCAACCCTACCAAGACGCCGGCGCATTGATTGATGATGAAATACGAGGACGTGTGTTGGAAAATTCGTGATGATTGTTTGCCCCTCTCGTTCTGCTGACGGCTGGCTGCCATGAAAACCTTTCGGAGGCTGCGAAATCACACTACTAGCATGCTGCGCGATGATTCAAGAGTGGAAGTCCCTGAGTTGATGAGGGGTATGCGCTTGTGCGGTCCAGGTCCAGGGCCATGCTGTTATTCAGGGCCTGTTGCTTTTAAATGTCGTCCACATCATCATCAAAGTTTAGTACACCTAGCATATCGTCTTCGTCCTCATCCTGGACTATCGTAGGCGATGGCGCAAAATGCCTGTCGTCGTCTGGGGCGAAGAAGTCGCCGTCCGCCCCACGGGAGTCGGTCGTCGTGGGTGAGAGGACCGCAGCAGCAGACTTGTCCTTCTTCATGATCCCAAGCCCTTGCATCGTATATCGGAATGGCGCAGCTCTGAATGCAGTGACATTATCCGACACCGTGGTCACGACTCCACCGATGGGAGTGTTGTTCATGATGACGTTCCCGGCTGAGGATGCAACTGCGCCCCCGATGTCCAACATTCGGCGCGCGGCAGCCCTTCGCCGTTTTTGCATCTCTGAGCTTAGCCACCACTGAGCGGTCGCCTGACCGACCATGTAGACCACTTTGCCGTTTTGCTTTATGGTCTTCAGTACTTCGGACTGGAACTTCTGAGCTGTGACCCGGTCCGCCTCGTTGCCGTTAAACATTGCTTGGACACCATCAGCATCAATTTCGACGAAGCCGTTTTCCCTGAGCTCGTCCCTAGTAGGCTCATCTGGAGTGATCACGACCTGGTCCTGAATCCCGTCTTCGACATCATCATCGGCAAGGCCATCTTCATCAACAAGCTCCTGGCCTGAAGGGTGATGCGGGTGCCGCAGCGTCTGGGGATCAAGCTGCTGGAGATCCTCATGGTGCACACTTGTGGGAACTGTCGGTGGGCGGTGAGCATGCTGGCCGAGACTTTGTTCTGAGCCTTGGTGGGATAGCTGAGATTGACGTGATCGACGTGACGACAGGCGGCGGCGGTCTGCAGGGCGATGATGTGTTGCTGGTGTGGTGCTGGGCGAAGGCGAGTACGAAAGAGGCGGCGGCGGGGGCGACGCAGGCTCTGGGTGTTGCCAGGCGTTGACGGAGGAGAAGCTGTGGTTGTTGTTATTGTGGGGCCTTCCAGATGCGGCGGCGGCGGCGGAGTGGTGGAGTGCGGCTGGGGCGATGACGGGCTCGGCCGATCCGACCGGTGTCAGAGGCTCCATTAAATCGTCCTCGTGAAGGCCGCTCAGGAAGGCGGCTTCTTCTTCCTCGTTGTCGAAGCGAAAGAGGCCCTCGTCGTCTTCGGCATAGTCTCGACCCTCCATCATGGTGGGCGAGCGAGGGCGCTGCCTCATGAGATATGCGGTGTGGCTCACTGCTGGGGACGGTCTGTGTGGCGACAAGGAAGTAAATGGCGAGCGGGTATGAGATTTGGGGGGTGAGGGTGAGGGTTGAGAGTGAGTATGGAGGTGAGTTGGGACAGCACGAAGGTAGTGCAGTGCGGCCAAGCGAGTAGTCGGGTTGGAGTCAAGACAAGTCAGGCGCAGGGTGGGGGAGGGCTGGCCCAGGCAAAAGTCATCCAGCGTATTGCCGCCGATGGCCCTCCGTCAGGGCTGGGGAAGCCAGTCGCAAGTCGTCGCGGTTGACAAGCACGATGAAAGAAAGGTGTCTCCGTGCTCGTGAGAGTGAAAATGGCTGATGAAATGACAGAGTGTGAGGGCGAAATTGATGGAAGTGGTCGAGTGTCTCTGCCTGAGGCGAATGCCCTCAAAAGGCGAGGCGGGTGGGAGACTGGGAGTCGGAGCGGCAGATGGGAGACAGCAGCAGGGGACCTGGAACAGGGCCAGGAACAGGGAGGAAAGCTGGGTGCGGATGGTGTTAAGCGGCTAACGAGCACGAGGTAGAAACGGCAGGCGGATGAAATGGGCACGAGCGCGGACTACCTTGCACTAACGGTGCCTACTCGGATAATGCATTGTGTATAAGCCAGCCAGAGGACCACAGAGGTGGGTAGGTACTCCCATGTCCTCATGACTGCATCAGTGTGCCTGAGGCGGCGCAGGCAATACCTTGAGATACTTGATGACTAGGGGACCAGTCAGGTGGTAGTCGTCGGTCACAGTCATCCGGATGAGGCGAACATGTCCCCACGATCTGTTGTCGTCACAAGACAACTCTGGTCCATGCAGGAACACATGAGACTGAAGGCAATTACGAGCAGATAGGTTTGGATGAGTCAAATCTTGATATCCTTGGATTTATTTCCAATCAGGCTGCAGGAGAGTTCTGGATCTCTGGGCTGGAGCATGATCTCAAGAGGGCGGGTGGACGGGTCTGAAACCAATGTATTTCAAGTAGACCCGAGGGTCGCCAGTACTCAATACATAATGAGATAGAACACGAAACAGGACGAAATGCTTCTCGAATTTACCTCTGCGCCCTTCCCCCATGCGTAAACTAGTCTCGAAGAGACAGGACCGCGAGGATTTAAAACAGAGAGACAGGCCTGAAAATTCGATTATCTGCCTAAGCAGACACTGAAGCTGGCACGCACGGTTTCCGACAGCCAGGATGTAGGCTCGGTCGTCAAAAAGTAGCAAACCAATGCTATCTATGACGGGATGACCCAGGAACATCGCAATAGTATTGACACAAGTTATGTACACTCCAGCTTGCGTGCATCCCTACTTCTTCGGTTCCTCCTTCTTCTCCTCCGGCTTAGGTGTCGGGAGCTTGAAGCTCTCGGGCTTTCTGTCAATGCCCGTTCCCACCGGCTCCCACGCGCTCGAGCCGCCCTCAAAGTCACGGAACGCTTGCGTCAGCTCCAGAGGCTCCGTCACAATCCTCTTCTTCTCCTCGTCATACCGGATTTCCGTGTACCCTGTCACCGGGAAGTCCTTCCTCAGTGGGTGGCCCTCGAACCCGTAGTCGGTCATGATGCGCCGCAGGTCAGGGTGGCCGACAAAGAAGACCCCCATCAGATCATATGCCTCGCGCTCGTACCAGTTGGCACCCTCGTACAGGCTCGTTATGGACGGCACCGGGGAGGCCTCGTCGGCATAGGTCTTGACGCGGATGCGGCTGTTGTGGCGGACCGAAAGCAAGTTGTAGACGACTTCGAAGCGCTGATCTCGCGTGGGGAAATCGCAGGCGGTGATGTCGCTGACTTGCGTGAACTCGGCGGCGGTGTTGTCTGCAGAGGGAGGGAGGAACATGTTAGCAAGGGGTCGCAACGCTGTGGGCAAACTAGTAGCAAGCATTCGGGGTGACGACATACACTTGAGGAAAGAGAAGACTGGAATGACGCCGGATGGTGAGATGTAGATAGTCAACTCATCCTTCCAGACGGAGAATTGTTGGATGTACTTGGGCAGGACGCCCATCAGCCAAGCGCCGTATCTGTGCAGGTTGTCGGCCTTTGACTGGTATTTGTCGGCAGGGTTGACGATGGGCGCCTCGAGGGAGCCGATCTTCTCTCGTTGTGCTGCCCGGTAGTTCTTGGCGTCCTTGGGGAGCTTGACGGCGTAGGAGCCGACGCCGGCGTGCGCGGTGGCGGAGAAGCATCGCGCAGCAGCAGCTTCGTTCTGGATGGATGGCCTTGCCGGTCGCAGGGCTTGGGCCAACGCCCGGCTCCTGCAGAGCTTGCTGGCCATGCTGGACGGTATTCGGGGTTTGTTGGGAGGTCAATTGACGACTGGAGGACCTTCCCGGCGTGGTCAAATGCGCCCCTCGATGTCGAGCGGCTGGGCTGGGGTTGGCTGGAGCTTGGGGAGTGGTGATGTCGTTCACGGGCCGAGACTGGGAGAATGAGAGCGATGATTAAAGCAACGCCGCCAATTCGCTGCAGCAGCCGGCAAGCTCCACGAGTCAGGTGATCACTCACGTGCTGACTGATGCCTCGAACTGTATCCCCGAGCAACGTGTTGAATGCTTCGGTTGCTGCGTCGTCGATTTATATGAAAGACAATTAAGACAGCGTTCACTGTTAAATAATCTCGATAATCGAGGTTCCGAAGGCTACTGCAGAAGCGTAGGGAATCTATTCCCGGGATGGGAGGCAGTATTCCACGTACAGTTCGCCTGTCCAGCAGTTCGCCCAGTCGCCCGCCCCATCTCTCCTGCAGCAGCCAAACACCAGCCTGCAGCCAGACGGCAGGGGTCGGTCCTGGCTGGACACCGAAACGTTGCTCACTGTGCCGTACTGCACCGTACCGCCTTCCAGGGACTGTACCCCAGCACTGTACGCACTACGCTGGCCTCTTGTCTCTGGTGTGGCCTGCTCATTGGGTCCTTGCAACTGGGGTGAAGCTAGTCCCGGCTGGGCACTAGCGCCCTTCCGACCGTCTGTGCCCCTTCCACCTTGGCCCGTGGCGTGGAAAGGCTTTTGATGCCAACCACGACTGGACCTTCTGCTGCTGCTTTTCCTCTTCATCAGCCATCTCATCAGTATCAACCCGCCCCCTCCCTCTCTTCCCCCTAGGCGCGTCGTTGCAGCTGCCCACCTTCGACATCTACACGCGGTCCATCTTGCCCGTGTTAATCATCACACCTAATCATCTGATTTGGACTGCATCTAGAGACCTGGCTTAGGCCTCCCTGTCGACCTTCACCCGATTGCATTGCGTCCTGCCTCGTCACTTTGACGGCCCTGGCATCTTCCTTCGCCTTCTCTCTACAAGCGACCCTTCGTCGCGCAACGCCGTCGTCTGCAAACTTAGCAACCATCGACACAGCCAAACATTTGCTCTGGCTCTAAATCATCAGCCATGGCACCCCAAGATCAGTACCTCGATGATGAGGAGGAGACCTGGTAAGCACCTTTCGGCCAGACCTCTCAGCCCAGTCGTCCTTCCATCCAAACTGCGCTCCAGGATACAATCCGCGGCAAACCGGCATCGTTCTCTTGCATTTACTGACTTGCCCTAGCCCTCTCTGCATCGAAGAGTTTGACCTTTCCGACAAGAACTTTCGGCCTTGTCCCTGTGGATACCAGGTGAGCTTGAGCTATCAGGCCCTCCCAGCCTTGGGTCCCTCTTGCTAACCCAACTCCTCCACAACTAGGTCTGCCAGTTCTGCTTTCACAACATCAAAAACAACATAAATGGTCTTTGCCCCGCCTGCCGACGACCTTACGACGAGAAGACAATACAGTACAAGGCCGTTACAGCTGAAGAGTTGGTTATATCTCGCACCTTCACTATCACGGTGCTATGCTGACAAGACACAGGCAAGCCGAATTTCGCGCCAGGCAACAAACAAGCAAAAAGAAACGCGCCGAATTACAAGGTCAGAAAGAGATACAGAGGCGCGACACCGAGAAGGATGCGCGCAAGAACCTGGTCGGCATACGCGTCGTCCAGAAGAACCTCGTCTACGTTACCGGCCTGACCCCAACCGTACGAGAGGACGAATTGCTCAAGACCCTTCGACAACCTCAATTCTTTGGGCAGTATGGCAACATTCAGAAGATTTCGATTAGCAACCGGAAGACTCAAGACGGCCACAACCAGTCCCTTGGAATTTACGTTACTTTCGAGAAAAAGGAGGACGCCCAGCGCTGTATCCAGGCAGTCAACGGCTCCCAAAACGGCGAACGAATCCTCAAGGCGCAGCTCGGCACGACCAAGTACTGTTCTGCTTGGCTTCGATACGAGCAGTGCAATAACCGCCAATGCATGTTTTTGCACGAACTCGGCGATGAGGAAGATAGCTATACCAGACAAGATCTCTCGTCGTTGAACAGCATGCAAACGCAAAGACCGTACGGCGGCGGAAACTCTTCACGGTCAGCATCTCGACAACAAGGGCCCCCTCCACAGTCGCATCACGTACCTCAGCCTATGGTTCGCACCTCTAGTAAAGACGGATCAGAGAGCGGGGATGCTCCAGCCTTGCCAGCCTCAGCGAACTGGGCTCGCAGCCAACAGCAACGCAGCCGGCGCGGCAGTCATGCAACCAGCGGTGCAGCGTCGAGTCCGGCCATATCCATGTCGTTGCCCGCAACAACGGAAGCCACCGAGGAGGCCGTGGAAGCTGTGCCTCAAGAGCCGCCCCAAGAACATGCGGACGTACAGCCCGAGCCCCCCGCCGCAGAAGCATCAACCGATTCACTGGTTGCCGAGCCGCCAGAGCTGAAGAACCCCTGGGACACCGCACTCATTGGAATCTTGAAGTCCTTGGGTGGTGCAGAGCTCAAGCTCCGACCTGTCACACCCGACAACTCTATACCGCCTCTGTTTGATCCTCGAGGAGGCGAGCGACGACGGGCAATGCGGGATGAGGAGGAGCGCCAACTTAATGGGGAGCATGAGCAGCAGCAAAGTGAGCCAGTGGAGCCAATCGAGCCCGAGGGAGAGCCCGAGAGCGGAAGTCTGGCTTTGGGTGGTGAGCCGGAGGAGCGCGATCAGAGCCGCGAAACGCATGCTTTCGAGCAGCGCAGGTCGATCGCCCAGGTACCCATCCAGCGTACCAATACCGAGGGCTTGTTTGGTCCCAATGTTGGGTCAAGTTTCGCTCAGGGCGCAGCCAACGTTGCCACAATTGGCAACCGCACCTTGACTCCACAGCAACAGACCTACATGCGTCCGCAAGCCAGCTTTCCTGATAGCATGCCGCCAGGTATCAACGCCTCTCAATCAGCGCTGTTCCAGGGACAGGGCCAGGGCCATAGCAGGCAGACATCCCGCTATAGCTTCGCCAACGAAAACCAACCTTCGGCCAACACCGTGAAGCTTGCTACAAACCCCCGCCTCATGGCGCAGCAGCAGGCTTCCATGATGCCTTCAACTTTCCACTCGCAGCCGAGCGGCCAGTACTATTCCTCATCCTCCATGCCTGGTCCTCCACCAGGGCTCAAGTCCACGGGAACACCCCCGAGCATGTTTGGCCAAGGCAACGCGTTTGGCAGCTCTGGATTCGGCGCGAAGGACTCTAACGAGGTCCTTCAAAATCTGATCAGGACTCGAGCTGGTGGAGTCGGCCAGGGCCATGATGCTAACAAGCGTGAGTACATATTTCCTTCATTTCCCAACCAGTACCCACCTTCCTCCTCCTCCACCCCAGCTCCTGCTACCGCCGGCTTCATGGGAGCGCTCTACAACGGAGCATACCAAGATCTCGGTGCCAAGCAGAAGAAGAAGGGGAAGAAGCACAGGCACGCTAACACTTCCTCCTCTGGGGGGAGTGGCTTAGTAGATCTTGCGGACCCGAGCATCCTGCAGGCGAGAATCCAGCATCATCAACAGAGCAATGCCGGGGTCGGATCGGGGCTGTTTGGAGGTCAGGCCCAAGGTGGGTACAACCCCAACATGTTGTACAATTCTCAGCCGCAATATCGGGGTTGGTAGGCTGGACACGCTCCCGCCTGCCTTTTCCCCTGATGGTCATGCGCGATACCTTTTCCTTTTTCCTCTTTCAATGTCTGGAACGATATTCTGTACGCTTTATAATGCAGGCGTTTTCGGCTTGCAAGGGAACGGGCACAGGGCAGCACGACGGACCATGGACAGTGCGGTTTTGACTGCTTTCTGAGTTTTGAGCGAGCATCGCGAAACGCCGGCCTTTCACGGGTCTCAGGCCGGCGGGATTTGCAAAGGCGTCACGTTGCATTTGGAGAAAAAACAAGAGGAGTCGAAGGCAGTCTCGAAGAGACCTATCCTCGAAAGGCGTTATCTCACAGGATTGGCACCCTACACACAACTTCCACATTACTTCGAGCTCAGGGTTACGTCAGGCAAGCCATCTCGTCCTCCTCAAGGTCATCTATGTACGTTAACATCACGTGCCCAGTTTCCGGTCCACAACTCCGGGGCTGATGCGGCATGAATTCCTGGGGATAATAGAGAAAATCTTCTTTGCCAACAATAACGTGCCTCACTTGCTTCTCAAGAATCCGCCGGGATCGCCTAGATGGAAGCCGTGACCAACCTTGAGCCTTCTTGTATATAATTACTCTTGGGGTGTCGTCGTGCTGCCTTGTGGCGTTCCTTTCGCTGCCTCACCCCATTATATGATTTGACAAAGACAGCGAGCGGAAGCTGTGTGCTAACTGCCATTCTCTTACAGATGAAGACGATCCGTTCCTGAATGACGCCACCAACATCGTCGACGCCCTCGTTTCCGATGATCCGGTTGACGAAGATACTTCTACTTCGGCGTCGGTGGATGCTTTCCAGACTTTCGTTATGCCTACGGCTCCGGCTGTCCCGCCTCCTGGCTTGGGCTTCATGGCTCACAGTCATCCTCCGCGGACCGCTACACCGTTACAAGCGCCTCCTGGACTTGCTGGCCCTGCATTTCCCGCGCCCGGTGCCTTGCTCTCCAGTAATACGCCTAGCCCTGTCGTCCCGCTCAAGCCAGCATCTGGATCTCCTGCTTCAGCCGCTGGCTCCGCGAGTGCGAGCAAGAAAGGAGCCGAGCCGGCCACCGGAGCTCAGGCCAAGAAGAACATCAAGGCACTTGCCCTCGACAGTGGCTTGTCTATGGAAATTGCGTCCCAGGCCCACACATCCGTCAAGGGCAAGAAACCAGTGCTTCAGGATGAGGACTTCCCAGCTTTAGAATCTGCTAAGCCTGCGTCTCGGACCTCAACACCCGGGCCGGCGAAGGCCCCCTCTATCAAGACCCCGATGGTTGCGAAGAAGGTCCAAGCTGAGACTCCCAAGTCTGCTACCACACCTGCTGCAACCGAGGCTCCCACCCAGCTTGCGTCTGCACCGAAGGTCGAGAGGAAGGCTGAGAGGAAAGTTGTGCCTGGTGTTCTGAACATTGCGGCAGCGACCAAAGCAGCTGCGGCAAAGTCCAATCCTCCATCCACTGTGACATCGGCCGTGGAGAAGGCGGATGAATCGGCATTCCCGGCCTTGCCAACGCCAAGTTCGGTCTCCGTGTCCTCGCCTGCTACTCGGGTGCCCAAGACTTTACGAGTTGTTTCGACACCGAAGGCAGAGACCCCGCCGTCCATGTCCGCCGGGGCTGCGGCTCCTGTGTCGCTCCGTCATGCGTTCAGCACTCTGCAGCGGCCAGAGACTCCAGGCAGTGCGGATGTCTCCGACACAGCGTCCATTCTATCAGCATCGGCATCTGCTTCTCGGACGAACTCTCCACCGCCTGGTCCTGCGCGAGTCGGCTCAGCCGCTGTCCGAAACACAACCAAGAGTCAGCAACGCAAAGCGAGGAAAGATGCGACGAAGAAAGAGGCGGCTGCGATAGCAGTCCAGACGAAGCCGGAACCAGAGGTCGTGATTGCGCCCATCGTTGGTCGCAAGAAGAAGCAGAAGAAGGAGCCAAAGCAGCAGACGTTGCCAAAGGACGCTACCCCGCCAGTGGAGAGTCGACCCCAGTCACCAAGCCCAGCAGAAAAGCCCGTCGAAAAGGAAGGCAAGCTCGCAGCCGAGGAGAAAGTGTCTACCTATCGTCAGGCCGTCAACGAGTCCATGAGCTTAGAAGAGCCACTGATCCCCCGAACAAGGAGGAAGGAAGGCAATGCCTCTTCCACTGGCGAGCCCTCGAAACCAGTGGCCGACAGGCCGGTCCCTCCACCGGCTGCCATTCTCCATGAGCTCGCGTCAGCCGGCTGGATCACAGATGTCGACGCACTTAGCCTTTTGAAGGGCATCACAAGCACCTCTCACCGCTCTGAGCAGTACACGCCCGTCGTGCCCAAGGATGGCTTGACCGAGATCAAGTCTATGCTTAGTGAGGAGGACCAGCAGGCCCTCCTTTCTGGCAAGCCCGTGCATAAGATCATCGATGGCTCGCGCGTTCTGCTCACACCCAATGGCAACTGCGTGCGCAACCTGACTGTCGCGGAGGAGCAGCGCTACCTCGAATTGCTGGCAAAGCTCGCTGAAAAGGTTGGCGACCCGGCAACATATGTTCACTCGCGTCACGAGGCGGGCAACGGCTTCAGCGTGATTAAGGGTCGCGCGGTCGCCAATGGCACGCCGAGCTACTTCCCTCAGGGGCCAGCGACCACTGCAGCTGATGGTCTGCGCCTACCTGCGATCTCAGACCCAATGCAGAAGATGACCCGCGAGGAGGCCCTCGCCAATATCAACCAATCGATCCTGCCACGTCTGAACCTTGGCACGGCCAATCTGAACACGCTTGCGGCGGTAACTGATCCTAAGCATTCCCTCAACACTTCACCTGGCGCAGGTCAGAACAACAATGCCCCTCAAACCCCGCCTTTGTCTAAGCAGGATCTCGCCAATGCAACCAACGCCCTGAACTCGCTTGCTCCGCTAATTCTCAACTTCGCATCCTCTGGCTCACCGTCGTCCACTGCCGCGCTGGCTGCCGAGCTCACGGGCCAGTCCGCGGGCTCAAGCCTGGCGAAGCTGGACCCAACAGATGAGTTTTCGGGCATGGCGAACACCATGACAGCAACGCCTTCGATGCCGTCGCTGGCGTCGTCCGTGGCAGGGAAGAGCGGCAACGTGGGCGGGTCGTCGAGCGCGCTGGCCAACTTCCCGATGATGAGCGTCGAGGACATGGAGCAGGCGTTCGCACTTGCTAAGAAGGAGGCTGAGAAGATGGAGAAGAGCCTGAACCAGGTGATTAAGAAGAACCGGAAGCTGCTCTCTCTGTCGGCCTCCGGCGCCGGCGGTGGGCATTGACTAGTTGGCGGCCCCACGACCCGCGCGACAACGTCTACAACTGCGCCCAAGACTTCTTCTCCCGCTACCACCACCAACGAAAACAAGGCAACTCGCCTGCGGAGACGCGAGCTGCTGCAGCGCGGCATCGCGAGGGTTGGGCTCGCTGCATCCCGCGCTGTCGGGTTCGACGAGCTGCGGTTCGGCGGCGCTCTCGGCGTGAGTTGCGCTTTTGCGCTGCGTGCGACCGTTGCTGCGGTCTGTATGCTCAGCGTCGTGGTAGCAAGGCTGGCGCTGTGGGTAGTCACGGTGGTTGTGGGGATTTACAGCTTTGGAGCGTGGACAGTGAGGGCTTTAGTGGCCCTCCTCGACTGGGTTGGGGCCACCTACTGAGTTCTAGCTCTGTTGTGACTCGGCAGCGATGGCTGTGGCTGAGTAATGAAAGGAGATGTTGAAAGAGAGTGATAGAGTTGAGACTTGCCCGAGGGCTTTGGTACATTACTGGTGAAATCAGGTCGAGAAGACATTTGGGCCACGAATTCTTATTCCCTCTTGGACGAGGGACACGATCTTCGCATCCACGAGCGAATGATACGACCTGGCTGCCCAGCATGGAGGACTCAGGGGTTGGTCAGCCTGGTTCAAGGCACCAACTGAAAGTACTCGGGCTATGTGGGTGCCCGAGTGACATTGTACAATTAGGGTCAGGATGTAACGATAGGGAAGGGATCTAGCCACGTTGCGGTCACCCTGACGAACGAGACGGCGTTATGATGGCAAGCATAGATCACATTGCCTGGATATGGCATGACATTGCACACAGCATTGCTCGGATAGAGCTAGACAGCAGCTAGGCCTAGCTAAGGGTCTGGCACGTCCTTTTGCATCACCACAAGGACCTAATACTGCACGTAGAATGTGTAAATAAGCATTCTTGCATTGTACATTTTGCACAAAGTCTTGCAGGGCTCGGTAAATCAGAGAATCTCCCATGTGCACTGTAAGTGCCTCTTTTCAGTGATATTTCTATTATTGGTGGTAGCATACTGCTTAAGTCACTGCGCTATTATCAAACCACATCTGCTGGGCACTTTGCCGTTGCCTTGTCAATGCCATTCATAGCAGGTCAGAAATCAAGACAAGCCTGCTCGATCTCAGGGGAAATGGTGCCAGGATTTAGCCAAATTTTTGTATGCCTTGCCGAAGTCTTCGCGGTTTTCGGCCCCCAGCCCATAGTTGGCACCTGCTGCTAGAAGAAGTTGCCGTCAAACAGCACCTACGACTCATCGTTGTAGATGCTCATTACTTCTTGTTGGGATCATTCTGACTGGTATCGGTGACGGATATCTCTGGAATATTGTCTGATACCGTGCTGTGTATATGGTTAAGTCACAAGATATGTCTTTTCTGGTTCGCTGGCAGACTTGCATGTCTGCCATCTCGGGAATCTCGTCGGGCGCTTGGTCTGACATTGTGTCTTTGAGAATATGTCTGGGTTTGCTTTGGTTTGATTTGGTAAATTCTGGTCATTTCAACTTTGTGGGTATGAATGGTTAGTCTATGGAGCAATCATGAAATTGGTCTGTCTCTTTGGCCTCCTTTATATTGGTATCTTGCATGTCTGACAAAATAGCCAGAGTGACTCAAAGCGGTTGCAGTTCCGTACCCTTACTCAAGGTTTCTATGGCTGGTCCCTCGTTTTCTTAACACAAAGGTTGCAACCAACACGAGCTTGGCTCGCTGTCACGCATATTGACGTGACACCAAATTTGATTCATTATTGCCTGTGGACCAACGTAATTGGACTTATGAAGAATTCGAATCAGTGGGTAAGTTCGGAGCACATAACACTTTTGTATCTTATTTTCTGAGTCATGAAGGTGTATTACTCACACGAGGTTACTGCTTTTTGCAAGTCTCACTCCTTCTGCCAGATTGCTTACAGAAGGAATTAGGATGTTGAGAAGGTAAACGTAATTAATGCTAGCAAATTACACCTCTCGGCCAAAAGACCATAATAACCAAACTGGTGTTGGTTACTTCTAGCAGTATATAGGTGCCGTACCGTCACAGATGTCGTTAAATCTAAATGGAGGTTAATTGGTAAATACCATTAATTTTCTGGTACTTGTCACCATGAACCATAAAAGTTTTCGCCAGCTGCCTTCGCAATTTAAAATATTGCTGCCCTTAAAGCTCTGTGATAGATAAAGAAACCTTTCCTCAACTACCACGCAGATACTGCATATTCTGCTGGTTCTTTAAGACAAGTAAAGCAATACCGACTCTGGGAATACACAATGTTCTTCTCCTTATGCATGAAACTGAATCGAGCAAGACTTTCTCCGGGTCGTACAATGCAGTGCTGAGTTCGTGAAGGGCTCTGTGTGAAAAGGGTCTACGTAATCATTGTACTTGGCCTTAGAGTGGCACAATGTCAGGTCTGGTACAGACTTAAAAATTAGAGATAACATCGAGTTCTCTTCAAATTCCGAGCACATTATCGCTTTGATGTACCAGAACTTCTTGATGAGACGCAGGTTACAAGGTTGATAGCTGATGTTGCAACACGGGCAGTCTTGAGTCGACTTGTAAGCTGTAGGGCATCAGAGGTGTGAGACAAAGCCCTCGGCGCCATCTCTTACAACATATACTATCGCGATCCTTCTCTGAACGTGATGATAGGCGGTTAGGAAGATTTTGAGGCCTGGATACTTGATGTGCTGGAGGATGCCAACGTATTGATTTGGGTGCATCGTACTGTACTCATTATATTCTAACGGGTGAAAGGCGAACAACTCGCGGTAGTACTGTCCACTAAATAAAAAGGTCACTTTGAAACACTTGTGAGGTGGAGTGAGTAAGAAAAAGTGAGCGGCGTTGAATGTTGGGGCGTTGAGCCCGGCCTCAAGACATATCTCACACTCACAGAAAGGCCGTCTAGGAAAATGTTACAACGAATGGGACCTTCCAAGATGCGAAGTTTGGCACTCTCCCAGCACCTCTCTTACTCCTTCCTTGTCTCGTTTTCCATAACGCGGCTCTTGATGTGGAACATGGTCATCTTGACGACGCCTTCGATTCCCCTTAGCAAGTGTATGTTGTTCTTAAATGTATCAGTCTCGCGGAACTGCATGTGAGCATCGATGCTTGGCCAGCCGATCATGGCGGACAGGAGTCTTCCCTTCTGGCCCTCTTCGCCGTCACGGACCGGGAAGTCATTCTCAACGCCCCAGCCAAGGTTGATAGCATGGATGATAGGGTGCTCGCTGAGGCAGGCGTCGGCAAACTGCTGGAGCCGCTTCGTGGCGGCGTCCTTGACGTCCTCGGAGATTTCCGATGGGAACCAGATCAGGAGGACTTCAGTAACAGGGGCTCTCAGGGCAGTGTGGGGGTAGGGAGTCAGGTTGACATGCTTTGTGAAGTGGTGACCGCCGAGAATCTTGGGGAAATCCGTGACGATGTCCTTTCCAAATCTGAGTGCTCATGGTCAGCGGTAAGCACTTTAGGACGTCTGCACGGGCTCGGTGGCACTTACTCCTTGGCGAACTTCTCGTGCTCTTCCACCGAGGCAAAGTCGAAGAAACCCCAGAGATTGGCGGGGTTTTCAACTTCGGTGCCCCAGAACACCCTGTACGGGCCTGTCGGCTGGCTAGTAACGTCCTTCCATATTTTGAGCAGGATCTGGCCTTCAGGGGTGCTGTCGTCCATGACATCTATGCCAGGCTTGACAATGCTGCATCCTGCCTCTGTGACTGGCATTTTGAAGTGTGATGACGAACTTGATTGGTCTGGTAGAAGCACGTATTGCGAGGAAATGAAGTTTGATGAGTCGGACTAATGTTCTTCTGGTCCAGAAAGAAAGATGAGTCTGGTGTGGGTGTCTCCTTAAATGGTGTTCGAAACTGTGCTGCCTTGCAGAAATAGAGTTAGGATGCCCAGATGTTGAGGATGGACATCATCTGTCTTGTCTGCTTATGCACTTGCCTCAAGCAAGGATCGTGTGGTCAGAGTGGGGGGATGTTGAGCCGGGGAGGGGCGAGTTCCACTGATACTGGACGAAGTGGGTGACCTACAACCAAATGAGACGGACAAACACTCAACTCCGAATCGATTGAGTACTCTGAGTTAGATATATGTTATCTATGCCAAGCCGAGAAGAGACCCCTTCTGCTGGATTGGTGTTGAGACCTGTGAGCAGATCGCGCCTCGGGAGTACCTACGTACCTGGATGATTTGTCATCGAAGTCGCTGCCCACGTGCTGACGCGAAGCGCGCCGGCGATGAATGCTCGTCCCTTGCACTCGAGTCGATACACGGTATTATTACTTGGCCGTGACGGGGCCACTGCTCACTGTCGCAAGAATGGAGCGCTCTTATATCCAAGTTCCCCATTCTCTCCTCCCATGTTGATCGACCACTAGCTAGCAATTAAGCCTTCGCTCTGCCCTGCGGAAACAGCCCCGCGCGGACGCGATGGCTCGACGTCGAGGGGCAGCCGCCACAGGCGTCACCCGCCGAGCCGAAGCTGCACAGAGAGCCGCCCGCGCATCGCCTCGAACTACCAGAAGTACTCGATTATCAGCGAATCAGGGCGAGGGCGATGCCCTCGTCCCTGGCGTCTATAGACAGATGCTGCGCGAGACTGGGGCTCTGCCGAACCGCATGACGTCAGACGACGCTGAGCGACCTCTGAAGAGACGGCGCACCGGTCGGCAGGCTGCCACAGAAAGTCCTACGACTCAGAACCAGAAGGCCGATCGACGTGAGGTCGCTGGCTCCCCGAATGTCCCAGCAGAGAACAAGTCAATTGCCGAACAGCATGAGAGCGACGATGATGACGACGAAAGCATCGAGTTTGAGGATGTCGATATACCGAAGCCGACGGTGCAGACCACCTATCGCGACTCAAGTGACGAAGAATCCGAAGAGGACGCCCAGTTCGAGGATGTAGACTTCGGTGCGGTCTTTGCGAACAATGATCAAGCTCCGGAACCTCAAGAGACACTTGAGCTCAACCTCACTGCGGCCAAGGAGGCCCTGGCTCCGTCTAGGCGCCCTGCTGACCGCAGGAAACCTATTACAAGGGAAGAGAAGGAGCTTCGTGTCGAAATACATAAAGCACATATAGTTTGTCTGCTAGCACATCTCGAGAAAAGAAATCACTGGTGCAACGACCCAGTGGTGCAGGAAAACCTACGGCCTCTGCTCAGCGCCAAGATTGTGCAATGGCTGAATCCAGAGCCGCATTTGACCCAGTTTGGCCAGACCGAGTCCCTCAAGAAGGGGCTGCAGATGATTATGGAGAAATTTCAGCAGAGGTTTACAGTTGCAGAAATCGGCCTGCGAAGGGCTCTATGGGCTGAAGATGAGAAGCAACTAGAAGATGTGTGTGTGCCTGTTCTGCTTTCCGTGATAGTTGTTTTCCTGGCGGCATGCTGACTCTCAAGTTATAGTACGGACTCCCTGATGAAATTGATTCATGTCTGGAAAAGGCCGATTTCCGCAAGGCTGCCAAAAGCATGAGTGGCTCGAGAGATGTCGGCGCTCAACTATTCTGCGCGCTACTGAGAGCTGCCGGCGTAGAGACCCGTCTTGTCTGCTCGCTGCAACCTCTCTCTTTCGCGAACGGCGGTCCTACTATGCCAAAACCTCGCCAGGCCAAAACACCTTCTAGACCAGCTCCGGCCAGGGTTGAGGCTACACGAGCAGAGCCAGCTCCATCTGCCGCGATCCCGTCCCCTCGCGCCCGCCTTGGTCATCCCAACGCCGCCGCCTACATCATCCCAGAGATCTCCGCGACTCCAACAACTGTCACACCCCGAACTCCGCCGAGGCAACCTGCACCCATCCGCGAGTCCGAGTTTCCGGTGTACTGGGTCGAGGTACTCGACGCAGCCCATCAGAAATGGCAGCCCGTGGATACCGTCGTCACGTACACTTTGTTTCGTGCCAACAAACTCGAACCACCCGCGGCGGACCACGGAAACTGTCTTAGCTATGTTATTGCTTTTGAAGACGATGGATCCGCAAAAGATGTCACACGAAGGTACGCCAAGGCATACAATGCCAAAACGAGACGTATGCGAGTGGATGGGCCGTTAATTCCCGAGAGCGATGGGAAGAAGTGGTGGCGCAAAGTCATGCGCCGCTATAAACAGCCTGGGGCGCGAAGTGATTTAGATCAAATCGAGAACAACGAGCTCAGCAGCATGGAGGCAAGGGAGCCGATGCCGCGTAACGTGGCGGACTTCAAGAACCATCCTGTGTATGCGCTTGAACGGCACATGCGGCGGCACGAGATCCTTGCCCCGGACGCTCCAGTTGTCGGCACCGTCGGAGCGGGCAGCAAAGGCCCCCTGGAAAAGATTTACCGGCGGCGCGACGTACGCGCCGCGAAGAGCGTAGACAAGTGGTACCGCCTAGGTCGGGTGATCACGCCCGAGGAGGAACCTGTTAAGGTTCTGCCGAGGCGGAAAAGGCCGCAGAGAAGAGGCAGGAGGGCATTTGATGACGATCAGGACGACAGCAGCAGCGACGACCCCGTTCTCGGGCCCAGCCCCTCCAAGGGCATACCTATCTTCACATTTGACCAGACATCGCTGTACATTCCGCCGCCCGTGGTCGCCGGCCGCGTCCCCAAGAACAAGTTCGGCAACCTCGACCTCTACGTGCCTAGCATGGTGCCCGCTGGGGGCGCGCACATCCCCCACCCGCGAGCGGGACACGCCGCCCACATCCTGGGGGTTGACTACGCGCCCGCGCTGATGGGGTTCGACTGGAGGGGTCGCAAGGGCACGGCTGTGTACAACGGCGTCGTCGTACCTGCCGAGGCGGAGGAGGGCGTGAGAGCTGTCATCGATGGGTTCGAGGACCTGGAGGCGATGTTGGAGGAGGAGAAGAGGAGCCGCAGGGCTCTGGCGACTTGGAAGAGGCTGTTGAGAGGCATGAGGATCCGAAAGAGCGTCTTTGGTGACGAGGACGTGTTTGATGAGAACATTCCCTTGGAAGACTTTCCTGTGGATGAGGATGAGGATGAGGAAATGGATGATCACGATTCGGATCGATATGCTGGCGGATTTGAGCCAGAAGACCAGGCAGGTGGCTTTGAGCCCGGTGGTTTTGAGCCCGGTGGTTTTGAGCCCGGTGGTTTCGAGCCGGGCGGTTTTGAGCCAGGTGGATTTCAGCCGGGCGGGTTTGAGCCGGGCGGATTTGAACCCGGGGGGCTTGACCCAGGTGGGTTCGAGCCTGACGGATCTAACCTCGACGTCAAGGGTAAGGGCAAGGCGAGTGATCTTGGTTCCGAGCATGATCCAGTGCAGACTCCTGAAGAGACTGGGAATCCCCATCGCAGGCAACGTACAAGGAGACGCGTGCTAGAGAGTGACGATGAGGACGGGGAACAAGAGCAGGACACCACCGCACCACCGCAGGAGGACCAGCTTGACGGTTCCACTTCATTCCAAGAAGCATCAACGGCAGAACCAGGCGGCTCTGAGATCGAGCCGGCTGTGCAGGATCCCTCTTCACCGGCAGAAGGAATCGAGGTAATGGCAACTGCTACCGAGGCTGTCGCCCAAGCTGTACAAGAAGACGTTGGATCGGGCGGCTCCGATGCAGTGGATCACGGAGCTATTCCTGACACCGACGACATCGAAGCGGCGGCAATCGGAGAGCCCGTTAGCTTGGACGACGTGCCTGGTGCGGCGGACAAGCGCCGTCAGGGTGACGGCGAGGACACTGATCTGGACGACGCGCCCAGCGATGTCACGGAGGAGATGTATATGGATGAAGACGGATCTCTGATAGAGTAGCTTATTATATGGAGTGTTCTCTTGGCTGCTGCGACATTGGGTCAAGGAAAACCAAGCTGCAGATAGATGATTCAATGACATATATTTAATACCCCACGGAAGCCGCTGTGCTTTCTGCAATGTGGCCGGGCACATGAACTTTATTAATGTCAGTCATTCACTTTGCAAGGGGGGAATCTCGTCGACGTGCGACAGGCGGACGAGCTGGATGGATGTATCAATCAACCAGATTCTTAAACTCCCTGGCAAGGTATCAACTCATGTTGCTGGCTGAAAGTCTTTCTACAGGTATCTATTATCGTGATTAAAACTTTGTGCATATGTTCCCAGGATTAGCCCAAGCGGCTCCCCAACCAACGCGCCGCAATCTCCTCGCCCTGCGCCCCCAGACCGAACCCGCCTGCCTCCCGCTCACCCGACCCCACGTCGTGCACCTGTACCCTGCGCAGGGCCTCGGTGTCCCAGCCGGCGAACTCGATGTCCCACTTGGCGCGCTCGCGCAGCTCATGCAGGTTGACGCTGCGGCGCATGAGGCCGGCCAGCCCCAGCGCCTGGGTGCCGAAGCTGTTCTCGGCGTGCTTGAGCCGCTTCCACAGCGCCGCGCGCCGCCGCTGGCCCTGGACCGAGCCCGGGACGGCGGGACCCGGCGGGGCCGTGGTGTGCATGAGCAGGGTGTCTGGGATCTTGAGGGAGGAGGCGCGCGGGGGGAAGGTCACGTAGCCCCTGCGCGGGGGCTTGAGGCTGCCGGGCGCGAGGGGGTCCCTGCTGCTGCTGCTGTCGGCCGAGGAGCTGGTGTCTGTGTTTGTGTCCTCTGTCTCTGCGTCTGTCCCGAGGTCGTCTGTTTCCATGTCCTCGTAGGGTGTCGGCGGCGGCGGGTCTTCGGGGTCGGAGTAGACGTAGGCCTGGTCGTACGGGTCTTCGGCGCCAGATGTGCTGCTCAGCGTGTTTACGGCGTCCATGAACCCCTGGGACAGATTTGGCGATGAGCGCTCTGTGAAGCTCGTGGGGACCAGCATCCCTGACGTGTGGAAGAACAGCACGGGGCTCGCGAAGGGGTCGAAGAGGTTGGCGGGCTGGTCGAAGTGTGACGGCATGAGCTCTTTCATGAAGCGGACGTCTTTGTCATTGTCATCCAGATTGTCCATATCGAGCAGCTCGTCCAGCATGACCTTGTTGTTGGGATGATCCGGGAGAAGAGTGGTCCAGTTGAAGATTCCATTGAAAGCCAACAGGCCCCGTATGGCCATGGGCTGATGTGTATGAGACTCGGTTAGGGCCAGCGAGGAAGCCAAGCTGGCTCCTAGGTACGAGCCGTAGACGTAGACAGGCCGGCGCTGCAACCTGCTTCCGGTGGTGTCGTCAGGGGGCGGGGAGAGATGTTCAATGAGGAACTCGTAAGCAAACAGGGTATCATGGATGGGCGTGGGCCAGTGGAGAGGGGTCAACCGGGACAAGACCTCAGCCGAGTCGGCTTCGGTGGTAGCCTCGTCGCCCTCGACGCGATGTGCGCGTTCCTCTGGCGAGTGGGCCCACCGGTAATGGATCGTAGCACTGGGGAAGCGGTGGAGGAATCCAGGTAGGTAGCTGTCTACATGGTCGATATCTTGGACCGGAAAAGGCGGCAGGTTTATGATGAGAGGGACTGAGACTGGATGTTTCATGACATTGTGGAGGCTGAGACCATGTCAGCGTTGGACGAGCGAGAAGAGGACGTGGATGAGAGGGTGAGGAGAGAAACAAGCTGGCAGACCTGACAATGACATGGCCAGCCGAGGCGCAAGGGACCCGGAAATGGTCGGTGTGAGGTGTCCTGAGCCTAGCTGTACTACTGAGGCATCTCGATCCAACCAGTCGTATTGCACTGAGAGAGGACCTGATGAGACATGTCGTCGATGAAGGCCATATTGGCATCGTCTTCAGCCAGGAGCCTTCTTGATGTCGGCTCTACGTTCTGTTTCCTGAACGCGTGAAGGCGTGTGCTGGCATGCGCAGAAAATTCCACGAGATTTGGAGGCTGCCGCTTTGCACATCGGAAACGGCTCGGAAGATGCAGTCAGACGTGGATCTGAAGACGCGTGTGCCTCAAGGATGCGAGGTGCGATCGAGAGACAAGACAAGCTTTGTGGGGTGACGATCTTGGTGAGGGTCCAACTGCAGGCTGTCTGGCTGTGTGGCCCAGACGGGGCTAGTCCACTGCGAGATGGCCGCATGGGAGCTGTTATGGTGCTGGCCTGCATCTGACGGCTGGGCAAGGGGACCCTGTACTTGGTCATGGCAACCGCTGTCGGCCTCATTTGGGATACCCCAAACAACAAATCACTACGTGCTCGTAGTTCAAGAGCCAGTGCCATTAGCGTCTTCATTAATCCCCCCTGTGTCGTCACATCCTCAGGCTTTGTAAACACCCTGGTGGCTACTCTGCCCTGCCGGTGATCCAATGGAGCGTCTAAGCCGACGTTTGGCTGTCCGAAGTTTGCGTCTCGCGCGAGGGGGTGTGGGGGTTAGGCAAAGTGTCTGTCTGGCTTGGGACGAGATACCCAGTGGTCCAGCATCCCATACTTGAAAAACGGTGGCTAACACGTTAGTCTCAACCTGAAGCCCTCCAGTACTACCCTTCGCGCCGGCTCGCTCACAAACTCCACCACCCTACCATCTGCATCAATCCCTTTTTGGACCTGCTCTTCAGTGACCCACATCCACGCCTCATGCTCTTCAGGTCTTAACCTGACAATACTCTTCCCGTCCAGTCCATCTCCACTCAAGTCCTCCTCAACATCAACAATCACAGTCAAAATGTGCCATCTCCGCCCCTCTGCCCAGAGTGAGACCAAGCATGTACCATCACCGTCTTGAGTCTCAGCTTGATTGATGTATTGGTCTCTCGGCAAGTGCTCAGACAGGGTTATCATCCCCACGGGACGCTGAATGTGCGACGCATGCAGCCCTGTTTCCTCCCATAGCTCGCGCACTGCGCATGCGAGAGGCGAGGCGTCAAGGGCTGATAGGCCGCCACAGGGGATCTCCCATCGCAGGGGAAAGGAATCTGTGGCTGCGCGCCGAAGAAGGAGAACTTGTAGCTGGCCTGATGGAGCTGTGCGGAATACGAGAGTCCCTGCAAGTAGGTCTTTGATTTCGGGTCGCGAGGAGAGAAATTGAGCGGTCGGGAGGGACAGGGTGGAAGGCACGGAGGGAGAGATTGTAAATGGGATCTCAGGACACGGTGAGTCCATCGTAATGCAAGTGCCCCGGCAATGCAGCTTAAGGGACTGTTTGGTTCTCTTGAGTGACTGGAAAATGAGGATCTAGAACAGTTCATGCGCCGTCTACAGGTCTAAAGTTTGAGGTCCGTGAGTCATTCCGGCGCCCTGAGTGCCGATGGTCCGACATCGTGCGGCGGAAGTTCCGATAGGAAGTAGGCTCGCAATGGATCCATCTATGGAAATGAACGGTGATTGAAAGTATTGTCTATAGAGAGACCTACCCCCGAAAATCGCGACAACCATAGCCTGAAACGGTTGAAAACGTTGCATACCTTGAAAATCGACGGCGCTTGCAAGTCCAAATGACCTCGGGGCCGACGTCATGGTCTGCGCTAGAAAGATAGGGTTCCCTGGAAAGCGCCATTGTCCGCGTGCCTCATGTTACAAAGACAACGACTTTCTCGACGCGATTCCCCCACAACTTCACGCTCTTCTGACCTCGAATGACATTTGCATAGCTCACTTCAGCATGCATTCAGGGATCACAGCCATATATAAGGTTCGGTTCTCACAACCCGCCAAGAGGCACTGACTAAGGTCCTTCAACACCGTCGCCCTTTTCTTGTCCCTCACCGTCCTCTTGCACCGTCCTCTTGCAACGTCCCCTAGCCTAGGCTGCGTGTCTTCTCGGGCATAGAAGCCTCGTGTGGCTCATGCAACAGTGATGCCGTCGCTTGTCGCCTCAGTGACAAGACCTTTGTTCCTCACCAGGACACCCATCTCTTGGCGGCACGATAAGGCGTCTGGCTCGCACAGCCACATCCGAGGGCCAAGATGATGGCCGACAGTGGTGACCGTGTCGAGGACCATGCCGAGGCCTTCGACAGCCAGGAGTCACAAGCAACCACGCAGGACAAGCCACAACAAGCGTCTGGGGGCAATCCCATCCACAACGATGAGGCCCATCTTGATCCCAGTCGGTGGTGGTTTGCTAGCTCTGCATTTCCTCTAATCGCTGGAACACTCGGGCCAGTTGCCAATGCCTTCAGCATCTGCGCGCTGGTCCGACCCTGGAGGCAGAAGTTTCCTCCGGGATCTGATCTCGACAAAGCCCAGTTCGTCACAGATCCTATCTGGTGCGTTGCCCTATCCACTCTGTCGCGTGCATACAGGCAGATTCTGATGTTTCTCTTGCAAGGCTCACCGTCATAAACGCAATTCAATTGTTCATGGCCGTCATAGCGAACCTGGTTCTCCTGCTCAACATGGCCAAAAAGATCAGGTTCTCGTTGGCACAACCAATCACCATAGTCACCTGGTAAGCGCCGTCGTCAAAGAAGTTGCTGTGTCTTTACCCCAAGAACGTGTCAGGCCTCTGACGCCATCTAGGTATATATCCTCTATTTGCCTCGTGGCACTCAACGCAACAGCCGCTGGTCCACTTATAGAACAGCCTGAAGACGTCTACATCTGGTCGCAGGCTTTTTACTACGGCATTTACGCCGCCTGCCTCTACTTCGTCTGCTCGTCGCTAATGGTGGTGACATTCTGGGGAGCGATGAAGGGGCACTACTCCAGAGACTTTCAGTTGACAAATAGTCAAAGAACCCTTATGCTTCAAACTATTATGTTCCTTATGTACCTTCTCGTCGGCGCCCTGGTCTTCTCCACTATCGAAGGCTGGCCATACCTAGATGCGGTGTATTGGGCTGATGTTACACTGTTCACTGTCGGATTTGGTGATTTCTCAGCAGCAACTCCCCTCGGCCGCGCACTCCTCTTTCCCTATGCCCTGATCGGTGTTATCAGTCTTGGTCTAGTCGTTGGTTCCATCCGCAGCCTTGTGCTAGAACGTGGCCAGCGTCAACTGAGCGCAAGGTTGATTGAGAAGAAGCGGAAAAGAACTTTGAGGCGGATGGTGCGCCGTGGCAAAGACGACATACTCATTCCTATCACAGACGAAGGAGCGGATGACGACTACCCGGAGGGGAGCAACACCAGCTTTACCGAGTACCAGCGCCGAAAGAGAGAGTTCGACCTGATGAGGAAGATACAGGTGCGAGCAGAGCATCGAAGGCGATGGATGGCAATGTGTATCTCGACAACCGTGTGGCTGATTCTCTGGCTAGTCGGTGCCGCCATCTTCCAACAGTGCGAACTTCGATATCAGGGTTGGACCTACTTTGACGGCTTCTATTTCGCATTTGTCAGTCTGACCACTATTGGGTATGGAGACGTCACTCCAATCTCGCCAGCCGGTAAATCATTCTTTGTCATCTGGTCTCTGCTGGCACTGCCTACTATGACAGTCCTCATTTCTAATGCGGGCGACACTGTTGTTAAATTCGTCCGGGAAGCTACAGACAAGCTGGGGACTATCACGATTTTACCAGACGAAAAAGGATTCAAGAAGGCTTTGAAGGAAATGATAGGGCCACTGTCCTTGGGGAAAGTGTTCGGTGACGATAGCGATGTTGAGGAAAGCCCACCGGGAGCCCTCGGTTACGCGGAAGAACACGACGATGATACCGATGACGATACCGATGAAGGCGAGGGTGCTAGAGCCAAGTCCACGCGGTCGCTAGACAGGGAAGTTGAGAACGGCACGGCCACCAGCACACAGAATATGCCAGTCAGCGATAATGGGAAACAAACACTTACCGACAGCAAAGACGGTAGAGGCACGAATGAGAAGAAAGGCCCGCTCACAAATGGTGACTCTCCCATTGAGGACACGGACCAACCCAAGTACGACATCCGCCGGGCATCCACGACTCCAGTCCCTGCTCCCACCAACAAGGGTCACCTAAGCTTCAAGGAGCCTCCAGACCGTCCATCACCGTCCAAGAAAGGCGGCTCCGGCTTGCTTCGCTCTATGACTCTGAGCAGCAACGGCCGCGGCACGAAGAAGGACCAGAATGATATCAGGTCACAAACACTGAAGATGAGCCGCGCGGTCTCCATGCCGCGCACGTCAGCCGAGATCCCCCGAGATGTACCTCTGGACCCCCACGATTACCACCTGCTGCTGATCGACGAAATCAGCCGAGTGACGCAGCACCTCAAATCCCGACCCCCACGCAAGTACGACTTCCACGAGTGGGCCTGGTACCTGAGGCTCATCGGTGAGGACGAGAGCAGCGCGGACACGCACAAGAAGGCAGTCCCGAAGAGCAAGAAGAAGGGCAAGGATCAGGACCAGAGAGCCGACGGCGGCGAGGGAGACGAACCCGAGAAGTTGCAGTGGAGCTGGGTTGGCAGCCGGAGCCCACTTATGGGGAGCCAGGAGGAGGCTGAGTGGATCCTGGAGAAGCTGGAGCAGAAGTTGGCGGGAGAGCTGAGGGCCGCCAGGGATGCTGCCAGGAAGAGGGCTTCCGACGGGTGACCATGACCCCATGCGTTGCGATGCTCGGTTTTGTGGGGGCTTATGCCAGGATTGGGAACGTCATTTGCGATGACCGAATTGCGCGTTCGGGTAACTGGCAAAGTCGACTTGCCAGCCTCGATTGAAGGTCCACGACATCGTCCGATTCGAATGCCAGATGTCCTCAGAACCTCTTGACACGGTATCTACCACCAGATTTGTGTCGGGACCCAGCGTCTCCTTTACTGCGGGAATTTTGTTGGCAAAGCCGGACCGGCGGCCAGAAGACAACACACGTGTGGGCTTGAGAGTGGGCTGGAAGAAGAGAATGCATCCGATAGACTACTCACGTAATAACAGGCCCTCTAGATCCGGAAGCACATGAGCGGAGTCATATTCAAGTAGAAGATCTAGTATGTCGGATACGGGCCGGATGTTAAGATACATGGATGGACTGCATGAAACACTCATGAAGTGAACGATTACTACTTTTAACTGGCTCAAGGGGAATTTCGATTTGTCTGCAATGGAGCTGTGTGATCAATTTGTAAGGGGGCGAGACTGTCTGGAATGCTTAATATCCTGTCTGTGCCGTCTAACGTTCTTCGAATTGTTGTTAGTCACCGGGGAGGGTATGCTGTCGGAGACACTTACAGATACAAATTGAAATTATTCTCCTGCGGTACATGCACTGACAAAATCCTGGTTGTGTAGCAGTGTCCTGTCACTCCCAGCTTAGCAGACGAGCTTGCACTCCTGCAGCCAATGCTAGAGTATGTTGGGATCTGGGCCACTTGCAGTGACTAGAGCTTCTAGGGGCTGGAAAGACGAGGATCGTGCACTTTCTAAGTGCGGTTCTGTACGTCTGACTTATATAAGCGGCGACTCGTGGACCCCGCTGAGTCACCATCGTCTCTCCATTGACATCCGGGAGCATGTGTCAGCGGGCCGCCGCGGCGTTTCGTCTCCACACCCAGCGGTCTTTTCGGAGGCCGCGCTCAAGACTCGTTCTTGCCGTGCCATTACGATGCCCCCGAAGCGAGCATGTGATGTGTGTTATCGGCGCAAGGTACTATATCTTCAGTCTTCGCAGTGATACAACTTGCTAACACAGCCGGGACAACATAGATAGAGTGCGCCATCACCGTGCAGGGTACTCCGTGCAATTGGTGCCAACATCACGGTCTTGAGTGCACGTTTGTCAGGGAGCAGCCAGCACGAAAACAGCGGAACAGGTCGGTCGTCCCAGTAATTTGAAGGCATCAGTGATGTCTTCTTTCAAGACGAGCTGCAATCTCTCCAGACCAACAGGCCGGTTGCTCTAACCTCGCCCTACCTACTAGATCTAAACCTCAGTCGAGTGAGGTCCAGGAGCTCAAGCGTCGTGTTGCGCAGCTTGAGGACGCTCTGCCTCAGCCTGTTTCAGAGGACGCGTCAAGCAATACTGCCTCCTCCTCGCCACATGTTCCCATACCCGGGAGATCCACGGCTGCAACAACTCCCGATGCGGACCCAAATCCTCCACAGGCAGTAGAAGACTCACAGCCGAATCCTCCCCGCCACGTCGTCAACTCGCCTGGACCGCTGTATGCTGCGACTAAGGATCTCGGTCCACATTGGTTTTTCAACGGCGTGCCGATATTCTCCGATGAAGGTGAACGATGGGTATCAGCACGGACTGGGCAGCAGGTCAAATGGAGTGAATTCCGGACTCCCCTCTACAGACCAGCGTCGCTTGCAGTCCCTCACCCACATGAACCCGACTCGGATTTCCAGGGACTCATAGACCGAAGCATGGGCTATAGACTCCTACAGCTGTTCTTCAGCACCTACGTTCCACACGTATTTCCAGTCATTGACCCGGTCTTGTTCGAGGCAACGCTTGAGACAGCGTATGAGATTGTGGATGATCTCCTATCATCGCCCATGCATATTGCTGCCAGAGCTTGTGTCCTGGCTGCTCTTTCCATTGCGGGCCGTGTGAAAGTGCCAGGCTTTATTTCCTCGTCTTTTTCCCCAGCAGGATTCGCCACCAAGGCCCAACGTCTCCTATCACTCATTCCCGGCTATGCCAGCCTTGACACTCTTATAACAGTGGTTGTGTTGGTAAGATGCTCCTGGCCGCAGCTCTGTTGGTGTCATGTAAATGGATGAAAAAGCTGACAGACAATTTGAAAGAAAACGCAATGCACCTTGAGTGGTAATTGGCAAGACGCGGCTTTCTACCACGCCGTCGCCTGCCGCACAGTCTGTGCCCTAGGGTACCACACCTATCTACCGCCAAACTGTGATGCTGCCCCGCTGTCTCTGGAACAACGACGAAGCTGCCACGGTCGCAAACTTTTCTGGCTGTGTTATACGGCTGACAAAGACATATCTCTCCATAGCGGCGTCCCTCCCCTCCTGATCGATGAGTTTTGTGACCTTACATTACCACAGGACTGTCTGGGCAACAGCATGGACTCATCCAATCTCCCTGTATCTTCTCATGTTGATCAGGCGGTTTGTATGTGTACAGTACCACGCCTTCCTAGTGACGTTCGTCTAGGCCAGATCAAAGAACGAGTTTGCCGACTTTTATACTCACCTAAAGCCTTGAAGGACCTTGACAGTCAAGCACTCCTGAACATACGTCACATGGATGACCAAATCGAGAACTGGCGTCTATCTATCCCGTCCCCACAACGTCCGGCTCTTATTTCATTTTCTTTCTCCCATTTGCTCGAATCCAGAGCACAGGACTTGCGAAACATGTGCTATGTCTACCTGCAACTCGAATATCTCCATTTAATGGTTATTGTACATATGACTGTGAGGAGGTTCAAAGCTGCCAGCACGGACATCAGCAGCATAGCAGAAGACCGACACAGATTGATTCATTCGAGTGTCGACATTTCCCTGGAGGCTAGCCGCTCAATGTTCGGCTGCTTGAAAGCCATGATAAACGCACTTGCGGAGGAAGCTTTCTGGTATGTAATCACCCTTCTCTGCGTTTGGTCCAAGTCTCTTCTAGGCGCACTGATCCCACTTCTACTGTCTCTCCAATGCTCACCTATATTGGCAGGCCGGTCGTTCGCTATGCTACGCCTGCTGCCATTGCGCTCGTTCTCAATATGCTCGTACATCCAGCAAACGAGCAAGGACAACTTGACCTGGAACTCCTGATCTCGGCTAGCAATCTCATCCGGTGTATGCCGACCAGTACGCTAGCGCCTAGTGAGGCTGCAAGCATTAAAGACACGAACTCCTTTATCATGGGGCTTGTATTTCTAGGCACATGTGCAATAACGAAGGCTGGCCGAGACGAGGTCGGCAAGGGGATCTAAATACAAAAGTTCTTGGATTAAGACTGTCCCCAATTATTACAATCATGTCATGTCCTTATATCCTCCGCCGTGCTTCCCGTTGGCTTTATAGACATCTGGACTCGGGCGCCAGGACATGGTGTGACCCTTATGCCATAGATCATCCACCACCATGTAGCCTTTTTCTGAATTTCTTCAGTCGTGTGTTCTTACCTCTGCCAGGAGGTACTGACTTCATGTGGGGCATGAGGTGACTTTAACTGAAATCGACCCGACTATTATTGCCCTGGGTCTCACTGCCAAGCTAATTGGCGGTAAAGTTAAAGGTCTCATCAAGCAGCTCCGGGATCAGATCTCCTGATTTCTGAAGCGCAGAATGAGTGAAGCCCAGGGGGCTGATATGACTAAGCGGAGGCACTCCCCTTCACCCTGCCTCGAATAGGAGTAAGTAGTGGTTAGTCAGCGGAGATTAGTCCTCCGTGGCCCCGTCGCTCCTAAGTCTATTTAATGATCATATAAAGACAGACCGTTGCTTCGCATTATTGTTGCAAACGCTGCCGTAAGTCGCTCAGCTTATTCCATGACACCACTCTTCCATCAGTATTCACATCAGCCTCAGCTGTCATGACGAAACTTACAGCAACTTGGACCAAGCTCGCCCAGAGCGCGCGCCTCCAGCGCTCGTCACAATGTCTTTCAGTGCTGGGTTCCCAGGCATTCGTCTTTGGAGGCGAAGTAGTTCCGCGTGAGCCCGTCGACAATCGGCTGGACGTTGTCAGTCTGAGCGCATCTCAAGGTCTGCCTCGCTCTCAATATCAAACTCTTGGCTTCCGCTGACCGCACCTAGATTCCGCCGAGGTCTCAACACTCGACGCTCCATCGGAAGCCCCAACTCCGCGAGTCGGCTCAGCCAGCGCCGTCATCAAAGACTCACTGTATCTCTTCTCGGGACGTGGCGGCATTGCTATGGCGCCAGTGGAGGAGAACGGAGCAGTCTGGCGGTACACGCCGTCCAACTCGAGTTGGAAGCTCTTACAGCCTGAGAATCCGGAGAAACCTTTCCCTGCCGGCCGCAGTTATCATGCAATGACCTCGAACGGATCCGATCTTCTTTTCATCCACGCCGGATGCCCAGAGAATGGCCGCATGCAGGACCTCTGGTCTTTCAACCTGGGCTCGCAAACTTGGAGGGAGCTCGCGTCAGCACCCGGGCCAGCGAGGGGTGGCCCCAGCATTGCATACTCGGGCGAGAAGCTGTACAGAATGAATGGGTTTGACGGGACGAAAGAACAGGGCGGGTCGGTCGATATATATGATCTGGTCGCGGACAAATGGTCGTCATTTGCGTTCCAACCTGACGGGAAAGCTGGACCCGGGCCGAGGAGTGTATCCGCACTTGTGGCCGTGACGGTGAAGGGCAAGGTTTATCTTGTCACTGCGTTCGGCGAATGCGATCCCAGTTCGCTAGGCCATGCTGGTGCCGGCAAGATGCTTTCAGATGTGTGGGCTTTCGATGTTGATGGTCAGGACTGGGTGAGAGTTGAGACCACCGGGGAGAGTCCTGCTCCGAGGGGTTGGTTTGATGCCGATGTCACTCAAGGAGGCAAACAGGATGCCGTAATTGTCCATGGTGGTCTCGCAGAAGACAATTCCCGGCTCGGAGATGTATGGAGGCTGGAGTTTGCTTGATAAAAAGCAGATTTAGTAACCTTGGAATGTAACAACTGTCAAGATCAAGAGGAGGCTAAATATATTCTATGGACTCTGAGCTTGACACTCGCTCGTCTAATGAGAGGGCAAAGGAACAGGCTATTTGCTTCTGGACTGTGGATCTAAGCAGGATCGTGATCATTGTGGATTTATATCAGAAACATGGCTTAGCACCACATCTGAGTTGTATTCTGGCTAGATAAAGCCCAGGTTCCATACAGAGGGTATGGGTGCATCCATTTTCCCTCTGTATTCAAGTGTCTGATGGAAATGTATTGAACACTAGTCACCTCCAAATTGCAATACCTGTGACGCGGTCCGTGCTGCTGCTTTTGTGATCAGCTATGTCAGGGGCGCGTCTCCGGGTGGCTGGAGGAACACAACCGTGGAATATATGGTCCATCGATTAGCCTGCCCACAACCCAGATCTAAACCTGATTGAGCACGTTTGGAAGCTTTCAGAGGCATGATGAGAGAAATTGAGCCTCATTTTTGGGGACTTGAAAAGAAACGCCGCTGACATCGTGTGGTCTGAGGAGTTATTACAGATGGTGTGGGCAGACGTTGACGAGGCTAAAGTAGCGAAGTTCATTAACTTTGTGGGAAACATGAATCATGCAGTGGTTAGAGCGCATGGTTCATATATGCATTAATATTACTGATCCGGCTATCTGAAGAGCTAATAACTATCAAATTTAAGCTCAATTTACCCAAGAACACACGTTTCCAATGGACCTGGTGGTGGCTGCTGTTGGGTACTCCATTGGGATCTATACGCTGACTTCCGCATTGGCATTGTACTTCTCGAGATGCAACCCGGTGAGACTTGGAGGAAGGCAAGAAAGGAATAGTGAGACACCTTTGCATTTTGTAAATCCCGATTCATTTTACTGATAGTGTTCAGTAATCGGCTACGTAGCTCAAGTCGGCATGCACGAGGGTTCTTGAAACATCTTGGAACCAGCAACTCCCACTCAGTCTTATAAGACCGATATAAAGAGTCGATCCCAACAACTACAGCCTGCAGCTATCATCCCTTCCATCCCCGTCATCAATTGCCCTTTGTCGAAGCCCTGAACCTACTACACGCAAATCTTCTCACCATCTCAAGATGAAGCTACTTATTGCTCTCACTGTAACCGGCACCTTCAATTACGCCATGGCCTCCCATCCAGGCGTTCACCACTCACTCCTGGCTGGTGACCCACCACCCCCCAATACAAACAAGGATTTTACATGCCAGACTTCTGGCTTGAGCCCCGGGATCACAAACGTCCAAGGCGCTTCGGCCTATTTCAGGAATCTTGGGTCCAAGGACTGCAGTACAGGAGGCGGCTGTACAGAAATGTACCATGGTGACGGGATCCGTGTCTATGCTTGCGGTCAGGAAGGATCGGAGGATTGTGAGAATGTGGCCAACTCCCTCGATGCTATGATCAGCAGCTGCCAGGCCCAAGAGGGCAACGAGTTGAAAGTCGGAGGAGCTGCCTGGATTGGAGGCAGGAATAGCGGCACATTCATTTCGCTGTCCCAGTAGGAATAATCTGATTGCACGGAGCAAATATGAGTAGCACAGGAATAGCTTCATTAGTCAATAGGTGTGCCTTCAAGCTCGACTTGAGACACCAAATCTATACGTCAACGGAACCGACTCCACGGCTGCCTCTGGAAATCCTCCAAGTGCGCCATGGCCGGGACCAGAGTAAAGCCACCCTCCGCACCGCGCCCGGATTTCCAATGTAACGCGTGCTGTAACACACACAGGCACGAGTTGTTCTCTCCCAAGGCATCAATGCCCAAATTCCCCCACACCGGCCGTGGTCCCGGCCGCACGGCCGAGTTCGGACGTCGCACACTCGGAACGGGGGGCTTGGGGTGCCATGCAGGCGGTCGGGGGGCAGGCCGGATGTGGCCGACGGGACTGGCCTGCAGCCTGTCGAGAACGTGGATCATGACCCTCCCACCGCGCGCTTTGGTTGTCGATAATGTGTAAAATAGAATTATTCGTCGCGCATATGGGATACTGGGCTAATCATTCGATCCGATTTATATGAATTGCATTTGCCACTTTTGAGACAGATTCTCGGAGTCGCCGTGGTCGCGGACATGGATCCAATCCAGCTGATTCTCGACTCTTTTCCGGACAAGCGCCTGGCCTATTCTACCTGCTCGTGTTCGAACCGACCTCAAATGGTCGGTCGGACATCTTCTCCGGCATGAAGTCTTCATCTCATACCCCTCCGGCCACCTTGACTGCTCTGGACGCTGTCAACGAGGCGGATGGACCATGCTACTTCGCGAATGGCGGCTTGGCCGAGGGCTTCCACACGTGCGACGTGGACTCGCCAGTGTCATCTTGCTGTCCACCAGGGTACACCTGTTCGGGAGACGCCTTGTGCATCTTATCGACTCCGTCGTCCCTCGAGCAGCCAGATTTGGCTCCAGGGACGGTTTCAAGGGGCGCGTGCACAGAGCCGCGGTGGAACGGGAGTTCCTGCGGCGGCAAATGCTTGGGTAAGAATGCCTTCCCCGTTCCACCAGCGTCGGCTCTGTTTCGCCGTCATCGGTATGTAGGAGTCGAGGCAAGTCCCGTTTCTAATGTGAAGTGTTACTAGACTCGGAAGATGCGACAAGGGGAGCAGACAGTGCTCCAGTCGGTGATCGCGGAGGGGAGCAGTCCTGTTGTGCAGGCGGTAACGCGCCGGGAAGCTGCATATGCTCGAGTAACGTCGCCGAGGTTACTCTGGGAGTGGCAGAAGACGCCCAGTGGATTCTCCGTAAAAGATCAGGCCTTTTCTCAAAAACAATTGCGCATCAAGTCCGGGGCAAAGAGGCCCGACTCCATCACGCTTCGAAGACGGTTCCTCAGGGTGTTATATCGACTGAGACAGGTTCCCCTGAGATGTTACCAGGCGATTATAGTACGTGGCTGCGGACCAGCTCAGCCGTGGTGTCGATTCCGGTCATCACGCCGGTGACGCCGCCGACATGGAGCGGAGTCTGGTCAGAAATGACTACGGGCGGGTCGATGAAGCTCTCGAAGTCGGTGATAACGCCACAGCCTGAGACAACCACAAGTCCAAGCACGCCATCCACAGAAACACCAATAACAACAACCATATCGATCATAGCATCCTCCTTGACTCGATCCTCCTTATCATCTCCCTCATCCTCAGCCAGCGTATCACCAACAGTGCCCACAGTCATTCCCATCTTCCCAGACGGAGCAGCAGCACCGGCCACCTCCTCCGAGGCCGCAACTTCCTCCTTGGCCACCAAGATCGGCCTAGGCCTGGGGATCCCGCTCGTCGTGCTCGCGGTGGCGCTCATCACGGCGTGCGTCTACCGGCGGCAGAGGCGTCTCCGTTACGCGCAGGCCCCGCCCTTTGACTTCGGTGCCCCGGAGATGGCGCCTGTGAGCGCGGCCGATTTTGTCCCTGCCGTCACTTACCGAGATCATCACCATCCCTTGCGCAGCAACGGGGTTCAGCAGCAGCAGCAGCAGCAGCAGGCCTATCACTATGGATCGCCCGTGGCGAGTCGACGCTGGTCGGAGTTGGGGGCTGACGTGGGCACCGGGGGCGCGTGGGCTGGGACCCGGGCCACGGCATGGGGCGGCGGTGGTCTGTACGATGATAACCAGGTGGGCTTCGTGGACCGCTCGTCCGGCAACCAAGGTTATTACAATTATGGTGGCCACGAGATACCAGTGTCATCACCGGTGCCAGCACCGGGCTACGAGGACATTGGCAGCCCGTACGAGGACCGCGGGCACACGTATCAGGTCCCCGTGGTCCAGATCCACCGGCCGCAGTGGACGCCGACCCCGACGCTGGGGCAAGATCCGGATCTTAGACATGGACAGGGACAAGGACGAGGGTTGGAACAGCCTCCGCAGCGGGATGTTGCCAGGGTCAGTCGCGGGCTGAGTGTCAACGAGGAAGTGAGCCCGTTGAGCTCCACGGGGAGCGGGATGCCATATCCTCGGATGTCGGCTATTTCAGGCATGGGGCCAGGGTGGGAGGTAAATCCCCGAGAGGCTCGAGGATAGAGGAAAGAGGATGTTCACTGTGTGATGGATGGACGATTAGGCGTCGGTATTGCACCGATTGGGAAGAAAGCTAGCTTCTTTGGTGGTGTCTTTCTAGATATTCTGTTTCTGTCTATAGAACATCGATTGACCCGTGGCCCGTGCCGATCGTGTGTGTCATACTGCTTGTGAGGTATCTCAGATGGTTTGTAAAAGCCCAAAGTGTCTATCCTGCAAAAGCAACTGTGCCACATTCATTCGTGTGTGGTCTCTATGTAAAAAGCCCCTCATAAACAAGAAAACGCCGCAATGCACAATCAAGGTCCATCTATTCAACGTGGTCCGTGGCATGCTTCGACTTGTCTTGAACGAACTCTGTCGGCATGCCGATGGGCCTGTTCTTGGCGAACTTGACGGTGGCCCAGATGGAGGGCGAGTCCTTGAACATCATGTCAATCTCCTCAAGGTTGCGGCCCATCGTCTCGGGGTAGAGGAAGTAGACGGTGACAGGGATACAGAAGCCAATGACGGCGAAAACGATGTAGTACTGCCATCCGATGGTCTCAATCGCGACTGGGGTTATCATGACGATGACAAAGTTCCTGTTTCGTATATCAGTATTTACTTGTTCGCAAAAGACTGCGGATCTTGTACTCACCAGAGCCAATGGTTAGCTGTGGAAATGGAAGACATGGCCATGCGCAGGCGGATGGGTGCAACCTCAGTACAGTACAGGAAGTTGGCTCCGAGGAAGCCAATGGGTACGAAGGTATTGAAGAGGTAGATGAAGACGCCGGCGGCGATCTGTGCCGGGTGGTTTTCGGAGCCCATGGACGTGCAGATGGCCAGAGCTATCATGCAAACGCACATGCCACATCCGGATATCATGAAGACGGCACGGCGTCCGAGGCGGTCGATGGTGAAGAAGGCGATGAAGGACGACAGGAACTTCCAGGTCAGCGCGCCTCCAGTAAGGGCGCGGGCGTTCTCCGAAGACATGCCGAGGTTTGACTGGAAGATGATGGTTGCGTACACAGAGATGAGGTTGGTACCCGACATCTGCTGGTAGAATTGCAGCAACATGCAGAGGCCGAACCGGTAAAGAAGCTTGTCCTCTCCCATAGAAAGCATGTCGGTCATCTTGATCTTGTGGCCGGTCTTCTCCTCGAGCGAGATTTCAATTCCCTGAAGCTCCATCTGCACCTCGATGGCATCCAAAGGCTTGGCCCTGAATGCAGCAATGACACGGCGGGCTTCCTCGTTCCTGTTCTTCATCACGAGCCAACGTGGCGACTCGGGAAGCAAGTAGATGCACGCAATGATGACCACCGAGAAGACGACAGCAATGGCGATCGGTGGGCGCCAGGTGACAGGGCCGGTCTTGAACTCGAAGAAGCCGAGGTTGATCCAAGACTCGAAGGTGTAACCCATGCAGATGAAGAGACCGTCGATGACGACGTGACGACCACGGTTGCTGGCTCCCGCGGTCTCACTCTGCCAGACAGGGACGATGGAGCTGAGCTGGCCGACGCCGAAGCCCACCAGGATGCGACCGACAATGAGCTGTGCGAGGCTGAAGGCGGAGGCCTCGAGGATGACACCAATAAGGGAGGCGACAGCGGCGACGAAGATAACGTTGCGGCGTCCGAACTTGTCTCCGGACCACGAGCAGGACAGGGCACCGACAAAGGCACCGATAACAAAGGTAGCAACGACGAAGCCTTGCAGGGTCGAGTGGGCGCTCTTCTCGCTGCCCTCGACGTTGATGGTGTCGATCTCCGGGAACGTCTTGGCCCAGTCCTCCATGGTGATCAGCCCGCCCAGGCCGGCCTGGTTGTATCCGAAGCAGATGAAAGCCGGCATGACGATGAAGATGGTCTGCATCACCGTGAGCGAGTGGCCCATGGCGCCCATGAATTTGACGGGCGCCCCTGTGCTGGCGCTGCCGTCTGAGCTGGCGACATCGGCAGGGGGTGTTTCTGGCCCGGGGCCAGTGGCCTGCTCTGTGTCTTTTTCGAGAACCATATTGCCTTTTGATGTTTTGTGTGTAGTTGTTGTCAGTCTGGCGGGTATAGTATTTGTTCTCGTGTGGTTTCTGGGGATTGAGGGCTTCGTAATGCTTAAATTGTGGCGTGACTTGAGGAGGGGATGCAAAAGCCAGACGAATACAAACAAAACAATCAGCCCACTGGTTGAGGTAGGGTGGCTGAACTTGTGGTGGTGCTCCTTGCGACAGTCAAGGGAAAGAGCAACCTGTTTGTTGTTTGTTTCGAGGCCGATGACTGGAAAGGCGTCGAGGAGCAAGACCAGGCATGAAAGGAGCGGGAGGGGGGCCCTTTTTCAAGAGGAAGGAGCAGATGGAATTACTCTATATAAATACAAAACGACACGAGATCGGATCTGTTGGACCCTTTGCCGTGCGCTGCTACTGCTAGGTATATGTGTGGATCGTGGGAATATGCCCTGTACTGGGTGTGTTTTGGGTGAGGGCACGTACTGTACATGATACAGTACATACAGTACGTAGATACGTATACGTAGATGGCAACTAAATCCGGTGTTTACTACACTGGATTAGTGTTGACGGCAGGCGTGGGCAGGCGTGGGCAGGTGGCAGGATAGGAATACCGCCGAGCTCGGTTGCAGTGCCCGCGTCATTTTTCCAACAAGCCGGGGCCAGCCAGGATCAGGCAAGCTATATGTCAGCGGAATCCACCCAGGGACAGTCAGGTCCAGCCGGGTGTTGGTGCTGGGCTTGCTCTTGCTGGGCTCTCTAAAAGTTCCCCAGGTCTCGTCTCCCCACAATAGGGATTGCCTGTCCATCTTTCCAAGGGGTGCCACTTGTGCAGGGGCTCCGAGCGCTCAGAAGGGCTCAAGGCTGTCTGCGACCTTGCCACGGCGGGGCCAAGCAGGCCAAGCAATGCTTGTCTCCCCACACCATCCAGCCGGGACCGTCTCCATCCTCGCAATCACGCCTGGCACATGGTTGGCCCAGCCCATCGCGCTGTGCCCGGGGCATGTTGCGCCCAGGTGGAGGAACTCCAGACTCTCATCAGTCCCATCTAGATTCTGTGGGGAGCAATGAGAAAACTCGAACCCACCCGCGCAGGTTCATCCCGGGAGGCGACAAGAGGCGGCGTCCAAGTGTCGGCCAAACTCCGACGCTCGCGAGGGCGCATGTTGGCCGCCCGGTGGGGCTCACCAATTCCGTCGGCACATTTTCTAAGTCGAGAACGACGTCCCGCGCCCTCGCTCGCCTGTTTCGCGCTCCATCGCCGTCGACCGCCGCGGCCAGGCCAGCCTGCGAGCACGACGCCAGCAGAGAAACTGCCCACTTGTTGCCAATTCTCCTCTCGTAAACGCCCAGGCATTTGACATCAGAATCACTTCGTCCTCGTCCGCAGACCGGGCCCCCGGTGACGCAGAACCCAACGACACGCAGACGAGCCGAGGAGCCCAACGGCGGTGTCGGCCCTGCGGTCGGCTACAGCACCTGCGCATCCTCTCTCTCGCGAGCCCAGCAGGTTTCCAAGCCTTGCTGGTTGGGACGCGGTGATCTGTGGCACAGCACAGACCGAATGTCACTCGGCCCTACTTTCCTGCAAAGTAATCGTCCACTCTATCCAGGGCTCCCGCGGTGCCTATCCTACCCACCCTGGCATACATTACCGTCGCAGAGCTGCGGCCCCAGATGATCTGGGGACGATGCAACTGACATGATTTATATCCCGTTTACGGATCTGTTTACGGATCCTGCATGCAGCGGTGTGTCCGGATGGTGTGTTGCTCGACACCCCCTTACTCCCGCCGCGCTGCTGCTTCTATTGGCCACGTCAGCTTCCGACGACGCCAGAAATGCCCAGCAATGCCCAGCAATGCCGACGCCAGACAAGAGAGCCGCAGAGCTTGTTCAAGCCACCAGCCAGTAGGAGATGCCCTGTCCGTCATAGCGCCCGCCCGCCGCCGCTAAGTGACAACCATGATCTGCAGCCTGCCACATCCCGAGTGCGGCTTTTTGGACACGCCCCTGGGGCTTGTTTTCGTGGGAGTTGACAGCCAACAGCCTGCCAGCAGGTGACTGACTGACCCTTTGGGGGCTGACGACATCCCCAGATACACATCCTTGACAGAGCCACCCCTCGTTATGATAAATGATAAAAGCGAGGTAGATCTGCCTGATGTTTCCACGCTGCGATGACGCTTCGCATCTCGCGGCCCATTGGGCCCCGCGCACCCAAGGAAAATGAACCACAATCTCGTTTCGTACAACGTATTTTGTCCGAAGTAGTGCCATAAGGAACTGCCAAGCACTGGTCAACCACGCGGTCAGACGATGCGGTGCTGCAGTCAACAGCGATCGATACGACAGCTCGGCTACGATGGACGTTACATTCGCTGCACGGTCAGTTCTGGTCGGGAAAGAATAGACGCGACCACCACGCCAAGATAGCCCGCAAATCCCGCCATTGGAAACTGGGCATGAACCCGTCTGTGTACTCCAGCCGCAACCATCCCTGGTTCTTTTGATGTATCAGGCTTGATCGTCCAAGGTCACTTGAACATCAACGGCAGTTTCTGACAGCAGTGTGGGAGCATTGTTGCAGGAGGGACCAGACGGAGCGCAACAAGTGCTCATGTGGCCATGCTATGCCGTGGTGATTATCTGCTCATCAGGTATGTTCCCTGCTCCGACCTCTGGACGTGGCCCACGGGTTCGGTTGCATGACAGAGCTGCAGATCAGACTCGGACATTAGATTCGTCTGAAAAATATTTTCTAGACTGCCACTAACACTACCGTATACACTACCATGCGCAGTGCAGCACTCGCGCAGATTGCGAAATTTGCGAAGTTGTATTCTTTCTTCACTACATCATCTGGGCCCCTGCTGGCCCCGGAACGCGTGAAGTCTAACGGATGTAGTCGGGATCGGATGGAACCGGATCTCAATCCCCAGACTTTTACCCCGTGTCTCCCCGTCTTTGGAGTGCAAACTCCATCCGAGAACATTTCTACTCCGTACACTAGAATTAACCTTATTTCGTAAGTGTAACGTTGGATTCTAGCCCTGTTTTTTCAGAGTAAAAGCTGGGGAATTTGCGGTACCTGTACATTTTGCAAGAAGTTGAGCTTGAGTCCTGAGGTTTGAATCGTATGTTCCTCTCCGGACACGAGTGGGTCCCACCACGCTCTTCAACAAATCATCTCAAATTGCCACTGTCCTCCTCATCATTTTTAGTAAAATAGAAAATCCCACTGCAACAGCTTGTCGGAAGTAAGCACGTGTTAAGTATGACAGTCTCGTGGAGATCAGGGTGGTTGGTGCCCTGTGGTGACCAGTCGTACAAAATTGCCCCGAGACCTTTGACCAGTGCGTCGGGTGGAAAGTGGGCTCTCGCAGAAACAACAGAACGACCTTTGAGTGATTTGAAAAAGCATCCAAATCTCGGTACCTTCAATAGCAACATCAGTGCTTGTGCATTCCAGGTAGTGATATCAGCTCCGAATTGGCTCTCGGATCAGTGGTGTACGTACTCAGCAAGTTGGTCAGAATCAACACAAAGAAACCTAAACAGGAAGTAAGCAGCTGCTTGAGCTGTGCATCTGAAATTAGGCCTGAATTACGCAGGCTGCTGACAACGAGGACAAGTCATCCATGTTTGGTACAGTACGTGTGCTACCATTTCGTCCAGGCTAACAAGCTTGCGAATCGGCCCTGAAGCTGCCACACAATTTGCGGCTCCGATGATTTATAACGTCCCGCATGACATTCTTCAGTGGTTCTTTCTCCTTTGTGACACCTCTGGACAATTTCCTTCAACCTCCAAGCAGTAAAAGGTTCTCCGAGCTTGTTGCGGACAATACCAAAGATTGGAATTATATTCAAATAATCCTCTTCATCTTGGACGCGGACGCGTGCTCCGCGCTGCACCAGCTTGCAAATAAAGTCCAAGCCTGAGGTGATCTGCTTCAATTGAGTATTAAAGGTCATTCAATTTCAGGTTAGGTGCCGTGAATGGCTCCAGCGACTAATAGACATGCTGGTCAACTAATTTAGATCAATTCTGGTTGTGAGCAAGAGCCTAATTGTATTGATGTTTCTTGCAAACACAGGCATCGTATAGTCTCCAGCGTTTGACCCGGGAACACGATCAGTACACCGCAAAGAACATAATAGCAACGCTGACGAATGGGCCTTGCCTTGTTTGATCGCGATGTCTTGCCTCATGAGTGCGTGAGCCCGGTAGGAGCAGCAATCCAGGAAAGGCCGGGCCATCTCTTCGACACAACTTTGTTCCCGTCTCGATGATCTCGATAGGCTCGACTGTCCTGCTCTATCACCCTGATGAAATCATGTAGCAACACAATCAGCGCATGAGGATCTTCACTCTTCAGAGGCTTCTGTTCGTTCAGATATCCATAGTCCAGTAACTTCATGACATTGAGGCGATGAAAAAAGCCGTCATAGTCTGCTCGGCCAGTGTAAGCTCCAAAAGCTTCACTTGGCACAAGGAAAACCTCGCGTCAAAGCCTGCACCGGTTTTGATCTATAACTCATCCGGTTGTTCTTCCGATCGGAAGTTCCTCACATTCCTATACAGAAATTCAATGCTGGATTCCCTTTCTTGGCCTCGCGTCGTTCTTTCCAGCTTCATAAAATTTGAAGCTGTGGTTGCCAGCTGTTGTACACATCCACCAGCCAATCTTTCGACAACTTAGAGAATACGGTTTAATCACGAAGTCTTCTTCCTCCTCAACCATCTTTAGAGCCAGGAATGAGAGCGTCTCAATGGCTATGGTTAATGAGAGCATCGGTCGAGCCGCAGATTTTATGTGTACCTGGTTTATCCTGCCCTTGATAACGTCAAAAGAAAGGACCTAGCTTTTTTGGATGAGAGTTGATCCATTTCTGCAGTTGTTCAACGTCTCATGGTCTCCAATATCTTGAAAACCCACGCACAACGAAGTGCACCCAGTTTTGAACTGCTTCGGCTTTGTCGACCATTGTCTGCGGCAAATCAAGTCACCGAGGATCAATCATCGAGCCTGGAAATTGATGTCGGTGCCCATATTGTCATGAATATGAGCATGTATGTCGCCTCTAGGAAAGTCCTGCATATGGAACGACTGTGGACTTGGATTCCGTTCAGCCAACAATGGCGACTACAGGCAGCTGGATGCGCCTCCTGCAGGAGGACTTGATCCGGGGCAACTCCGCGAGGTCCTTTACGACCTAAATGATATCTTCTTCGGCCCCATGTCCAGGCCATCAACGAAGAAGCAGAAACAGTATCCGGGTTCCTCTTCTTGGAGCTTGCTGACAAATGCTTTCAGTTAGCTCAAGCCGTGAGTCCGTTGGAGACCAACCTGTTCGGGCAACAGTATCGATGAGTCTGGGTGTTTTCCGAAGGACATGGAACAGAATGGTCTGGATCAAGTCCTTCTGTGACTTCTGCATCTCAAATCCAGCAATCCAGAGATAGTGGCTTGCAATGACCATCCCTTGGGCACCAGCCCGCTTCCTCAAGGCGTTTTCCGTTGCTCGATGAGATGAGACGTAGTCCGTGGCGGTGGACCTGCCACTGCCCACCTGGCAAGGGAATTACACCAGCAGTGTGATCTGCAACTGAAGGTTGGTTTATATGAAATACGAACTCACAGAGCTACAAACGGTCCCACAAGTATGTTGGAACTTGGTGTATATGTATAAGTTGTACCTACCGGACCACTGATCCAGTAAATACCACTTCCCGTCTCCAGACCTGCTTTGAATTTGCTTATTGAACTATCGAGCATCTATTCGAGAGTCTTCACGTGACCAGATTCGATCATAGTCTCGCGGCTATAGATAGAGTCGAAGATGAGACCTCTCAGGGTATGATGGCGCTTTTGTTGGCCTGATTCATGTTTACAGTTGTAAAATACATGGCAATTCCCTCAAGGGCAGCTCTGCGGGTGGCTATCTCATAGTCGTCCCCCAGGGACTCGATCTTTCTCATGACCTGATCCAGCTTGGCCCGCAGACCTGGAAATATGGATTGGTGACCTATTCCGAGCCGGTTCACTGTCCCCTTGAGTTGGCGCAGACCAGACCGGATAGCAGCTATTGCATTATTCTGGCCAGTGAGGTTGTGCTGGTAATATCTGAACTATATTTGGGAAGCCACCAGACACACAGACGAGCCTCAAAAGCTATAGATCTCTCTGGCACTTCATTGATCTCTTTCTCCTTAACCAGAACTTCGCTGCGAGCCGCAAAGAGCGCATTCTGCGCACCAAACCCTCAACGTCTATGCGCAGCTTTGCGATTTTAGCGAGGATCTCAGCTGCCAATTGGTCGCACTCCTTTGAGACCTCCTGCAGGGCTCTTCCCACCCCGCTGCCAGCAACCCTTGTGATCTCTTTGGACATCATTCCGACCGAACGCTCTACCTCCTCGGCCAACAGCCTCATCGTCCTTTATGCATCTAAATTGTTCTCCGGGGCGTTGTAGAATTTTCGCGCGGGGTCAGGAATCCGTAGCTGAAAAAGATGAATCGCGCAACGTTGTCTGTGAAGCTGGCAACTGATAATGGATCCATTTGCAAGACACAGGTGGCTGTTTTACTGAGATTGTCAAGGTCTTGTTGGGTGTATCGCCCATGTGAACAGAGTGGACGTGATCTGACCGCAGATTCAGGTAAAGACCAGAATGAGGAGAGCCAGTTGTTGGGAAATTGTGAATAGCAGTCAGCCTGGGCATGCTGTAAGTGCGGGAAGTTGTAGGGTCGCACAGAGACACTGCATGAGAGGTGGGAATTACTGACCTGCATGCATCCATGAACACGTACAGAGGTATTCGTTTTATCTAGATTGTCGCAAAAGCACATTCCCCTTCATGCCAGAGAAGGCACATCTGACTGGCTGGAAGAAGTCGAGTGCGGCCGCCACATGCAGTGTAAGCCAATGAGGCTGGAATCAAGCGACTACACACTTGTGATAATTCGAGCATTTAGCACTGCTGCTTCTGACAGTACGCTAATTTGTATATGCAGTCAGATCAACTTCATTCCACCCAATTGATGCACAGAAGCTGCCCCAACAAAACAAAAAGTTCCCAAAATCGTTCCTATAGGTGTATCTGTTTGAAACTGCAAATGCTCTCCTAAGAATGGACTCAGGAGCTAAGAGCGAGGTCAAACGCTTTTTGACAGTCTGTCCTTGTGCCTGTCTGGGAAGCAGAACACTTTGGGGTGGATAAGTAAGGAGTAATGTGTTCCATAGATCTAGGAGATAGTCGTTATTGAGAAGCACTGTTAATTATTTCGTGGGGATTCACTGAAATTGTTCAATAGTGACTGTGCTTACATGTGAAGTGGGCATTCGGTGCTTCCCAAGACCACCGAGCCGAAACCTTATGTCCTCCTCAGGCAAGCGCTAAGTCCGGCGACGTGATGACAATGCGTCACATCGCAGGGCACAGCACACTAAACCGAGGACCCCACTCTTGTCTTGTTAAGCGATCTTTCCAAGAACCAGCTATGCTCTCTGGAAAAGCAGAAAACCACTAGCACTTATCAATCACTGCAGCAATGCCAAGCTAGGAGTCCATGGGTGGAAGGCACAATGCATGAACACCAACGCAACGCCACCAGTGAACCAACTGCATAGTATGGACGGAGTTAATCGCGGAGTAGCAAATCAGGCCCACTTTCCCAGCCGTTCACTTGTGCCCACTATTAACATGCGGCTCACCGTGACGGACCGCTCGGAGCCCAAGTCAAACCGTACGTCCGCTCCCCCGCTTGTAGATATAAATACTACTTTCATCAACTTGCAAGACTAGTCAACAATATATTCAGCCTTGACAAATCCTAGCTCTACGACACCAACTTCAATCTTTCATTCGTCTGGTCACAAATTTTGACTCACATCATGAGCAACTTCTCTCAAGCCCCCAACAAGGTTGACGGCCTTACACCGTTTACCTTTAACATACCGAAGGAGGAGATAGACGCCCTCAACACGCTGCTCAAACGCCCTCTGCCAATAGCCACCTGGGAGAACAGTCAGAAAGATGGTCGCTTTGGTGTCAGTCGCGATTGGGTCGCCAATGCCATTACTCAGTGGCAGGCATACGACTGGCAAGTCCCGAAACCTCGTCATATTTATTACTAGTCACTACAGCGAGACTAATTAGCAGTTCAGGCACAAGTACCAGGAGCGCATCAACGGTGTGCCCAACTTCAAGGTCCCAATCGAGGACGAGGGCGAGACGTACGACGTCCACTTTGCGGGCCTATTCTCTCAGAAGAAGGATGCAACTCCGCTCCTTTTGAGCCACGGCTGGCCTGGTAAGATCAATCACCCGTCGGGACACTGCAGGCGTTTCCTGATTAATAATCTCAGGCTCTTTCCTCGAGTTTCTGCCCATCTTGAACAAGGTCCAGAAGCAATACGCCTCTGACCCGGCGTCGCTGCCATACCACCTCATCGTTCCCTCCGTGCCGGGCTATGGCTTCACGAAGGTCTCCGCCAACAAGGACATTACCATGACCATCGTCTCCCGCATCTTGAACAAGCTGATGGTAAAGCTTGGATTCAACCAGTATATCGCCCAGGGAGGTGACGTTGGCTCCATGATCACGAAGACGGTTGTGGAGGAATACGACGAGTGCATCGGTGAGTTGACCCATCGAGCTTGGAATCTTATTCAAGGCGGCCACGTATACTTCTCGCCGAACGAGTGGGGCTGACATTGCTCACTGTTCCAGCCGGTCATGTCAACATGCTCATGTTGAACCCGCCCACGGATAAGAACGTTGCTCCTCCCACGGAGATCGAGCAGCGCTCACTTGAGCGTGGTGCGAAATTCTGGGAATCAGGCGCGGCCTACGCCATGCTGCATGGGACCAGACCATCCACGGCAGGCTTTGCCATTGGGAGCAGCCCTCAGGGTCTCCTGGCATGGTGAGTATTTCTTTTCGTCCCGGAGACAAGTTTTCCCTCGGAATCAATCATGGAGGCAAGCTGACACAATCTACCGTCAGGATTGGCGAGAAGATGATTGACTGGTCGGATGAGACGCCGTCCATTGAGACTATCCTTGGCAACGTCTCCCTCTACTGGTTTACTGGATGTTACCCATCCTCAATCTGGCCTTACCGCGACGTTAGTGAACCCCATCCGATCCTGAGATGTTCATAATACTGACCACAACCGTCACACGGTATGCAGCTTGTTGGCCCAAACGCCAAGGACCGTAGCGAGAGGGGTAAGATGGACAAGATCAAGAAGCCATTCGGCTCTTCGTGGTTCCCCTGGGAGCTGGCCAGCGTCCCCAAGAGCTGGGCTGAAGCAACTGGAAAAGTCACCTTCTTCAGGTCACATGACAAGGTATTATTACTTAAGAGCCCCTTCTCTCCGGACAATGACTGACATAGCCTCTCCAGGGAGGACACTTTGCTGCGTTGGAGCTGCCCGACGTTCTTTGGCAGGACATTGTAGAGTTTGTGGACCATGTACACGCTACGAGGAAGTGATGAGAATTTAATCCAAATTGCTATTGAGACTCGGGGCATCAAATGACGGGAAGGAAAGCCAGGAAGTCTGTTTCAAGATGCACCCTCGAGACGGGATCGATTGCCAGCAGATGTCCTTCTTGCCAGTACTCAAAGTTATTTCTAGGGTATCAAATTGACTCTCCATTGCTCGGTCGTTGATCGCCAATTTTATCCTGCGTTCATAATAACTAATTATGAACACTGTAGACACCAGTAATGGCTTGGTGTTGGCAATAATCCAGAAGAATCATGAGCCCCAATGATGGAGTCATCGTGTCCAAGGCGAGCATGCATCAAACATTAATGGCTGGTCTTTGGCCCGAGCAACAAGTTGAGCTGGAAGTAATATGAGTCCTTCCCCGTGTAGAATTAGGCTCTCATGCCCAGGAGCTGATTCCGGTGTGATAGACCTCCGCCATGGAACTCGTGGTTGATTCCACGTAAATCGGACCTAGTCCTATTGCAATCTGATGGGTAATCCTTGTCTCTAAAATGGCGGGATTGCTAACCTCTTTTTGCTGTCGGAGCGCAGCCATTCAGAGCTACAACTGCTGTCAGCCACGTTCATAGCTGACAGTGGATTGGGAACACAGCAGGCCCTCAGCCGCACTGCAGGGTTCAGGCACATTGGGAACCAATTTACCGACATCCGCCTGGTGCAATCCAGCCAGCAGACTGCACAAGTCCGAGAGCAGGGGCCGACACCCGAGATTGGTTCCTAGCATATCAATGTGCAGTTCGTAGACGCCTTTGGCCCCAAATTCTCACCACGCCATGTCTACGCTGCTCTAGCGTGTTCCTTAGCGACAAGGTGTTAGATACTGTATGGTTCATAAAAATAGCTCTCGCTCCTTGACATTTGCTTGGCCCCTTGACAGCTGGCAGAGGAAGTGTGTGCGACAGCCCTAAAGTGGAGCGCTCCTGTCAATTTTAGCAGGGTTGACCAACCCACGAGTAAGCTGAGCAATGTGAAGGATTAGCTGAGTCCCAGCGGATCTCGGTCATCTTCCTCTAATCAGCAATGCGGTCCAGGATAGGATATCGGAGGGTCCAACCAAACCTATGAAGAAAGCAAAGTGCATTCTGTAGGTGCTACCTAGGCACGTAACTTATAAAGCTGGAATCCTCAGGCACAATCCCAGCCTTGCCCCCATCTTTCTCATTATTGACGTACCTAGCATCACTCACTGGCCGGATACCGGACGAGACCCGAAGCCGTGGCAAGCCTCCTCTAGCCTGTATTGATCTCCGATAGAAGGAATTGCACATCACGTTCAGTGCCCAGATCCAGTAACAATGTCTCGCCTCATTGACCAACTGCCGGAACCGGCTAATGTGAGGGAGAAGAAGGTGATTGTGACAAGCAGAAGTCGGTTAGTGAATTTATCTGGTTTCCTTGGTCTCGTCCATGCCATTGTTGACAACTTGAAATGTGAGATAGATCCGGAACCTTTTCCTTGTATCAAGCCCTCCAAATGCTGGGGTACCAACCATATCACATGTATGAGGTCGTTCAATCGACTACACACATGGGAATCTTCGAAGAGGCATTGAATGCGAAATACTATGGCATCGGCAAGCCGTATGGCAAAGCTGAGTTCGACAAATGGTTTGCTGATTACGATGTTAGCATCCTCTCAAGACTTCGGCGGTGAGGACGTATCGACTGACAACCACCCCAGACACTCGTGGAGATCCCAGCGTTCTTCGTCGAAGAGATCATTGCAGCCTACCCCAATGCAACCTTCATCCATGTTGATCGCGATGTTGACAAGTGGGCAACATCCGTGACGAACATTTTCGGCACGGTGGAACCGCTTCTTGATGCAACATGGATGAAAGCCATGGCAACGTATGACCTATTCATCCGGAGATACATCTCCCTGCACGTCATGCTCCTGCGTGTCATATGCCACGACAGGAAGACCAAGGACCCGGTGGGACAGAAAATGATGAAGGATGATTACTTGGAACTGTGAGTCTCGAAATTGCTCGTCCGTCATACTCAACGGCCAATGGGAACTAACTAGGATTGGCAGGTCTGAGCAGGTGAAGAGGCTTGTTCCGAAGGACAAATTGGGATATTTCTCACTCGAAGATGGGTTTGGATGGGAACAGATCTGCCCTCATCTCGGCAAGCCCATCCCAGACCAACGGTACCCTCGCGGCAACGCGCCCAAGGAGTTCCACGCCCTCACGATGAGGCTTCTTGGCCCTTCTTTCAAGAAGGCAGCAGCGATTGTGGTCACGACGGTGTTAGTTCCGATTGTTGGCTTCAGTGCTTGGATGTATGGTTCATAAATCAGGCTTAGGCGTAGGCAGTAAGTGTAGGTAGTAGGAGCAGGCAGTAGGTGTTGGGAGTGGGAGTGGGAGTGGCGATGGGAGTGGTTGGATGATGGTGGGTATTGTGGGAGTAGGTGTTATGGGGATGGGTGTTAGGCTGTTTGCATTCGCAATGTGCCGGTGTACTCTCCGTTTTTGCAATTCATCTAGGAAGAGCGTTAGAACGCTCTTTCCAAGTCAAGGCTGTTTGATCCCGTGTCGAAGTTTCCTCATACACAGCTTTACCAAGACCCTTCTATCGCACTTCGTCAGCCACTTCCACCTCCGACAATCACAAAAACAAAGTTTCCTGCTTATTTCATATCACCGAAACTTCTAAAGGAACAGACATCATAGAGCATCAGCAAGCATGTCTTACAACTTGCAGAACCCTCCTCCTCCTCCTGATGAACCAGAAGGTACTATCGACCAGGATATAGACGTAAGTGGCGCCTTGATACCAGTCTGCGAAAGTGGGAAATTTGTTTTCTTCCAGGTCCTCACTGTTCACAGCTGGGTTGTTCTGCTCCTTTCCTTTCACATCAAACCTTATGGCCACCGGCGAGGCTGACCTTGTGTAACTCAGTGTGCCATTTGCGACGCTTGCGGCGACGAAGTCAGCCCACCCGAAAGTGTAGTGATCCTCAAAAGTTGTGGCCACGCATGGTGCAAGGATTGTCTGAACGTGACAGTCAGTCTCAGCACCTCAACGCGCAGAGAATGGCCCCCGAGATGTTGCAGCTCAGGCGGATCCGAATTCGACATTGACGCTGTGAGACCGAGCCTCAATCGCGATGTCGCTGATCGCCTAGACAAGGTCAGAGAGGAATTCGAGTCCAAAAACCCTGTCTACTGTGACGTTCGGCAATGCAGCGAGTTTATTCCCACCGACGAAAGCAGCGACCAAGGCCAGTTTGTCCGGTGCCCAAAGTGCCACGAGCTCACCTGTGTCGAATGCAAGGTTTTGAAGGACAAACACACCAATCCAAACCAGTGTCCAGATCTCATCACGGAGGAGGAAAAAGCACTTGCTAAGGAGGAGGGATGGAGGCAGTGCCCGAACAAGAAGTGCCAAAAGCTGGTTGCCAAAGGCGATGGCTGCCAATGGGTACAGTGCGATTGTCGGACGATTTTCTGCTTTTTGTGTGGCGGCGAAGTCAAGGATGGTAAATGCAGTTGTTACAGGCATTGAGAAGGTGAAATCATGCCTAAAGCGGAGGCTATTCAAGCGTATCCAAATAAATATTTGACCTGATTGTCATCATTCCGCTTAAGTCCCTGCGATCCACCAAGTGCTAATATGTGCTGGTCTTAGTGACATAGAAGACAAGTAAACAAACTTGGTAGGCCCTTTATGTCCACCCTCAAGTGCCATCTATTAGTACATCTCATTAGTTTCCATCATCATCTTAACCAGACCCAAGGTAATCATACCCAACACACATTTCCATATCACCCACTCCTATAATACCCAAATACACCCACTATTACCCATCCCACTCCGTTACCTAACACCTACTACCTATATCTATTACCTATTCCTACCTACACCTACTATGGTGTGGAGTAACGCACCGGTGTACCCTCCGTTTTTACAGGTGCCAATATCCGACTTCTTGATCAAATGGCGAGGTCGAACTTCAAGACTCTGTGAACAGAGGTGTAGCTTGGCAGGATACCATTGTGATGACAAGATAGGGATTCTGATATGTTGCAAATTATAACCACATCTAGCCACCATCGCGGAAAACCTGCAGGGAAATCAGCATCCAGCTTCGGAGAAGTGAGGCGTGACATTCGATGCTTGTGTTTTTTGGGCTTGGCCATCAGAAGCGGAGCTGGTATCGGGCGAAGGGATATGGACTGCGACCACACTGCCATCGCATTGGGACGCTATTCCGCTCCGGACTTCCTTTCTAGGTAAGGCGGGGGAAGCAAAATTGTCTGGTGATTCCTCAATGTTAGCCGATGTCTTGTCGTGCCAAGAGAGCTTTAGTGCTCCGCCTCCGCCACTGCGCGATTGTTATGACCGACGTGCTTCCCGTGAAGCATGCGTTTTCAGCAAGGCAGACTGTCCTTTGGGACGTTCGTGCCCTGAAATATGAACTCAAGAGCATGAACTCAAAAGAAGTCCTTTAGCCGTTGCAGTTGCTGGATTGGATCAGCCTACACCACGTTCTTGTCTTTTGTCTGTAATTACACTCCGCCGTTCCGGTTAGCTACGCCCAAGACATCTCTATTTCGTTAGGACCAAGATCCCATTGGCAAACGAAGGTGAAAAACCGAGGAATAGCAAATCCTTCCTCAAGAAAGCAGGCAGCGTTACTGTTTCGGCAATCGGTCTGATATTCATGAACGGAGCTGGCAGCGGAAATAGTGTCGATATTGACGGTTTCACCCCCAACATGTACGGCAAAGAGGGCGGTTCCAAACCCAAGAATCGCGAAGGCGTTCCGGCCCCTGACCAGATGCGCGGCGATGCAGGTCGGGCTCTGTACTTTCCTAAGCACAACAGCAATACAAAGGGCGTGTTACCGATCTATGATTTTACCTGTGACTACCGTGACAAGCTTCGGAACGAGAACATTGGGAGTGAAAAGTGGAAGTATTCCTTGGGCTTGATGAGGAAGCCCCAGGGGGATGGCAAGGACGGTGTGGAAGTTGTGTACTTAGCGGAAGTGGAGGAGACCCACAAGGCTTCTGAGAAGCAGGTGATCTGCGTGAGGAAGAGAAGTCCGGCTGGGGCTCAAGGGACTACCATATTGCAAGTATTCTCCAGCATGTTTAGACTCGATTCAGATCACGTAGAGGCTGACTGTCTGCTATCCGACTAGATCACTACCCATATGTAGCAGTGATTCAGATGCTCCCTTCACGTTTACGACGCCACCATCAGCAGACGTGCGTACTGTCACGGTGTCTCATCCAGTCCCTCCTATCGCCACTGGCGCAACTGGCGAAGCGCACCCCTCCCCATGGTTTACCATCACCTCGACTGAGTCGTCTGCGGTGAATCAGTGGCAGATCCATCCTGTCGAGCACGGCCCGCTGCGGTATACTCTCATCGAACTGCCATCGCCTGGTAATGACGTATCGGCCGTTGAGCCACAGAACCAACACCGTATCAAAGCCATTTACCACAACGTCGGAGTATTAACGTCGCTGGTGCAACCCTTCAGCGAGGGTGTGCTGCTCCTGCCCAAGAACAAGAAGGATGTGGACGCAGACTTTGAGACCGCGGTTGTGACGAGCTTGATGGCGCTCTTACGGAGGGCCCGAGGAGTGCAGACGATGAAGTTAGAAGTGCCGGGTGCGACAGATGACACCTCGAAATCGAAGTCCAAAAAGAGTGGGAGCTTCTTAAGGCAGCCATGGAAAGATGACAAGGGAGACGGAGTGATATTAAGATAACATTTCAAATTCACATCCCCATCTTTAGCAACAGGCACGTTTATCTTGAGGAAAACATTGACGCAATCAATTTGTATTAAGGGTATCTCGTTCGGTTGACTTTAATAAGTGATGTGCTCCGTGTTCCTCCAGGGGCTATTCCTCCAGAGCCTGTTTCTCCAACGGTAAGGGGCAGTCATTATGATGATTTCGCATTGGAAATCAGAACTCCTTGAAGTTCTTAGTTCGTCTTCCAGGCGCCGGCATCTCTCGCGCTTTTCCCGACATCTTGACCGGTGCTCTCGACGCTGGTTCCAACATTGGAGACACCATCACCAAGAGGCTTTCCTAGGTCGCCAGTGACCGCGTTTACGGTTTCGCCTACTCCACGGCTTGCACCACCAACAACACCACCTACGGTGTTGGTAACTCCGGAGAGGGTGTTGCCGAGAACTGTGGCAGCCAGTCAGTGACTGGCGGACGAGACGGGACTAAAGGGACTGTCGTGAGTACTCACTGCCTGTGCCAGTCTTCGCTACACCGGTAGCGCCGTCAGCGACGCCGCCCTCCTGCTTGTTCTTGTCGTTTCCGAGAAGGCCAGACATTGTGACGAAGTTGGTGGTTGGTGGTGAGAAATATTTGGCTGTAGACTGGATTGGATTGGTCTCGTATTGTTGTGATGATTGAATGAGGTTGTTTGAGAGTTGGATGAGGAAAACCAAACGCATAAATACGTCTTCCAAACCTCAGAATAAATACAATCAGGCTCCAGCAGGGGGGGAGTGATGTAATGTCGGCGCAAACATACGGCCCCTGTCTGCTTGAGCAGCTCTCCAATGTGTGGAGGCGGGTGTGGCTGATGACCTCACAGGTTGACGTCTTTGCAGATCCCTTCCCACCCCGTCACCAGCTGACACTTGGTATGATGTGGCGGTGCAGGGATTCGACAACGCCATCGGAATTTCCATAGTATTTCGCGCGGGTTTTGGTAACGCAAGGCCACCCAAGGCGGTCGCTAAGGTTTCGTCAAAACAAGAACTGCACTCAGATCATACCTTAGTGTGCTCTTTTGCTTGGTCTTCGCAGCGTCTTCCCATAGGGTCGATCACCGCAACGAGATCGGGAGCACTCCAATCACCGCGCCCAACGGCAGCACCTGGGCAATGTTGGCCATGGCAAGAAGCAACATGGAGAGGTGCCTTCGTGAGGAAATTCCCTCGCCATACCTCCGATTCACGGCGCCAAACCCTGACACAAGAAAACGATTATGAAATTTTCTCATCTATTACGCCTCAACCCATCTGGGTCTTAGACCAACCGCAACGCGGTGTTGTAGACGCCGGCCTTGAGAGGTTGGCAGACGATGAGTAAGCTCGTCACGGTGGTCTTGATGCACCAACACTTTCTTGATATGGTTGTGACAAAGATTTTATTCCGCGCCCACGTGCATTCAGTTTCATGCATCCGGATCAACGGGCAGGGAAGAGAGAAGCCTAGCTGCGTCCGGTTTCAGCTCTAAAAGGGTCCAACTGGACAAACGCACAGGTCCATCACTTGGCATCGGCATCAGCTCCGGCAGCAAGGATCTCGTCACCTGACCCACGAGTCTGTATTGGCGACCGCCGGATAGCTGTCTGTTCCGAATGTCGAGTTGAGCGTTACGCTACCACTGACCGTGCTTCCCTCCTGGCGCATCCAAGTCTCGACGGGCTGGACGGCTCCGTCGCTACCCATGCTGACCTTGACCTGCCGCGACCCGGGAGTCCAACTGCCATACCCGCCATGACCGCTCTTGCGCCCGAAGCAGAGGTTCAGACCGTTGCCAGCCAGTGTCATTCCCGAGAGCTGGGAGTCCCACTTGAAGCACCAGTCGTTCCCGTGGTCGTGGCCGCTGAAAACCGCTTGTAGTCCTTCGAGCTGGAGGAGGGCCTCCATGAACGCAACATCCTGGTCGGAGTAGGTGTACACGGTCTTGGTGCCGCCTTGGCCGGACGCAACACCCTACAAGAAGCTACAGTTAGCACAATTCCGTCGTGGCTCGTCCTCATGTATCCGGATCACCACATACCTGTGGACTCAACGGATTGTCGTCGTTGATGCCTGGTTCATGGTTTGCGTCGACGCCTGCACTTTGGAACTTGAGGAAGGCCTGCACGGGAATGTGCACGAAGGCGAGGGAGGGGATAGTAACTCCGTAGGTGCTCGTGATATTAGCAGCCGTCGTAGTGAGCCACGATGCAACTGCGGGATCGACCCAGTTCGGCTGTCCGACAGGCAGACCATTTGAGTCTTGTTGCTGAAAGTAGTTCCTGCTACGGTCAGTTCTCTGATGCACATCTTCCGAAGAACAGCGCAGCGTTCAGGCGATGTGGCCTAATGCGGCCGGAGGAAGCAACTCACCCTCCCCGACTATCGAAGAACCAGAGAATCAGCTTTGGTGTTTTGTCATTCTCATCACTGCCGAACACCTCCAAGTAGTAATTTGTGACTCCCACATCCGCAGTCGATGCCGACGCCGCCAACATGTTCTGGGTCAGACTGTTGGTGTAAGTCTTTTCCTTTGCGAAAAGATTATCCCGACTTAAGTAATAGTCTGAATCATGGTTGCCGTATGTGCTTGCCCAAGGGAGGTTGGCAGCCTGAACGCGGCCCGCGATTTGTTCAAACTTATCGGTCGCGGTGTCGACGGACTCGGCATTCTCGCCCGTGAGGAGATCGCCGTTCAGGACAACCAGCTGCGGGTCCTCGTAGAAAAAGACCAGATTCATCACCGTGTCGGAGAGGAAGTCCTGCCACCAGCCTGACACTGTGCCTTGCCCTGTTCATCAGGACTGTTAGCAACTGCCATTGAAAAGCACGCGCGCAAGGTGTCAGGTCTGCCTCACCCTCGCCATAGTGCAGATCGTTGAAGACGGAGATCTGAAAGGTCCCGTCGCTGGTAAAGCGCAGGGGTGTGAAGCTCGTCGCGCGTTTCTTGAGAATACCGCTGAAGGACAAGGGCCAGGCGTTGCCGAGCGGCGCCAGCAGGCCGACAACCAAGACCGAAGCACTACGCATCGTGAACGATCACAATAGCGTCACGGCCAGGCGCGGTGCCATTCAACAGGCACAATAAGAATCGACACGAAATCATGGCTACTATGCCTTCTTGAAGGGCAAAGACGCGCCCCATGTAGTATGCTGACGCGGACAAGCTCTCTGGAAGCCAGAGGCTACTATCGTAGCCGACTCCGCATTGCCAAATTTGTCGGTTTAGTACGACTCGGCGGGAGATTAACTGCCATTTTCGGACACTGAGCCTTTGAGCAGGGGACCCCATTCGCTGGTGTAAAATGACCTGCCAATGCTGCGAGTCATTGAAGAGTCAATGCCACGCTACTGAGAGAGTACACTGTGCCCTGTCTACGGGTCAGTCGCGGGCCATGAAGTCTCTTGTAGAGGGACAGTCACTGTGTTACTCTCAGCCAGATTTCAGTCGACGAATGTTTCTAGTAGAGTTGAAGATCAGCTACTCAACTAATTACACGGTCATGCAAGCCAGATACCCAGTGTCCAGGCTGAAGAAAAATATTGAATGCCACGCCGTTCGATATGCAGGCCGCGCACAGGAGTTTTTATTGTAACTAGATTTCCACAGCTAGGTTGATCACTGAGTGATATCCTAAGCTCCTTACGCGCTTGTTGAAGAAGAAGAAAAAAATGCATGCGAGGTCATGTTCTTTGGCTTGCTAATTCCTTTTTCTCAGCTTAGAAAACTCAGCACGTCTCATCGAGCTCCCATTTTCTCCACTTGTCGTCAACCATCAACCCCCTGCCGTCTGTCAATAAGTCTCTTCTCAGCATCCCAAGAGAAGCCGGCCGGCAGGCCAGGTTCCTCGCCGCCACCGCTCTGAAACTCAAACGCATCGTCATCAGTCGGAAGAGCGGCAACCTCTTCCTCCGACAGCGAGTGGCGATACACGAAGTCATCCAGCTGTTTATAAGCCATCCAGATACTGAAAGGGACACTCGCAGGCTTCTTGGCGACCCGGCGTCGCACGCCGATCTGAGGGATGTGTCGCCCCGATAGCCCCAACTCGTCGTTCTCGTCAGGCTCGAGGAACTCCGCTGTATCAACATAACGCTTCGCAAAGCGGCCCCGGCGACCGTCTTTCCAGTGTTGAGTCGGTGGTTGCCTGTCGGGCTGCGTGACTGCCGCGGCGTCGAGAATGACTGGGAGTTCGAGCCCGTCTTCGGCCAGCGCAATGGATGCTCGGCGGAGGAGTCGTGCCTGCTGCTGCTCTAGCTGTTCCTGGTCTTCTCCGTCCAGTCTCTTGATGAGCTTCGACCGAAGCTGGTACATCGCGCGCTTCGGGGGAGGTTTGGATTTGGCTCCTTTTTTCTTGTTAATCCCATTCTGGGGGACTTCGGGTTGAGTCTCTTGTACTTTCGTTCGTTCGACGGCGGCGAAAGCTGCTGCCCTTTTTGCTTTGCTTTGCTTCGTCGTAGTTTGCATAAACCGCGCCATTTTTAATCCTCGAAGAATGGCCTGGAGAAATGACCGGAGCAAATCTACTCCCAATACTGTGGATGCAGAGATAAAAAGCTTCTGAGCACATTGGTCTCACGATTACATATTTGAGCCAAGCCTTACGGAGCCGAATGCGTCATGGGAACAAAGGCAGGTCTCAACGTGCGGCGCAAAGTTTCATCTGCCTGGGGGGTAATCGTCCCGGAAGAACACTTGATTGTCTATGTGGAAAAAACCTTTTAGATCCATATTTTTGTGGCTGAAAGGAGATAAGTAGTTACGAAGGAAAGTTGTCGTCTTCATGTTGGGCCATGCAACACAACATACTGCGGCTACTGGAGCTGAACCCCTAAAGATGGTATGAAACAGCTCTGAGATGAAAAGCAACTGATAGTAATCAGGCAGCACTGCTATCCGATTACTTCCAACACACTGCATGGCGCTCGGAAGTCAAACCAGCCTCAACAGGAACCACAACTGTAATCGCAATTTTTTCCCATTCGCATTGATCGGAACGACGATTTCAGCTTCTGGTGTTTCCGCAGGTATGTTTAGTTGAAAAATACAATAGCAATTACTACTCAGGAAGCGAGAGGAGTTCTTTATGTAATGAGTGCAGTGAGCACAAGCTTGCTCAAATAGGTGAGTGGCTGTATTGGCTGAAGATTCTGAAGTCTATGGTCAATGGCTATCTCCTGCAACTTCAACTTATAAGCATTACTGTGCAACAAATTGCTTACTATTACCATTTGATTTGGAACAGTGAGTGAGTGCGTAGCTATGTGTTGGTCACAGTTTCTGGACCACGGTCTGAGGTGAAGTTGACCATAAAGCAAGTGATTCTCAAATGTCACCGTTCACGGCTATTCATCCATCACATACTGTAGTTGAATTGACAGAAGTGCTTGTAGAGCCATATAAAAAGCACGATGTCTGAGTTGCCTGCAGGGAAAGAACACCCTCTCCACACCACTAATACAACTCAATCCTCTTTTTCAGAATAAATACCACCATGTGCTTTTGGTACTACTTCGAATGGAAATGTGATAGTTGTGGCACCACGCTGGAGACTACCACTATCAAGAGACGAGACTGCCGCAGGAGATCCTGCAACGGGACGGTTCCACCTGGCACCCGAATCAGGGTAAAGACAAAATACCGATCTGACGACAATTGCAATTGCCACTTCCCGCTGGTCCTACCAGGGGAGTTTTAGGCCTCAACAAGATGTAGGTCTCCCGTCGTCTTGACTCAACAAAAGCCAGACTCTGCGCTGATGCCAGGACATGAGACTGGGCCAATCATGTGTGGTATTTTGCCGAGTCTCGGTCTCTGGCTGCCCAATTCAAGAAGGCTTTTCATCCACTCAGTAAGGCGGAGAGGGGGGGGGGGCGGTATACACTCCTCATAGCAAGAAATAGTCTAGTTGAAATGAAAGAATTACATATTTGACTCCTAGTTGTGGAACTTGCCCGGTCTTCAACATTGCCTTTATTAGTCTATGTCCGATTGGCAACCAGCCTGATGCTGAAAATTCGCATATCTTGTGTATCCTGTTCCTGCTCACATGGCTTTTCTTGTTTTCAAGGTTTTAATATACCAAATTGCGATGTTGGGGAAGCCTATGGTTGACTTTACCTGGGAGGGAATCTGCTACCGTCTCTCAAGCAGGAAGGGTTCCAGCTCGAGGTGTAGGTTTTGCATCACGCATTCAGCTGGTGCTTCCTGGAGTACATATACAATCATGGTCTGTGGATGCGTTAGGCCAAGTCTGAATCGAAATGTTCTCAAATTTTCAAAGATGTTTGCAAAAGATGCTACAGATACTGGACTTGAGGTCATCGAGCTAACTATTTTTACTGAAAGCGTCAATTCCTTTCTTCATCCTGATTAGGTAGAGATGCACTTTCATGATGCATTTGTGACGAAGTCACTTGCACGTTCGCGCCATGAGATGGCTATTTCCCAACCCTGCAAGAGACCCTGCTGGGTGTAAGATGATAGCCCGGATATTCTGCACGTGTCAGATTGTTTGTGGACGCGAACTCATTGTGGAAGGCTAAATCGCTCGGCTAGTGACAGATCCGGCGGGTGAGGATCAGGCCGGTGCGTACCCCATATTTAGCTCCAACTGATGTCAAAGAAGACGAGGGAAAGAATTGGCACAGCGCCGATCCCTACATAGTGTCCGCATTCGCAACTAGAACATCATTGCTAGCTGCGCCTGTGTAACCGATACGAAAGCTTCACTCATCTGCCGTCCCTGCTGTTCAAAAAGGGAGTGATCGCCTATGATCTGTAGAGTTTTTGACTATTGATGGATGAAGCTGCTTCCGACATTGGCTCCACACCACGAGAGAATACGAACGCCATCAGTTTCCATCTACGGGCATTGAACTATGATTCCGACGATCATGACCGTGACAATGGCTTTCACCCTGCGGTGTAATTGTGGTGTGAGCCGCCCACGCCGCTAAAATTGGGACAAAGAGTACTTTGGCAAGAACTAAGCTAGACCACCTCGTGAGTGGTTCGACTCTCTGTTGATCAATGTAGCCTCAAATGGCATCAGAGTCTCCATGATGGATTGATGTCGATGGCGGAGAAGCTAGGAGCTGGATAGCTCTGCATCCGAGCCCGACAAGTTGTCTGTCCCGTAAGAGTACCGTTTTGTTCGCTCGAGGCCAGGAGCTCTGCTTGCTGATCCCCCGTGCCCATTTCCTATAAAATACCAACTTTCCGCCATGAAACTAAGTCTGAGGAGTCGGGGCATCTTCTTGACAAAATTCGCCGAGTAACGCAGTCCAGATCAACAAAGTGGTTCATCATGCACTTCTCTACAGCACTCATGGTCCTCGCGACCCTATCATCGCCTGCTTCGTCTGCTCCCCTTCAGACACGGGCCAACTTTGATGCGCCTCCAGGTGGTGACGTTACCATCCTCAACTATGCCTTGACACTTGAATATCTCGAGAGAAAGTTCTACCAGGAAGGCCTAAAGAACTACACTGAAAGTGACTTCAAGAAGGCTGGGTTCGATCATGATTTTTACAAGAACCTCAAGGAGATATACTTTGATGAGCAGGTAAGGAGCCGATATGCCAAGTCCCCCGAGTGCAATTGATGCCATTCGGTGAGGTGCCTTACTAACAACCTGTAGACACATGTCTCGTTCCTCGCAGGTGCTCTCGGCAATGCCTCTATCAAGGAGCCTACGTTCAGCTTTCCCAGCAAGGATGCCAAATCTTTCGTGCAGCTTGCCTCGGTCCTAGAAGGTGTCGGCGTTTCAGCATATCTGGGCGCAGCAGCGGCAATCGCCAACAAGGCCTACCTGACAGCAGCAGGCTCGATTCTGACGGTTGAGTCGCGTCATTCAGCCTATGTCCGAGACGCCCTCGGCCAGGCACCCTTCCCTAAGCCATTTGACACGCCGCTGGACTTCAACGCGGTCTACAGCCTGGCTGCTGGGTTCATCACCGGCTTCGCACCTGGAACGCCAGCGCTGCCGTTCAAGGCATTCCCGGCCCTGACAGTCCAGCCAAGCAAGAAGCCGTACGTCGTGGGCAAGTCTTCCGTGACCTTTACTGGTGCGTACACCAACGCGAAGGCGCTCAATGTCACGGAGCAAACACCCGTGTACGCGGTATTCTACTCCGGCCTGGACACATATTATACACGTGCATCAATCGCACAAGGTGGCAAGGACGTAAGTCGCAGAGATCTCTCCTCTGTTGTGTTGCGTTGTTTGAGAATGAGAAAGGAAGCTGACTCGCCCACTTTGTAGTACCAGAGTTGCATCCCCAGCGGGAACGCCACAGCGGGGCTGCTACCTCCTACCGGACAGGTTTATGTCGTGCTGAGCACTGCTGATGGGACCAACGCCAAAGCTGCCGACGAGAATATTATCTCCGGCGTTGGAGTGTTGGAGATTAGTGCCAAATAGAGCCAAAGGAGCGATGTTCGGGGGAGAGCTTAGCCATCAAGCACTCAGCGGATGAATTGTCCGACCGTAGGAAAATAATAGCGTTTGGAACGCGTGAATATCTTGTATGAGCTCGTTATAATGTTAATGCTACGACCTAATATATGACTTGTTCGTTGGATCTTGCACTCAACTTGTGATTGCGTCGATCTCCATATGTACTGCTATCCCGGCGAGTGAGTTGGGTATTTTCGTTATCTCAACAGAAATCTCGTCCAAAACCGCTGCTTCCCACAGGATTATGCAGGCTGATTTCACAGTCTTCATTGCACTACCTCAATCTCGCATCCAGCAGAATCTAGTTCACCGTTTTAAATATGTCCTTGACTTGCCAGGGCGGCTGTCTCACATCCGTCAATTAAACGGTACAAGTCTAGCATTATAAATGAGTTGAACGATCTCTTCAGCTTCAGCTACACTGTATTTATTCGATTATCTGGCTAACTTTTAGTCTTTTTTTTATTATTTTAACTACCTGCTATCTACTTAGCCTCTAAACTACTCTTCCTAAAGCTTATATAAAAGGTTAATAATAGTACAGTATATATCACTATTATCACCTTTCTATAGTAACTTTAGGACCTCCTATAGCTTCCCCTTCCTCTTTAATTTTAATACCTTCTTAATATTTTTAATTTAGGATTCCTATCTTATAATAAAAAAGAATACCTAAAAAAGGATAATATAGTTCTTTTCTTTTTTAATTTCCTTTTTAGATATATTATTATTATTAAAAAAGCGGTAAATATAGCCTTTCCTCTCCTTTAAGAGGCAATTTTTCGCTTCCTAAAAATCTTTAAGATAAAATCCTTAGGGTAATTTAAACTATTTATTAATATTAGAGGGTGTATAATTAAATATAGGCTATAATACTTATAGGCTTACTATAGTAAGGGCTTCCTTAGGAGCTTTTTCTTATAATTTTTTTATATAATTTATATATATAAGGATATAGGATAGAAAAGTTACTCTATTTTAAGCTGTAAAGTATTACTTTTTATATAAGGCTTTTATATAATTACTCACTATATAACTAATTACCTAAGCTAGTAATAGGCTACTTATATTAATAAGTAAGTTTACTATCTAGTTTGCTACTAATTTTAATTAGCCTCATTTATATAGCCTTATAAGGCTATCTATATTTTTTAAGATGAATATATTTATAGATCTAATGTTATTAATATAGTATACCTATCTAACGCTGGGTTTTTAAGCGTTTACTACTATATAAAGGGACCGCCTATAGCTTTAAAAGAGCACGTATACGGATTAAGAACGAAACCACCTAAACGATCTCTTCTACTCTCTGACAGACATTTCTATCAAACGAGCACGGCTGATGTCTGCTGAGGTGATACCCTCGGGTCTGTCTGGCTCAGAGGACCTTGATGGGTAGATGGCTGGGCCGGCCAACATTGTAGAATCAGCCGGGGAGCTAGGGCCGGAAGCGAAGAACTATGTTTGACGTTAGAAGCCATGGCTTCGCAGTCCTTATCGAACTCTGAGTCTATAATATGTCGGAGTAGTTGGGAGCCACAGAAACGTTATGTTGGTGATGTTCTTTTACATGTTGATTGGATGGTCTTCATCTGGAGCCAAACACGCATGAATCAACGAACAGAGCCCCAAGTCCCAGGTAAAAACTGAAGGAGAAGCTTATGGGCATTTCCAAACCCAATACACCAAGGTTAGTATCGACGGCTGTGGTTGTCTCGATTAGAACATGCCTAGGTAGGCCGGCTCTGCTCAACTATCAGTTGACAGAGATTTCTCAGTACTCTTTCATATGTAACACAAGCTTGGAGTGAGTCGGGAGAAGTGACTTGAGAATCCCCCAACGTAGGAACAAGCGTACTTCACGACCAGTCCGCCCTGCTACCGACGTCCGAGTGCGGCAAACTATAAATAACTTCTTGGTGTCAATGACGGGTAAGACGGCCAACCCTCATCACTCTTCAAACATGGACCAGAAAAGCTAGCATAAAACGAGATGGACAGACATCCACCAATGACAAAATGTGCGCCCGGCCATGCTCGCTTTCAGGCGTTCCAAGGTTGGCAGCCATTATTGCATCGTAGACGGCAGCCATCATACAGAGGTACAACATAACAGGAGGTGGCACCGCCGAATAATGATTACTGAGCTAACACACCTTCCCCCCTGGCGTATACTTAGGTATATTGCTTACACTCGACCGCGGAGCCGAGTAATGACCGGCGGCTCGGACTTTGGCTGGTTGTGGTGGAGGGCCTTTTACCTTCGGTCGGCAAAGCGGGTCGCTAGCCGCAAAGGCGAAGGGGCTCGTTTAATGATACTCCGGCTGCCGGGCGCCTGTTCAATTTCTCGTATGCAGCCTGGTGTGGCCAAGTCTTTCACTGACAGTCTCATAGCCCTGATGTCAGGAGTGCTCTAAACTGAACGGAGTTATTCCGAGCTACGCCCTGGAACCAGGGGCAAAACCAGCACTTTTGTGAAGAGCAGTTATACTTCCCGAAAGAGGTGCATGGCAGGCTGACATGCATGAAAGTTTCCTCCAATCATCCTGATTTTTAACAGATGAGGCCCCAGAAATTTGCTCTGGGGAAAAGTGGTTCAGACGCCAAGCGATGTCATCCCTTTCTGGTGGGCGCTTGAGGCTCAACAAGCTAGGAGACTTTTGAAAGCCAAGCAAAGCCAAGCGCCCCATATTGTAACAGGACGGTCTCGTCAAGCATCGATATCTAATGTGGATCTTTCTCGCTTGAACGCCACACCTCCGAATAATTTGGTACCGCGCCTCCAAACCCTCCGTAAAAAAAGAGTTCGTGGTTTCAATATAGTGATCACCACGGTAAGGGAAATCTGGGGCGGGTTTCCCAAGTGACTGTACCAAAACATTGACGGCGATCACAGAACAGAACAACATCGCCAGAAAAGGGGCTTGCACATGCTGCCAGAACAGCGAGCATGGTGCACAACCTGGCCACGCGACCGCCATTTTACAAACCTCGCCAAGTATTTGAGGACAAAGCTAACTGCAATCAAGCATATCGAACGTGCATCCCGAGTGGAAATTGGAGCCGACGACTAATCGGGACCAACCGAGCCGTGTAAGCGAGAAAATGGCTTTCAGGTTGAAGGAGTTGCCCTTAACCCCTTACCCTTGTCGTGAGTTCGCCTCAACTTCGTCTCGGATTCGCAGCCAAGATCTATCAGCCCCCGATCTTGTTTCCGTATGCGACCACTGCAAGCGCACACCATGAATTCTATGCCTCTCGTATCGGTCGTCCCAGAATTATGGGCAAGGCCGACAAGACTGCGAAGCTTCTATAAGATCCTCGTGATCGCTCGCTTGAGGGATCATAGTTCTCGTCTTATCCATCATCAAACACCAGTCCAAGACCGTCGTTCATCCCATTCTCTCTACTTCCAGCTGCGCTGTGATATTTCAGTCTTCCATTCACTGTTCCATCGATTCAATCTTTCAAGACAACAAATCTTTTAATACCCTCATTCAAAATGAAGTCCTTCAGCATCATCGCAACCGTGCTGGCCGCCGTCGCCGCTGCCGGCCCCATTGGCAAGCGTGCCGTCTTCACCGACACCACCTTCAACGACATCTCCATCGCTGGAGGTACCGCTGGACAGGCTCAAGCCGAGGCCGAGCAGGCGCTGTCTGGCCTCCCAACAGACTTGAGCACGGTTGAGCAGGCGGATCTCGACTTTCTCAACTCCGTGAACCAGGTGGCGAACGACGCCGAGAAGGAGGCTTTCAACCCTGCCATTGAGGCGGCGACCGGAGCCGAGGCCGATGCCCTCCAGGTGAGTAGACGTTGGGGTCCTGGTCATTCACCAAATGAGTGCAACGATACTAATTATCACATGTGACAACAGGCCGGAAAGATCAAGAACAAGGTCCTCAAGCTGACCGCGACCATCAAGAAGCTGGAGGCTCAGGCGGCTCAAGGAGAGGATGTCGCGGACAAGCTTGCTGAGGAGCAGAAGAAGCTCGACAACAACATCTCCCAGGATGAGGCTGAGGCTGGCAACGCCACCACCGACCCCGGGTTCGACGGTGCGATCACGGCCGCTTAAATGCAGCCGAACCGGCAGGCCAGGGACTGACGGGGACGAGGTGCCGGATCTGTGATTCGGGACTCCGGTTGGACAGTGTTTTCGACGATAGCCAGGGGCTAGTAATGACGACCTGTTGATGTCAGGACAAAGGATGAGATACCATAGCTGGCACTGTCGATTCCGACAGGTCAGAGGGGCTGGGTCATGCTTGACCCAGACAGTTATTGAAAAATAATGAATTTTTTTGGCCGTGGTCGCCGGACCAAAACGATTTGATCAGCTTCATCACCATTCGAAGTCGCGATTTGTTCAACGTGCAGCAGACGATCATCACCGCCAAATCGGCGCCGTGCGTGAGTTCGCTTGATGCCAACATCAACCATCGCAGTGACCCTCCGTGCCCCGTAAACTGCCGTGCCGAGAAGTTGGGGGCGCTAGTTGTTGAGTGAAGGCCGCCTCTCGGATGGTGTGGATCTCCCGCTGGTGAGACGGACCCGGTCACGGGAGCGCTCGCCAGGTTTCAGGGCCAGAAGCGACGGCCAACCAGCTCCTGGCCCCCTCCGGTCCAGGGGGTGACATCGGCTAGACTCCCAGAAGGGGACCAGCAACCAGCTTGTCTTGCCCGGAGGTCGTGATCGATGAAGCTGAGAGGGACAACGGGGTGCGCCGTGACACAGCATTGATCAGCTTCTTTGTCTCCAGGAAAGAGGTCCGCCGCTCGGTAGTGTACCGCACTGCAAATGCTAGTCTCCTGGATGGCGTGCATGATGAGGCTCGCATGACCTCCCTATAGGTGTGCCCTAGGTGCCGCTTGGGGCTAGGCTAGCTGGCCGGACCCGAGGAGGGGGAAAAGGGTGGTCACATTGTGGAAGCCGATGTCGAACAGCGCGTAGTCCACCGACTTGAAAACATTGCGGTGAGCCCAGGCCGGGCTGTCCCAGTTCTGAACCTATGCTTGTGGAGTTAGAATCCATGAGGATGAGGAGCGTCTAAGCAGGCCAAAAAAGTCATGCGTCAGCGTTCTACATCAATCGAGATTGTCGTGATGGAGAATGCAGCGGCTCAGGTAAAAATAGGAGACGAAATGCAGAGGATAATCCTGCTGGTGGTGGTCTACGGGCCTGGGCTGAACAGGTGGGTCGCTGGGTAGAGGTTCCCTATGATCCTGTCATGCATGATAGACCTAGCGCGAATGACTAACACCGTTGACCTACTGTGTGCCCGGATTCTGATAATGCGCCCCGACTCCCGTTAACTCTGCCAAACGCGCTCAAATGTACACATGCCTCCAAATGCGGTCTGCCCCTGGGGGCCTGCAGCCTCTTTCGTCATACAGCAGCCAAAAGCAAACAACCACCAGCAGAATTGAAATGAAGCGCAGAAGAGATTGGATTGATTGGGAACCACCAGTCCTTGCTGGGCCACCTGACCTTGCTTTGCAGCAACCCTTTTCCTAATCCTCTCTCAAGTCAAGCTGGGCTGAGAGGCCGTCTGCCGACTTGGCTGGGCCCAGCCCTGACAGCTCACCCACTGCTTACCATCACCAGGAGGTTATCCCACAGGAGGGTATCCCACAGGAGGTTGTCCTGTAGAAGGTTGTCCTATAGGAAGGTAGCCCACAGTGGTGTAGCCCACAGGAGGGTAGCCCACAGGAGGGTATCCTAGGAGGTTGTCCCGTAGACGGTTGTCACATAGGAGCTTGTCCTTTCTGTCACACAAACTCCATCATCGATGAGGAATGACAAGCGGCCCGGCTGCTGCTGTTTACGTGATGGATGGTCGTCAGATCAGCCCTAGTCACTGGCCGTCTCTTGACTTGATGCTTGCTCTGTCAAGTCTGTCAAGGTCCAGCCTAGTGACCTGTGCTACGTGTTTCTTGCTAGCGCCTCTTCGAATCTTCCATTCCTGACCTCACCTGTGTCACTCACTGTGTTCATAACACAAAGGTCATATAATGTCTTGATATCGTCCTGTTTCCAGCGAAAGTTTCAGGTTGAGCAGACAGCGTCAGTGGGGCGACACGGTCCATCCACCATCACAAGTCACAACTGCTGCGGTCACATCTGATCCCCAGTCAAGGGTGTATATCCCGAGGTCGAAATCCTTGGGTAGGATCAGGGGTAAGGACGCACTGGCCCCAGTCTGGCCTCTGCCCTGCCGTTGCCAGCTCCAAATCTGGAATCAGGACCTGGGGTCGAAGGGTCTGGAGGGTCGGGCCAAACAACGGGACCCTCTTCTTTTTTTGCCGCTTCGAGCTGCACCGCTGCTGCTGCGCTGCCCACCTTCCAAGGCTGATCTTGACGTCGACCTGCCCACCTGCTGGCCCACAATACCAGGGCACATCTCTTGGACTGAGCCTCCTCAACACACCAATTCCTCCTCTACCACTCCCAGACGCCCTTCTTGTTGCAAGGACCCGGAGAAATCGCATTGCACAACGATATCAGAACTCGAATCACCATTGCACGTGCCACCCAGTGTCTACCATTGCCTGGATCCATCATGGCTCTACTCGATGCCCCCCAGGCCAAAGGCGCCTTGAAGGGGGGTCCGACTCTCTTCGGAGTGCCCATGAAGCAGGCTTCGCTCATTACGGTGAGCAGGCACTTCCACAACTCCATAGATGCTCAAGAACAAATGCTGATGTACTTCGCTACAGTTGACCTTCCAAAATTCAGCCCTCATTCTCGTGCGTTGCGCCCCTTCGTCCTGCGAGCCCGACCGCGACTGGCAACTGAGTTGCCCAGACTCATCCTTTAGCTAAACATGTTTCCTGTTGCAGATTATGCATTACAGTCGGATAATGCAACCCGCCGGGGACCATAGATACTTCACAAGCACGGCAGTCTTCCTCAACGAGGTCATCAAGCTCGCCATCTCCGCCACTTTTGCCCTCCATGACGTCTCGAGGAGCCTTGCGCCCCAGACGCCTGCCACGGTGTTGTTCGAGCAAATTTACCGGTCTGTCTTCAGCGGCGATGGGTGGAAATTGGCGATTCCGGCAACACTGTACACCTTTGAGAACACGTTGCAGTACGTGGCTCTGGGTAACCTGGATCCAGTGCATTTCCAGGTCTTGTACCAGCTGAAGGTGCGTCGCAAGTCCTGACTTGGGCACGCGGGCGCAAAGTAACTGACAAGACCTAGATCCTCACCACGGCAGTCTTCACCGTTCTCCTCCTCGGCCGACCCCTGAGTGGCAAGCGCTGGACAGCTGTCATCCTCCTCACCATCGGCGTCGCTATTGTATCCTTGCCCACCGATCCGAAAGAACCATCGATTTCTATCCATGACTACAGCGACCACTTCTTCCCTCGATCGATGCACGAGCTCGGGCAAGCTGCCGGTGCAGCGGTCGATGTGGCCCAACACCTTACGAAGAGAGCCGTGGACGGGTTTGCAGAGGGCGCAACCAGTGTATACAAGCGATCAGCCACATATGAAGGCATTGAGGAAGATCTCGACCTGGGCCCCAAGATGAATTACTCCCTTGGATTGTCTGCGGTTCTCGTTGCAGCCGTGCTGTCTGGTCTGACGGGGGTTTACTTCGAGAAGGTGCTCAAGGAATCAAGCTCGCCTGTCTCCGTGTGGACGCGAAACATCCAGCTATCATTCTACAGCCTCTTCCCTGCTCTCTTCTTCGGGGTGATCATGAAGGACGGAGAGGAAATCGCCAAGCACGGGTTCTTCGAGGGCTACAATGCCATCGTCTGGACAGCCATCGTCTTCCAGGCGATTGGAGGTGTCTTGACAAGCCTCTGTATCAACTATGCGGACAATATCGCCAAGAACTTCGCTACGAGCATCAGCATAGTGGTCAGTTTTATATTCAGCCTCTGGTTCTTTGGCTTCCAGGTTTCCATAATGGTAAGGCAGCTTCTCCACAGCTCCCCTCCCCACACCCACTCCCTAGGGGCATACCCAGGACAAATTTCTGACAATCCGCAGTTCATACTGGGCACAGCCTTGGTGATCTTCTCGACATGGCTGTACAGTGGCCCAGATAGGAAGCGCGGCCGCCCCCCACCCATCAGCATTGTCGGCTATGAGAAGACAGTCATCGCCTCAACCCCGAGGATACAGTCACCGGAGGATACGAAGTTGCTTAACCCGATGGACTCCGCTTCATCTCTTGGTCTGTCGACCTCTAGACCTTCGACGCCTTTGAGACATCATGCGAGGGTCCCATCTGCTAGAGGCAAGGCGCGAGACGAATAGAGTCGAACAGGCGACAATGGGATTACTATAAGTCAAATGCTGAACGGTGGACCACCAGCAACGATGGATGATTATGTGTAGATGAAGCAAAACGAGACGCGGAAGCAAAAGGGGGGAACGGGCTCGCCGCCAAGTTAAGGATCGTGTATTGATCCTGAGCAAATTGCCAGTGTGGAACGGCACAACGAGTGTGGCACAAGTCACCACAAAAAGATACCCAGTTTGAAGCAAGGTTCAATACGAACGCTGAAGAGAGTGATCTGCAGATAGATCTGAGAGAACGGATTGTCTACAAGAACGGTGGATAGAATTGCAGACCACCCGAGATTGTGTCATGGCTGGACAGCCGGCAACCTTTAGTCTGAAAATGAGCAAAAAAAAAGGCCTCTTGATTTCACTGCCCTGTATGAACCCTCTCAAGAGCATGCGATCCTGAAGAAATCGGAGATTCGCACTGGCAAAAACGGAGGGTACACCGGTACACCACCCCACCCCGTAGTAGGCGTAGGTAGTAGGCGTGGGCAATGAGCTTAGGTACGTAGGTAATAGGTATAGGTAGTGGGTATAGTAGGTAGGTAGTAGGTGGTAGGTAAGTGTGAGGTGCTATGGGAGTGGATGTTATGGGAGTGGGAGTAGGTGTTGAACGTGCCCAGGTGGTTACGTGGATTTCTACCTTAGGTTCGTTTGTACTTGCAACGTACCGGTGTATCCTCCGCTTTTACAAGTGCCAATCTCCGATTTCATCCTGAATATGTCTCACCTTGTGCGAGCAGAGGAACATGTTGTATCAGTGGCGTTTGTCATGGACATAACGGCGCCTTCTTCCTCGCCAAATGCTTACTTATCCGCTGACGTGGGGGCAGTCTGGAGACTTTGTGCATGTGGACAGTAGACCGAAGACATGATTCGAAGATGGTCCGTCTTCAGAGTTGAGGTGGTGGACAAGTGAGACGGACACTGGTCCTGCGAGACGAAAAGGCAGCATGCGTAAATCATCCTTCCCAAGATATACTGGCGATGCATCACCAGCCGCAACGCATTTTTGTTGTCATCACACGCAATCATCAAGATACCACTTTATACAATCCCTGGTTTTTGTCCTTCGTGAGAGCTGTGTCAACCCGCAACAAGGCCTTCGGGCCCGACGCAGTGGTCGGGGAGCTCCGTTCCTTCCTCTCGAGGCCACTCCGCAGCAGCGCCTTCCCGCCTCGCCTCCTTCCGAAGCCAGCCGAAGCAAAATCCACATCCTGGGACCTCTGGCTGCCTAATTTCCACGTCACGTACTCAAAAGCCAAATCACCAGGTCGAATTATGACTCCTGCAACCATCCGCCATCTCGTCGTCCCCCCTTTGGCCGTCCTGGAAACTTGAATTATTCCCGTGGAGCAAGACTTCTGCTCTCACGTCCGCTTTTTTGCCAGGCACTGAATATCGGAAAGTGCGCGTGCAGGCCGCCTTGTTCCCTTATTGAAACCAACCGGCAGTTGTGCATGACTTGAGACAGTCCCTCAGGTTGCGCTCTTCCGAAAAGTTGACCTTCTTCGTCTTCCTAGTGCGCATAACAGTCCCTTGTCCTCTTGGAGACCACCTCGAAAACAGTTCAACAGTGCTCTACAACCAACACACTTTCAGTGGACGCAGCAAGGAGGTAATAGATGGAGGATAATGTCGAATAACACAATGGGCAATATTCACGATGAGAAAGCCGAGGTCAATCTGCGACTGTCCGCTGAGGACCTTTCTGAATTGGGCCCAGACGCTCAGAGACTGCTCAGACAGCTTGCTGCTTCGCAGCAAGAACAACAACAGAGGCAACCCATGCCATCTTTCTCGCACTTGACAATTCCAGCGAGACGTCTGTCCGCACAGAGCCGGGAGACGATTCAGCGGCCAGCTTCACTCGAGTCTGCCGCCGGTCCGCCGTCTGGCAGCAACACAGCCCACCGCACCCTTCCAAAAAGTTGGCAGCATCAAGCGACGATTCCAAGACCGTCCGAAATGGGTCTGGACGATTTTGGTAAGCTCTAGGATTGTATCCATTGACGCCAAGTTATGCCAAGAAAATGTATATATTGGATTGACAAATCTACAGATCGTCAACTTCTAGCAAGTGATGAGCCAGCACATGCGCGAGTCCCATATGCCACGTCCGATTACTATATGCCACCAGTGCCGGCTGTGTTGCCTTTTTCAGCAGCAGAAAGGTTCACATCTGCACCATCCAGCTCTTTATCATCGGCTGCTTTCTCCACTGTACCAACCTCGTCCTCTCGACTGACCCTTCCCTCAAGCCTTCAAAATTCGGACGTGGGGGCTGCTCCGACCCGATCACTTTACTCCCCAGCAATGGAGCCGCAACCTGCCGCATGGCAATTCCATGAAATGGTGAATAGAGACGCGTCACCTTCCTCCGGTCACTCGGCGTCATTGCAGGCTCAAACGCAGCTATCCCGAGAGAAGCAAAGGTCAAAGTCTCGGGAATCCTTTTTGGTGACGCAGCAATCCGCACCTCGACATCAATGCAAGTGGCCATGAATTCCATTGACTTCCAAAGTGCCTACTAATGTTTAATATACGTAGCAAACCCCGGATCAACGGCGCGCAGTATCACAGCGATGAGTTCCTCTTCCCCAGCTGGTGTGGGTTCTTCGTCAAGTCCCGCGGCAGAAGCAAGTCTCCGCCGTCAAGCGCCACAAAGCCTTCGAGGGCCGTCAAAAGTACCTACCGTTTCAGTCAAGAACTCTCAGTCTCTGGAGCTTGCCCACGCGCCTCCCATTGCCAATGGCATCAACTTGATCAACCCCCGAGACGTCCTACCAGACAGATTTAGGGAGATTTTCCCTTACGATCTTCTCAACGCCGTACAATCGAGGTGCTTCGAGTATGCGTACCAGACGAACGACAACCTTGTCGTTTCAGCGCCAACTGGCAGCGGGAAGACAGCAATACTTGAGCTTGCCATCTGCAGGCTCTCGCACATGAGGGGGAACGAGGTTTTCAAGATCGTCTATCTGTGTCCACTGAAAGCCCTTTGCACAGAGAGAGCGAATGACTGGAGACAGAAATTTGGAGTGTTGTCTATGGAGGTTGCAGAGCTCACGGGAGACACTTCGCAAGCTGAAATGAGGCGAGTCCGCCAGGCCACCATCATCATTACAACTCCAGAGAAATGGGATTCTATCACCAGGAGCTGGTCCGATCATCGCAGACTCCTTGATTTGGTCGAACTCTTCCTCATCGACGAGGTCCATCTTCTCAAAGAGCCACGCGGATCAACTCTTGAGGCGGTCGTGTCACGCATGAAGACGCGCGGCGCGAATGTCCGCTTCGTTGCACTGAGCGCTACCGTCCCGAATTCTGATGATGTTGCCAGGTGGCTCGGTAGAGATCACACCAGCTCAGAGATCCCAGCGCGCCGAGCGACGTTTGGAGAAGAATTCCGTCCTGTGAAGCTACAAAAGTTCGTATATGGCTTCGACAGCAAGACGAACGATTACCAGTTCGACACCTTCTTGACTGAACAACTGTATCCTCATATCGCCAAGCACTCTCAGAAAAAGCCAATATTGGTTTTCTGCCAGACTCGGAAGAGTTGTCAGAGCTCAGCAAAGAAATTGGCTGAAGAGTGGAATGAGCGCTTGCCTCAATCAAGGCCGTGGCCAGAACCCAACAAGCGAATTCCGGTGATCAGCCCTGAACTGCAGGAAATTGTGAGATATGGCGTTGCATTTCATCACGCTGGTCTCGATGCACAAGACAGGCGAGCTGTTGAGCAAGCCTTCCTCGACGGCCGTCTCAATGTCATTTGCTGCACCTCTACACTCGCCATGGGCTTGAACTTGCCATGCCACATGGTAGTGCTGAAAGGCACTACTTCGTATCAAGAGAGCTCCATTGCCGAGCTGAGCGACCTGGAATTCATGCAGATGCTGGGACGTGCTGGCAGGCCACAGTTCGGCAACAGCGGGATTGCAGTGGTTCTCACCAGAGCACGAAATAAGCAACATTATGAAGAAATGGGATCTGGCCAGCAGATCCTAGAAAGTACGCTTCACCAGAATCTGATCGAACACCTCAACTCCGAGATCAATCTTGGTACCTTTCAGGATATTCCGAAGGCAAAGGAGTGGTTGAAAGGAACATTCCTTGCTGTTCGACTTGACCGGCACCCAGCGTACTACAAACTTGAAGAGACAGGATTTCTCACCGATCCACTTGATGACAGGCTTGAAAAGATTTGTGAAACAGACATATCCAAGTTGCAACAGACAGGGCTTGTCACCAACGAAGCAACATTTCATTCGACAGACTACGGCCGGGCAATGTCAAGATACGTGATCCGATTCAACTCGATGCAGAGGATCCTGAAAATCCCTCATGCAGCCAGAATGGAGCGAGTCGTAGGTTCTCGCCCCAGTCATTCTCTCGATTGAGGCTAATGAAAGCAGTTGACAGCCGTCTGTGAAGCGGATGAATTCAGGGACTTCCGGTGGCGAACACACGAACGCGACGTATTTCGCGAACTCAACAAGAACCCTTTCATCGCGTACCCTATCAAAGAGACCGTGAACACAATGGCACACAAGGCGTCGCTTCTTCTGCAAGCAGCTTTGGGTTGTGTAGACATGTCGGACGTACCAGAACCTGTTCGACGGCAAATTACCATGGACACGGGTCTTCTGTTTGAGAGAATGCACCGCCTCGTACGCGCGGTCGTTGAATGCAAGGCAAGTGATTTGGATGGGGTCACTTGTCGGGTCGCTCTCGACCTTGCACGGTCGATGACAGCAAGAGCTTGGGAGGGCAAGTCTATGCAACTAACGCAGGTACCTCAACTTGGACCAGTTTTCATGCGAAAGTTTGTTGCTTCTGGCATCACAACTGTACACGATCTGGCAAAAGCTGGCGCCAACGATATCGAAAGAATCCTGGGCCGAAACCCCCCATTCGGCAAGAAAATGATTGATGAATTGGCACACTTTCCCCGCTTGACCCTCGAAGCACGTATTGCCACGGACAGGCCTCGGACGTTCAATCAGGACAGGCAACCCGTGGTTCGCATCGATGCTATCCTTGGTTTCTCAAACGCCTCAGGAAAACCGAAGTGGCGTGGCAAGATTCCTTCTGTCACATTTATGGCTGAAACCACGGAAGGTGTTCTGGCGCATTGGTGGAGAGGCTCGATGAGAAAGTTCAAAGAGGAAGACGAGCACAAACTATCTCTGCAATTTGAGGTTGACCTCCGCAGTTTCTTCGAAACGATTATTTGCCACTTCGCGTGCGAGGACATTGTCGGCACCGTCGTCACCAGAACATTGGAGCATGGCCTGCCAGCGTCTGCTTTTATCTCAGAGAGAGAGTCAATATCACAGCTTTCGCGAACGTCTGATCGATCTGCAGCTTCCTTGATGGATGACGATATTGGCGACCATGACTTATTGGAAATCACAAAAGAGGGACGGGATAATAGCGAAGCATGCCTTGAAGTCCCAGAGGACTCAGGTGTCGACTCTCAGTGGCCTATGGCGGATCGAGACAGGAAGAGCTATGTCGACGACCAGGTCGCGAGACAACCGGTCGATTTTGCATCTTCCCGGGAAAGCGAAAAGGAGAATATTCCATGGCAGCCGATTCAACTGCCCAACGGCAAATTCAAATGCAATCATCAATGCGCTGATGCCGGACTCAAAAATGGCAACGGCAAAGCTTGCGCTCATAGGTGCTGCCGGGAAGGCCTTGATGTGCCCAGAAAGCCGAAGCGCCAGAGCTTGAAGAGAAAGACAGGCATGGAGGAGATCATCGTTGCTGATCCAGCTTCGAAGTTGACGCCAAAGTCGACGAACAAGAGAGCAAAGTCAACCAGACAAAGCGGCGAAACGGCAAGTAGAGACTTGTCACCTGAACCTTTCACTACAAACAGACAGGCATACCCTTTGATGAATCTCGACGACTTGGACTTGGACGGGGATGGCTTGTTCGATCTGACTCAAGTCGGGGGCACTCATGTCGACGATCTTCAGGACGCACACTGCAGCGCGTATAGAGTTAGGAAACCTACAAGCCATGAGGGGTCAAATGACAATGGAATCAACCTACTTGAAGATCTATTCGACGATGCATTGCAGGATGACTTGGCCTCACCACTCGGAAGTAGAGTCACTAAAAGAGACGATGGTCGTGGTGGTGGCAAGAGGACGAATTCGCCACATGTCAAATTCCCGAAAACCCAAAGCAACAGTACCGACAACTTTTCAGGAGATTCACTCTTTGACGGTGTGACTGTGGATGAGTGTGATAGAAGACAATCCTCTTCATACAACACCCTGCTGGGTAGCACAGGCGTCGCGAAGAAAAGGCGTGGACATTTCGATGACGTCTCCTTGCACAAGAATCGTGGAATCGAGTGCAGTTGGAAAGAGACATTCTTAGAGACTCCGTCAACCATGGCGAGGGACATCGACCAACTGCGTGCGAAGTCTCCTGAGAAAGCATCGCGAGCAAACTTTGGATGCCAATCACCAACTCATCCCGGAATGGCAAGTAGGGCGGAACAAACCGGTATCGCATCGCCGGCCTTCGCTTCTTTGCAGCAAGGACCTGACACAGAAGCCGAGACAAGAGAATGCGAAGATGAGACATATATTTTCTCGGAGAACTACGTACTCCCGCCACCCAGAGACAGCTTTGGCCAAGGCATTGGCATCCTGCCTCATGTGTCTAATGGAGGGCAATCCCCACACAGTGGCGAGGCGAGTTCCGTCCAAAGGTCAGCGAAAGTTGATGCTGGTACCTTGAAGGACAGAGTTCTACAAATGAGATCGCAAGAGGACCCTGAATGGGAAGGGTTTGAGCCTGAATTCACTGATGAGTTCCGGGACCTTGTGGAGTTCATCTAGCCCGAGCGACGAACAGCAGGATGAATGTGCGCCGCAGTCAAGAAGACCTGAAGGGAGACACATGTACAGGGACACAGGCACTGGTTGATATGTTCTCTTTGCTTTTCTGTCTTGCTTCCTTGCTACCTTTTCTTGATCTGTGACCTGATTAGTAGTTCAAGCCACTCTGTTTTGCATGAGTGATGGAGAATTTGGGCTCATGTTGGTCACTATCAACTGATGAGCACGGCCCACATCTGATGGTCTTCTGGCGCCGAGATGGGACTACCCGTTGAAGCTCATGTCTCAACTACTTTGCTCGGCTGCCAAGTCATTCAGTTCATTTCATGGAATCACATCATTCAACCTAAAGCCAGGTCCCATGTTACGCCTAACAATGCTGTGTCCGGTCCTCGCCTTACCCCGTCGCTTCCTTAACTTTACAGGCGCCGAGCCTTGTCTCTCTGTCTAAGCCCATTTTCGCCTCACCACATCTTTTAAATTCTGTCGACGCCTGAGACAAAAGCCACTGCTGAGTAATGATAAGAATGATGACCAACCGTAATACGGAAAGGGGGGACGGGTGTCCTCAAGCTTGTGGCGGGTCCACGTCGTCCTCCAGCATGCCTAGGGCAGAGCCAGCCTCCGGGTCGCCCTGACCTTTGTGGAATCGCAAGAGGTTGCGCAACCTCTCCAGCAGGTGCCTCGAGCTTGGGTCACTATTCCAAGCCCTAACATCCTCGACTGCCTGCTGAGCCCTCGCACTCTTGGCGACCTCGGCCTGATGCTGGTCCTCGTGCCACTGCCTGTCTTCGTATGCTTCCCTCGCAGCGACCTCCTCGCCACTCAGCCTGCGCCTCGTGACGCGATACGGGAGCACGGCGCAATTCGCGGTCTCGAAGTCGTCGACGGCCGCGGGCGGGTGGCCCAGCACGCGCAGGAGCGACTTGTGGCAGCGGCCGTGCAGCACCAGCATCACGCAGTCGCCCGAGTCGCCGTCGTCGAAAATGTCGTCCAGGACACCACGGACCCGCCGATCCACGTCGATGTAGACCTCGTCGTGGAAGTCCTCCTTCTCCGGCACGTCCAAGCGATAGTGGAGAACCACGCCCAGCTCAGCCGTCAACTTCTGGAGCAGCGCCTGGATGTCCGCCTTGCTTCCCTTCCGGTCCGTCTGGTGCCCGTGGCCGTACCCCATCCACTCGCGTAGACCCTCCTTGATGTGCAGCCTTGCGCGAGGCGAGCGGCCGTCAGGCGCCGGACACTGCTGCTGCCAGGCCTGCTTGATCATGTGCATGGCCGTCTCGATGCACCGCCGCAGCGGCGATGTGTAGACCACCAGCGGCCGCGGTGCTGACTGACCGTAGACCATTCCGCTCAGATACTGCGCGGCCGTGGTGGCGTTGGAGACGCCCTCTGGCGTGATTTGCGGGTCGAAGTTCTTCGCGAGCCCGGACAGGTACCGCCAGGCCACGGGCTTGCCCCAGGTCTCGGAGTCTTCGTTGTGGGGGGTGTTGGCGTGGCGGACGGCGTAGATGATCTTGGTCTCGTTGCTGTTGCCAACTGGGGCATCGCTGAGAGCTGCCTCGAAACTGGGTTCGGGTCGGATATTCTCCCGATCGAGTGCGACGGGCCGCCTCGGGGTGTCGACTCTTACGGTTCGCCGGGAGTTGACTGGATCGGAGAATGAAGCATCTTGGGAGTATGCCCAGGAAGGTTTGGGGGCTGGAGGAGAAGCCATGTGGAGTGTACTCGAGGATTACTATGATGTGATAGCTTCGAAAGATACCTAAGTATTGTGTACGGCTTCTAATGGCCAAACTCGAGCGTTCACGAGTCGTCCACAAATGCATAATATCTGCAGCTTGAAGTCTTTTCCTATTTTATGTTTCAAGGAACTGAGCGGTGTCTGAATCACAGTAGGTCGCGACGGAGGAACTAGTGAAAAAGACTGTGCTCAGACAAAGGGAATGTTGTCGAGTACAGCAACATTACTTGAACTAGGCGTGCTGTAGAACAAAGCCCCGTACCATCACATGTGCATTGTCCCTTCCGAGTGACAAGCCCGCATCTACCAATAGAAAGGATCTCTTATTGGAACTTGATAACTTCTAATCTCCACCAACGACAGCATTTGCTTTTCCTCTATCGATGTCGTACAAACAGACCTCACGGCTTGTTTCTTGACGACGATCAAGTTCAGCTTGGGAATGAGAGTAAGGAGCATTTATCTGCCCATCTATTATTGACTGGAAGACGGGGATCGAGGATTCAATTGGGACCGCCTTGAGTAGCACCTGGAGCATCAACCTACAGATCTATTTCTCCAACGCCGCGAACTACATCCATGGCGCCTTGGTTGACTGTGGGAAGCTGTCCCGTCGCCCGTTCACAGGAGTGTATGCATGGAAGGTCTCCCTATGGAAGGTTATCCCATTGGAGATTATCCCATTGGAGATTATCCCGTTGGAGGTTATCTCATAAAACATTGTCCTGTAAGAGGTTACCCTATAGGAAGCCGTCCTAAAGGAGGCTGTCCATACGATGTTATCCCACAGCAGGTTATCCTCTAGTAGGTTAGTCTCGAGTAGCTTTGCCTTTAGTAGATTACTCTACAGCAGATCATCCGCATGATGAGACGTGCACCAGGTGTTGAGGCTTTGCGGCTCGTTTATGGCGGCATGTGTAGATGAGCGCCCTGTCTCGATAAGGCTCCATATATTCGCTCTAAGCAACCTCAAAGTGTCGAAGAGAGGCCGCCTTAACTCAGTGATAAGTACCCGCGGGCTCCAAAATGGAGTTCTGGAGGATGAAGGGGGCTATTACGCACTTAAGGACTGGCCATCCAAGCCAGATTTCAAGTGGCGATTTGCTCGATCGGCCGCATTCGCAAACAGACTCAGACAAATCCTTTTAGCAATAGGACTGTTGCTTCTTTTTGTTCGCTGCTCAGTTGTAAGAAGCACTGGGAGAAATCCCGCGTCAAACATCGGAACTGCATAATCTAGGTCGGAAAGCTAGGTCATTCCAGCATCGGATTTCTTGGCAATAATCCATAGAAACTCTGCTTTGACATTATCCTGTTTGACCTCGTCGAGGACGAGCTGCAGGCCCGCGTCCTTCAACAGCTGCCTGTACTTCTCGGCGTCCCAGCCGCTGTGGTAGACCCAGCCTTTCTCACCCATCCACCCTGTCATCACCACATTCTCGCTCTCCTCAGCGGGAAAGTTGACAAGCATGTAACCGCCAGGCCTAAGCCACGCCGTAGCCTTCCGAATAAGGACAACCTGCTCGTCCCGGGGAAGGTGCTGAATACAATAGAAGCCAAGGACCACATCAAAGGCGGCGTCCGGGAAGTAAAGGCCCATCATATCGCCCTGGACCCAGTTCACGCGGTCCGCATCGCCGCTGCATACCAGTTCCAGGCGCTTCTTCCCCAGCTCGATCTGCGCCGAGGAAAGGTCGTTGGCGGTGATGCGGAACTGGGTATCATGGTCCAGTAGTTTCTCGGTCGTAGGGATCCCGGCGCCGCATCCTATCTCGAGGATGTCCTTGTGGGACGGGGAGAGCAGGTCGAGGAGCTTGTCCAGGTAGGAGAGGCGGATGGCGGCACCCTTTGTGGACCAGGAGGTATACGTCTCTGCGATGGCGTCATACGAGTCCCTGAGGCGGGCCTTGAGGTTCTCCGGGACGGGAGAGGCTTTGTCCTCGGCGGCCATTGTCGGCAGCGGCCTTTGTGTGAATCGAGACCCGGGTGGATGGGTGTTTTAAGTGGGTCCCGATGCCCGGTCCGCTCAGCGAATGCGGCCCCGAGAGCGATGACTCGACTGGCCAGGGATTTCCGAAGCCGTTCGGAGGGCGGCCGTCTCCGGGTGGTGTGTGGGGTCGTGGGTGGATAACTGTCTCGCCCAAGGCGGCTTCAAGGGTCCCAAGGGTCGCCAACAGGGGAGCGATCAAAGAAGCAAACCTCGGGGCGCCAGATGGGAGGGCCCTGAGTGGTGGCCCTCGAGTCTCGCTAATAGTGGGAAGACGGTCTGGAGCATGCTCACTGTGAGTGCTGGACGAGCACCATCACTGGGCGCTCTAACTCGGACTGACAATGGGCCTGTCGATCGAGTCGAGGAGCACGGAGTCATGACAGTGGTAGATGAAACAACCAGCTAATGGCAGAAGAGCACTGGCCAGTGGGCCTAGGTAATCGACCTGGCCTGTGAGACTTGCCTGCTGTAGGAACTTACCTAGGCAGACTAGGTACCTAAGCAGGCATGACTGCTCAACTGCGGGGTTCCTCCCCGAGAGCAAGCGTTGCATTGCATTGCGTGCATGAAGGCCCAAAGGCACACGTGGGGTAGCCGCCTGTACCTGCCCACGCGAAGCCTTGGCTTGGAGACCCAGCAGCCGGACTTGGGCGGACTGACTGGGCTGGGCTGGACTGGCGCCAGGCAAATTTTCCCATGAGCGAGCCAGGCGATGGATGGAACCCTTGGAATTTTTTTTGTTGCTGTAGATTTTCTTGGGCTGTCTTCGAATTTCTTTACCTCTTGTTTCTTTTTCATACTCCCGTCTTATTCTCACGTAGCCTATTGTTATCTCCCCCTCGCTGCAGTCCACGCCCTTTGCACGACATCGCACCAGTCCACCAACCCACTCACGCTTTGCTTATTCTCCGCACGTACTCCCGTTGCATTTGCGCGCGGCCGAGACATCTGCATACACCCGACTCGACCACGGCTCGCTACCTGCAGCAACCCACCGCCCAACATGGTCGAGAAGCTCTACGTCACCTACAATGATGTGTGTATACCGTATACTCCCTAGCCATCGCCCCGCGGCGGCGCATGCCTCCCAGCAAAGAAAACACCAAAAACCCCAGCACCAATAGAACTTCACTGTGTGGCCCGGTGCGACGCGATCACACTCGCACCCCTCCGCAAGATGCGCAATTCTGACTCCTGTCTGCCTTCACCCTCCAGGTCCACAACCTCTGCAAGGAGTCCGCCTCCCACATCCTCGACAACTTCAAGCCCCACCTCATGATCGCCATCGGCGGCGGGGGCTACGTGCCCGCGCGCATCCTGCGCTCCTTCCTCAAGAAGCCGGGTAGCCCCAACATCCCCATCCAGGCCATCGGCCTGTCGCTCTACGAGGCCCTCGGCGGCGACGGCGTCGTCGAGGAGCCCGGCAAGCAGGTCACCCGCACCCAGTGGCTCGACCTGACCAGCCTCGGCGAGATGAAGAACCTCATCGGCAAGAAGATCCTCATCGTCGACGAGGTCGACGACACCCGCACCACACTCGAGTACGCCGTCAAGGAGCTGGAGAAGGACGTCGAGGCCGCCAGGCAGAAGCTCGGCCTCGAGGGCGAGCACGCCAAGACAGAGTTCAGCATCTTTGTGCTCCACGTGAGTCACTTTCCTCTATGTTGTTGTGATATGTTTTTTTCGGGGCTGGGCTAACCATGGACCTCATGGGTTGGGTTAATCACAGAACAAGGACAAGCAAAAGAAGGGGACCCTCCCCGCCGACATGATCGAGGGCGGCCGCTACCTGGCAGCGCGCACAGTCGGCGACGAGTGGATCTGCTACCCCTGGGAGGCCGAGGACATCGAGGAGCACGACGAGCTGGCCAGGCAGATGAAGGCGAGGCAGCCTGCCAACGGGTCTGCGTGAGGGACGGGACCCGGCCGAGCGAGTGACGATGAGCGACTGAGCAGTCAAGAGCGCGCACGACGTACATAAACGGCTGGGAGCCGTGCGCGTTCTGACAGCCTGCACCCACCCGCGCAGGTTGAAAGCACGCGCGCATATTTGGTTTATGTCTATTTTGGAAATAGACGGCGCATATTCCTCAGGTCACCCCAATCATTTCCCCGGTGCGCTCCAAAGCGTGTGATGCCGGTATTGATCAACGTTTCTTCTGGATGATATTTGGCATTGCATAAGAGGGTGGGGCGGGAGGCTTTCTGCTTGAGCAACTGATTGAGCCTTTCGAGCGCAAAGGGGTGATCTTCGAGCTTTGGGAGCTGGGACGGTTGCATAGCGGTGTGGGATTGGGTAAATGCAAGGGGTGGCAACAAGACAGAGCTGAAGAGGCGACTCACCGGGGGCACACTTCTGACCTAGAATCGAATGACAAGAGAGTTAACAAACATTTTTCTGATGTTTGTCCTGCCACAATTGTAGGGTCGTACTCATACCGACGCCCTGTTGCATGCTTTCCCTGAGAACAGGGTGAAGATCATGCTGTCTTCGAGCTGTTCTGAGATCCAATTTGAACCACTCGCACCGCGGTGCACCGCTGTGCGATCATCTTCAGCACGCCGGTGGTCTGTGCCATACTTAGGAGCGTCTGTTCCAATCCTGCCTTGGCATGTCACTATCAGACTTCCCAATGTAACCCCAATGTGTTGCACCTGGGAGCTGGTTCCGACTTAAATTCAATGTTTCTGGTGGCCTACTTGGCGACACTCCGAGCGGATAAGTCACCGTGTTGGCATACCTCCGTGGACGGCATAAAAGAGATGGATTGGAAAATCCCAAAGAGCAAGTTTGAGTGCAGTAATAGCCTCTTTAATCATTATGGAAAGCAAGTACAGATCCCTCAAAGTCATCACAAACAGACACAAATGAACCAGTACAGAAAGAAGGAAAAAGCACGTAGCAAAAGAAGAGCACGTTTGAGAGGTTTTCTGTTTCTCAATTTCAAAGAGCAGGTATACCAATCAACAAAGTTCTCCACAAAACAAACAAGCCTGACCGCAACCAGAAAACTGTTTCAAGATCATTGAACGGTGGAGAGCGGCCATTGTAAAACCTCACGGCCTACATCACCAGCACAAGTCAGGCTAAGAAGCCTTCTGGTGCGGTAAGCCGTTTCCAGATCACACGCAGCCCATCGAAACCAACTGGGCATATTTTGTGACTCGGTGGCATCGCAGTCTGGGGCTAAACCACACGTTCCGCAAGTTTCCAATCCAAACTAGACATCGGCCATCGACATCAGACGCTCTAGTGAAATTCCAGACTTTCCAGACTTTCCATCGCAATACAACCCAAAACGCCTCTTTCGTCAAGTATTCTTTTTCATCCGTAGTGGCCGTCGATCCTTGATGAGATTATTTAGTGAAACCCCAGAAGAATCGGCGAACGCGGCCTGGGTTGTTTCCAGTACGGGGCATTCGCCGGCTTCTCCCATCTGTAGGATGGCAGGCTGTGAAAGAAAGTGACTCTGCGCTTGCCCGACTCACTGACGGAATTTTGTGGCGCGTTTTGCGACGTGTCGATTGCTGGCTTCTTCAAAATCGGCTTCAGGGGCGGGAGCGGGCTGAAAGTCAGCTCACGGGTGCCGAACCAGAACAGATTGTGGGTCTCCTAATCCACATCGTCGTAGTCGTCGTCATCCTCGTCGCTGTCTTCCTCACCCTCCGACTTGTCGATGCTCATCGGATCCGAATCGTATTCGTCGTCTTCATATTGGTCGTTCTCAAGTGAATCACTATCATCCTGACTCTGGTCATCCTCGTCACTGCCATCATACCCGGGGTCCTCTTGGCTGGCGCTTTCTCCCTGCTCTGTCTCATCGCCATTGTCCTGCATTGTCTGATCACGGTTCCCATCCTCTGACGCAACATGATGAGTCGAAACACCATCCGCATACCTCTCGGCGTCCTGCTCGGAGAAACCCTTCTTCAGCTCTTTGATGAAAGTTTGGGGCAAACTAGAGTCGAATTCACGATTTGAACCCTCCCAGATCTTTGCGCTGGCCTCAAGGTAATACTTCACAAAGACTTCCCAGACGTAGACTTCGTTGCTTTTGGGAGTGTAGGCCCTGTAGCGAATCCCGTGTGCCTCACGCACTTCGATCTCATCGCTCCTGCCCGTGGTGACACGCGGAACATACGGATCGTTTTCAAGCACTGCAGGGACAAGCTGATCTCGGACACACTGTGCAGTCATTTCGCCGATCGAGCGACAGTCCTTAAAGTCGAGCATGTAAAAACGCTTTCCTCGTCCGATTGGAGATGAGCCCAGGAGGAATTCTATTCCTCTGCCGTCCAGACGAGCTCCCCAGTGAAGTAAGGCGTAGCCAAATGCCATCTCTTGCGCAAATCCTCCCAGCAGGTTCCTCACGTGGGTCGCTCGACAGGCATTGTCAGCATAGTCGAGGTATCCAGGCAGATTCAACGTCGAAGGCGGTTCATCGTCGAAGGCGGTGGTAATCGAGGCGTCATCCGCGACATCTTCCATGTTGACATCGGAGATAGAGTCCCCATCATTGTCCGACCAGGCGTCGTCGGAACTCCTACCAAGGTATATGCGGATCTGGCAATGGTCGTTGGAGTTCAAGACCCTTTTTACCTCTGGGACTTCTAGGTTGTAGCATCGCTCAAGAACTTTTATCAAGTCGACGACTTCCAGGTCTCCAATCCGGCTCAACACAATTCCAGTCCGCTCATCACAATCGACAGATATACGGTCGACATCCGCGTCGTAGAACCCAGGAATTCGTGGATCGAGGTTCTCGCAAGGTGTCGCAAGGCCAGTGGAATTGTCTCTCACCCACCCTTTCGGTACAAACGTTTTGACTCTAGGGAAGAGCAGCTGTCTGGCCCAGCTTGGCTGTGGGCTACTCCAAATTAAAGGGTGCAACTTCTTCCACGCTTTCGCAAAATGAAGAATGTTCTTTCGCTCTTGGGAGATGGCTTCCAACGGACCGACCATGAAGACGAGCTTGTCGAACGTTTCTGGAATCTCATAAACGGTCGAATTGGCTCCGTCCGCAATGAAGCGTAGCGGCAACTTCTTAGCCTCCTCCACCTCCTTAGCGACCTGCTCTTTGTGCTTAACGATGTGAGCCTGTCTGTTGTTCGCTCGAACAATTTCATATTCCACGTTCTGGATGATTCGGTTATTTTTCTGAGCCAATTCGTCGATGCGCTCGAATGACGATTCGACCGATCGGTCGGCTGGTATTCCGCGTGACCCGCCCGCCGCAATGTTCTCGATCAATTTCTTATAGATTTTGCTCTGTTCTTGGTAATGCGCGGAGAGGCTGTTGAGATCTTCCAATGTCCAACCTGATAGGTTACATGGACATAGTCCTATTTGGTGCGCCGGGCAACTCTCGTTAGCGCGAGGGGCAAATAGGACTGGGATTGTATGGTCGTTTTCTCACCTTTGCTTGCGACGGACTCGCTCTGATGATCATGGACGGTAGAGTGATGATCGTTTGCCGAAGCCTCTGGGGCGCCAGCAACGCTTGGTCGATTGCCGTCGAGTATGAAGTCGATAGACACGTGATGTTTTGCGAGTCGTCCATTGTTGCGTTGAACGTCTGGCATCGCGTGTTCGCTATGATGTGCTGAATCGCCAAGGACGTCAAGACTGGCATCGCCAATGATTGGGTGTTTGACAGTAGATGTGCTGGCGATGCAAGTGCTATCTGATGGTCCGTCGTTGTCATTGTCGGTTGGAGACGGGTGAATTGTGGCATGCGAATCCGTCGCAGAATCAATCATGGCGTCGCTCCAGCTGATGTTGTTAACGCTGGGGCTTGGATTGTTGCGATTCTTTTGCGGCGAGAGTCTGTGACTCAAGTCGTCCACGGTCACTTGTGGTTTGCGCAGAGAGGACTTCGGTCGAGACTTCGTGCAATAGGCGAGTCGCAGGACTGGAGAGCAATACGGCGGGAAGAACGAGGGGACAGGCGCAGTTCAACCAGACAGGTTGCCTGACGTTGGTAGAATGAATGGCACCGATCAAGCCGTCGTGAGGGGGGCAGAATAGATGCGAAATGGATACGGAGGATAATGAAGTTGTTGTGGTGGTACCGAAGTGCAGGAGAGGGAGGAGACTGGGATGGAAAGGTCGACAATGGACTCTCTCAGGTCGTTCGACTGAGGCGCTTGGACTGGACTGCAGAGAGAGAAAGATGGCTGCTAAAAACCCCCCAGATCACAAATGGTGAGGTGAGGGTACCTGAGTACCTGGGTACGTAGGTGGCCGGGCGGGCAGAAAGGCGAAGGAGAAAAAGGCAGAGTCCCTACTGTGCGGACTGGGGGAGTTCCGTCGCTTAAGACAGGCCGACCGAGCAAAAGTCGGGTGCAGCATCACATGGTGCCCTATCGCCAGCCCCAGCCCTGGCACCAAGTATTAGGGCATGCTACACCTCGATGGCTCGACTCACCTGGCAGGCGATGGGCAGGAGACCGCCCGAGCCTCGCCTCTCCGGCACAACGTCCTCGAGATGCTTCATTTCCCAACCAAAAGACAGCACGCTCACGAAAAGACATCCTGGTTTGCTAGCCGCGACCACCCATTCGATGCCAGACAACCCATACCACAGACGACATCACAAGTATACCAGCACACCTTCCAAAAGCCGGGGTAGACCGGTATTGTATGAGCCTATCATCCCGCTATCGAGTCACCTGGTCCAATGCCAACATGCTAAAACCCGCCATCGCCGCTCACGCTTGTGACGGAACCTGATCCACGCCGCCTAACGTGGACCATACCGTTGTACCTCGACTGGGCTGCACCCCAGAGCCGGCGAACCTCGCTCGAGCATTGGTGATCGTTTCCAGTCCAAGTTTGACAATGAGAAAGGCGCCCTGAACACTTACCACCGAAGTCATGGGTCAAGTGCAGCCGCAACATCACATCGTTCGGCGAGGAAAAGATCGGAGAACGCAAGAAAGACACAATAAAATACAGACTTCAAACATAAGTCAAGAAAAAAAGGGATAGTATGGCGACGTGGTCAAGCACACAATAGATATGGAAACAGCGCCATAGGTGCTGGAAACAATAGATAAGAGTTCGCCCTGAAAGATCATCTATTAGCGTGATAAGTAATATCAACCCCCTGAAGTACCTTCGCGAGAATGCTTCTCCTTCAACCTCTTCTCCTGTTTCATAAATTCCCTGATGCCAACCGGCACGTTCTTATACAGGTCATCGTCCCAAAAGTCCTTAGCAATTTTGGGAGGAGGTGGAGCCGATGGGCCATCCCAGTTGGTATCCGATCCACCCCCGTCGTCGTCCATGCTGACGGCAGTGTGATCCGCCCCAGAAGTCGTCGGTGGCCGCTTCGCCGAACTTGCATCCACACCCGCGTCCGCACCTACACCCGCCTCTGCCTCAGCCTTCCTCTCCGCAGCTAGCTTCCTCGTCGCCTCCGCATCCGCGAGCGCCCAGTCCTCCATCTCGTCACGGAATCGGTCCCAGACGCAGTTGACGCACCCGCTCATACAGCAATTGTCTGGCTCTTCTGGCTTCGGCGGTACCACGACACCCGCGATGACCGTGCTCTTCGCGCGCAGCTTCGCCAGCTGCTCTGCCCGCTCAGCCGGTCCGGCCAGGCGCGACCCGAATATCACCTTGGCCTTGTCCTCGGTGCTTGATTGGGTCGGGGGCGGCGTGGGGACGGGCGGCGATGTCCCTATCTACTATGGCCGAAATCTGGTGAGCCCTGGTGGCATAGATACGCGTTCATGTGGGCCCAAGGTGTCTTACCGAAGGAGAGGAAGCGGATGAGGTCTTGGCGGCGACTTCCTTGGCTGTCTCCTTGATGCTGGCTGCTGGTGAGGCCGTGGGGACCGTGCCAGCAGTGGCAGTGGCAGCTGGCTCCGTCTTTGCCTTGGGCTTGCGACCACGCTTGGCTGGCTCCTTGGGTGACTCCTCCTCCTGGACGGCCTTGACAGAGCTGGCGGGCTCCTCGGGCTTAACGTCGGGAATGGGCTGCGGCGTGTTGAGGATAGCCTCGTAGAAGCGACCGATGGGCATAGCCTGCTCGTTCGAGTCCTCTTTTGGTGGCGAGGGCGTCGGGTTCTTCGTTGGGATAGTCGCGTAGGCGCGACGGGCTCGACTTGCCGCAACCAGCGACCGCAAGGGCCGGGGGTTGAAGAGCATTGTCCTGACGGAGGATGACATGGCTGCTGTGGATCGGCAGCAGCGCGGCAGTGCGAGTGCAATACAAGGGGGAGAAATCGACACGCGCAGAAGTGCAGTCTGGTTGAAGGGCGCACAAGGCAGGAGGTGAATGGGATGTCGTCAAATCTAGTCTGTCGCAGCCGACGGGGTGAAGTCGGGAGGAGAAGCAGGAAAAGACAGGGGCCAAGCTTGCCGATGCCAGAGCCGCAATTGGCCTGACGTCGACAAGCAATAGTTCCCAGCACAAAAATTCTCGATCGGCACAAACGTCATGGTGGGACTAACCCGGGAATAGCAATACGGTCGGCACAGCACATGGCACGGCGTCGTGTTACTTCAGGACAACAGAGGCACACGCAGGCTCATTTATTCGGGACAGCACGGGGTGTAAAACTATTTGCAAGACTTGAAGCAGGTACTGCACTGAGGCATAAGCAATGACACCATGCCCTTGTCTACAAGAAAACTAATTAGTCCTTGATGTTCTCCCATTTCAAGACCAGGCCCAGGGTGGGACGTATGTACCTGGGCTGTAGCTGGGTAGTTGAGATCTATTGGCCCGAGCTCTGCAGGCTTCGGGGTCCCACCTTGACCCCAAAGTAAACAGTAGCCGAGTTGGGGAATTCCCATCTCGAAGCCCCCGAAAACACGCGCCGGAAGCTCTCGACAGCTGCGACATCTTCTATTGATACGCGTCGCAGCCGTCTCAGCGCGTCAAAGCACCGCTCTAATGTCCATATGATCTGATGTCTACATAATTGTCCGGTAATGGAGTCATCGGCGCCCAAGAGGCGCAAGACATCTCCAACATCATCTGTGCCCGTCGAGTCCACCACCCCACCAGATCCTCCGCCACAGCAGCAGCCACCAGAACTGCAGACAGCGCCCGAATCTCCAACAAGACCAACCAGGCCCAGGCATCAGGTCGCGACGAACCGAGCGGAGGATCTCCCCGCGTCACAACCAGACTCCCCCGACGATGACGCCGCCGACGTCTCGAACGCCCTCACTGCGCAGCTCGAGCACCACTCTGAAGGAGACGGCACCGCGTCTTCTCCAGCCTCCCGGCCACCACATACAGCTGCGGCAGCTCATAGTGCGCCGTTCAACGCCGAAACAAGCCAGGAGAGGTCACGATCACGGTCACCAGTGAGGAGGGCGGGCGGCACGACTCTCGGCGCGCAACCAGCTCGGCGGTCGCCCAGTCGGCCCCAACCAAGACCGCTGCCACCCCCCGCGCCCGAGAATGAGGAGGATTTATTCAACCCCTTTATAGGGAGGGCTCTGCAACGCTCACCACTCAACACAGGCGTCCTGCCTGTCGCTGCCCCCCAAGAGCCCGAACTGCCACCCACGCCCCACCATCTCGATCCCGTGGTGAGCACTCCACCGTCTGGGATCCATCATACGCCGTCTAAGAGACGGCGCCAGGGGAATGCTGGACGTCTTACGCGACAGGAATCGCCGTCCAAGGGGGCCTCACAGGATAATTATGGCCTACCGCAGAAAGAGTCACAGAAACCCAGGGTATTTCGCGTCGCTAGACGTGGAAGTCCTGTAGGAATCGTCGAACAGGAGCTACCTACGGGAGAGGAAGCGAAAGATCAGGAGGATACTGCGAAAAGCGAGTTTGCGCCCGGGACACATCCGCGCCGGAGCATACGACTGAATCCTCTCGCGGAAAAGCAGAGAGCGCGCGATGCACTGTTGAGTGAGGTGGCGCAATTAGAGGCAGACCTTGAACTGGCTACAAGAGCAAACCAAGCTGCGGCCCAGGGATTGCCTTCGCTCGGGGAAACTAGCGACGTCTTAGACTTATTTCGTCGTCATCTTCTCCCAACCCAGAAGGACGAGGAGCCCGACTCAAGCACGGAATGGCTGGAGACGGCAATGAATCCCATAGCAATGTTGGGATTCAATGGGTCCTCAACGTCTTTTCTTCCACCCCTTATACCACAAAAGGAGGAAGAGCCGGAGCCGCCTCCCATATCACACCATCCAATCTCGATGTCCGCCGCGGAAGAGCTTCCATACCTGCAAGTCTTTACGCCCCTAACCTTCACCTCGAAGTCCACCACCATATCCACCCCCTCTGATCATGGAGAGCCCATGCTGAAAAAAGTCACAATCCGCATCGGGTCTGCCACGCCACCCGGTCTCTTCGTTGCGGGCATGGAAATGACGGTCAACACTCGCACCCTTGCAGTGTCGTCCCTTACCGTGCCCAGGCTCGACCCTGCTGCAGTGAGTGAGCTCCAGCCCTTCATCGACAGCATCACCAGCAGGCAGGCCCCGCCACATAGCGCGCTTACGCGGAACGTCAGCGTTCTTGCGTGGGCTATGAGCGAGTGGTACCGCGTCGCGCTTAAGAGGGCCAAGTTCTGGCACGCGCTGGAGAAGCAGCTCGGGCCAGAGGGCAAAGATGGGCTCTCAGAGGTTGTGAAGGCGATGAGAACGAGGAAAAGGCGAAAGAGGCGAGCGCGGGGAGAGGCGGACGACGTCGGTGGCAGTTTCGAGTCTGCTGACTCGGCGGGCGGCTCCCTGGATGGCATGCTGCTCTCCAAGGCCGAGTTGCTGTCGCACATGGGCAGGTCGGCCATGGACCTGGACGTGCCCTGCCTCGCTGAGGAGGGGCCTGGGGCGGCGTCGGAGCTGCGTGTCAGCTGGGGAATCGAGTTTGACTGGACTGGCGAGGCAAGGAGCAAGCTTGGTGTGGAGGTTGGCGTTCCGGGAAAGTGTAAGTCCCCTAATTCTCCTCAACCCAGCACGTTGTGCTGCTCCCTCAAGAAACATCGAGCTCACAAGGACTTCTGTACAGGGCAAGCGTCTGATGATCGCGAAAGTATTACTGGGATACCCACATTGTTTGATAGGCTTGTACAAGGTGGCGAGGACCCATTGACGGCAGTGAAAACGGTGGCAGCTCTGCTGGCAGGTGAGCCAGCCTCCTGAAATCGAGCTGCCTGATGCAGCAATTGTGCAGCACGACGGCATGATACAGCCCGTGGGCGTTCAAATGCCATGTACAAATCCGATATTCGGTCTCTGCAACTGACCGTTGATCCAAGCGCACAAGTGTAACACATTGGCCATGGGAGGAGAAACTCGCTTCAAGCAGGTAGTTCGAGACCCGCAGCGCAATAGCGCACGCGCGCGTCTTGTAAGATTATTATTTTGTATCTTGGGAGGTATAGCCAGGCATCTGACGTCCGTCCAATGGTATCTTTTCCGTCATGTGAAGAGTCTCATGCGCACTTGTGGTCGAGAGGCCTGACTGAACCTCTCGGTGAACGCTGGTCCAGACGCCTGGAGGCACATATGTCCTCCCTGCCTCGTACATAAATGTCTCCTGGCTGTTGTTATTCCCATAGCCATATCACCACAGCTCGAGAGCGGAAGAGCGAGAGCCGCGCGCAAAAAGGTCTTGTTTCCACCTGTATCCTCCCCCTTTTTTGTCTCTTCGACCGCTTAATCCACGGTGACGCCCAGCTTCCGCAGCTCCCCCTTTGCGACCTCGATCTCGCTCATGAGCTCGTCGTGCGCCTCGGGGACGTCGTTGAAGGTCAGGACGCCCCAGCCGAGGCGGACGAGCAGGTAGGCGCCGAGGGAGACGAGGGCCCAGAAGGGCAGTATGGGGACGATCTCGGACTGGACGACGGCGGGGAGGGGGATCAGGTTGAGGTAGAGGGCGAGGTAGGCCTGTTAGTTGCCATTAGTTTCTCTTTGTGGCCAACGTAGTGTTATGGCTCTGGCGTCGTCGTTGTTGCTAGGGCATGTTTGGGTGGGCTGCCGTCACGGTTGGCAAGGACGTACCGAGCTCACGAGGAGGGCGATGGAGATGGTCTGCTGGGCGCGCGTCATCCTGCCCGTCGGTGTATGGTGTTTTATGGAAGAAGTATTGGGTCGATTAGGAGGATGGTATGGGATTGAATGGGTGACTCTGCAAGGGAAAAGTGGACTTTGGAAAGGAGCGACGCGAATGAAGAGGTGGCTGTCAATTGGTGAGGGCGGTGATATGCGCTGGCCTGGCTGGCTAGGGACGAACTCAAGCCAAAGGTCGCTTTTGAGGACACGATCAGCTGCTGCAGGGTCGCCCGCCGGCCAAATTTGGGGCTTGAGGGCCACCCCTGCCCGATGTCTTGGGGCCCTTGGAGGCTGAGGTAAGCACCCTTGACGTCCAATTCAGTTGCGATCGATAGCACGTCAAGTTGAACGTCACCCTTAATAACAGACGTGTGTTTGCATTCTGCATGAACCCGAGTGGTCCCATCAAACTCGTCACGGCTGGCGAAGCATTGCGTGCATACATTTATTTGAAGCAATAGTAGACACCACAGGCTACTCTCTGCTATTCTATCCTGGTGCCCACCTGCAAATATCGCCTCGTCCAATGCAATTACTCGATTACTGCCACTCTGCTACGCAACCATAGTCCGCCATCGCAGTCCATTCCATCCTTGCGAAATCATGTCGACTTGCTTTTCCTGCCATGCCATCCCAAATCTCAGCCGCCTCTCCTGCTTTCAATGTTCCATTCCTTTCCCCAGGGGCCCAACTTAGCATCCAATGGCAGCTCTCGACGATATGCCTTGAGCTCGTCCAGGAGGCCGTCCAGCCTCCTCTGTAGGTCCGAGTTCCTCCTCTGTAGGTCCGAGTTTTTCTTGTGAGCCTGCTCTATCTTTGCCCGGAGATGCTTCGTCTGCTCCTCAAGCGTCCGATTCTCGAAGTTCAGCGCCGTCAGGCGGAAATCCTCGCCGGCGCGATAGGGAACGTATTCACTTGTCGCCCGTGAGGCAGACACAACCTGGCTCTTTGCCTGGCCTCCAGCATCCAGCGCGGCCCGCGCATCTTCGATGAGCCTGGTCAGTGCCAAGCGCAGGCTCTCTTCGAACTCCGCATGCTCTCCAGTACTGGGACTGGCTGCACCATGAGCCTCTGGTGTCTGCCTGTTCGCCTCATCCCGCATGCGGCCAATCCTCACGGCCTCGCGATCCAAGATATTGGACTCGGCCGTCCCGGTGGTCTTATCCTTGGCCCTCGCCTTCAGGTCATCTTGACATCTTTCCAAGGCGGCGTCGACCTCATTCTTCGTCTGGTTCCTGTGCTTGGTCTTCAGCTTGTCGAGCAGCGAGAGCACCTCGTCGTGGGCGTCATGCAGGCTCAGGAGCCCCGGGGTACCGCCAAGCTGGCTCTTCCGCAGACGCACGGGGCTAGGACTGGATGGGTTGTCCATTGTCCTCATGGGGGCACTGTTGATGCTTGGGCGACTCATGGGTTTGCCTGTGCTCAGGAATGGATCACCTCCAGTTTCCTTGTTGCCACTGCGGCTCTTCTTCTTGATCGCATCCGAGGCTTTCGAATGGCGGATTGCTGTTGCAGGAGTGTCTCCCATATCTTTGACCGGCTTCGGACGAACTATTGAATGGCTGGGAGAGCCACCAGCCTGCCCTATGCAGAGGTCGCGCGATCTGTCGAGGAGGTCTTGAGGAGCAACTTGAGGCCGGTACGCTGTGAAACCTGAATTGGCAGTGGGTTTGGACGGGACGGTGGCTTCGAGCTCATATGATGTAGTCTGTGGCTTGAAGGCTGGGAGATACTCGTGGTCCTGGTGCTCGAAGTCGCTGTAGTCACTAATGCGGGACCCAACACTGGACGGCGTGTCGGGACTCATCGTCATGGTAGGAGAAGCGTCCCAGCAAGCATCGACCGAAGACGCAGTTGGCGTGAATGGCCGTGCTGGGCCTCCATCTCGAGCAGTCTCTGTAAATCGAGAATCCATCTTCACAGCTCCAATGTGATCTGAGGTTGAATATCGGTGGGAAGATTCTTACCAGGGGTCCAAGTGTGTCGCATAGCAAGATGATCTTGGACCTGGTGCTTTCGTACGGGGCAGTGTCTTTTAAATTTCAGTGTGTCGCTCACCACCTGAAGCCTGCAGGCTGCAAATCTGGTCCTAACTTCAATCTTCTTGGCCAGATTCAGGTAAGTCAGGCACGCGTCGCTGGACCTCTGCTGATGCAATGATCAAAGACACCCACTATTCAAAGTTGCATCTGCAGGCCTGATCGAAGTTCGTCATAGTCTCATGAGCTCTCTGCGATAATTCCAGATACACACAAAATGAAACGCAAAAGGCTGTGGTCAATTGTCCCTCTTTGTCCACATGATCACAAGAGTTCCGGTCCCCTTGGCTCAAAAAGAACCACAATCCACGCTCAATACACAAAGCTTTGTCCCCTCCTCCAGACAGCATGTAACATCCCAACTTAATGTCTCGACCTCTCCGACTCACTGCTGACGTGTCTCTCTGCCTTCTGGACACGTACCATCTTGACCGTCGGTACCTCGTCCCCGCGCCTCCTGTCGCCTTTCTTGCGACCTCTCCTGCACTCGCTCAACAAGGCCAGTATGATCCAGGCCCCACCAGTGATTGCGGCAACGATCGTGTACGCCAGCTTCAACGTCTCCCGGGCGCCGGCGAGCCTCAGGCCCAGGCCGCCGTTGATAATGCCCAGGACGATTGCGATCCTGCCATCCCAGAGGTGAAGGTGCGAGGCCAACTTGCGCCTCTGGTACCGCTTGAATTGGCGGTGGTGGATGTAGCCCAAAAAGGGCTGGATGATGAGCATGGCGAAGACCACGATGCCGATGATGGGGTGGGCATTGGCCGGCGAGCTCGATAGCTGTTTCAGCATCTTGTGTCAGCCTGTATCCTCCCGATACGCAACAGCCTGCTGCCGTCAAAGCCGTCAAGGTAGGCACCCTAGGTAACCACTCACCAAACTCTGACCCGCCCCCGACGGCAACATCCGCAGCAACACGACCCCCAAGGCAAACCCGGCGATGTAGAGCAGCCATGCGATAATCTGGACGAAGTAGTGGATCCGAACCGACCAATGGCCCGGTATGACGCGCAGGAGGATGGCCCCCAGCGGGAACAGGATCACGAAGGCGATGGTCGCTATGATCCCGTGGGCGGATCGGCGCCGCATGGCCGTGTCGTAGTCGAAGTCCGCCCCGAATCCTCCAAGTCCGAAACTGCTGTCGCCGTCGCCATCACTGCTGCTGCCGCCGTAGCCCGAGTACCCGCTGCCAGAACTCCCGGAGTCCCCACCGTTCCAGCCGCCGCCTCCCCAGCCGCCGAATTGGGCGAGCGCTGGGTGGGCGAGCACGGCTGGGTTGGTCGCTGTCAGCTTCACGAAGTCTGGTGCGTTTGGATGTTATTTAGGAAGGAGCTGGGCTCACCTATCGCCAACACGGTCTGTGTTATACTATTCATTATTTTTATATATATTGCTTTTATGACGCTCCAGTGGCATGCGTAGTACAAGCAGCGAAGTGTATTTCAGATGCAGAGAAATAATCAAGAGATTCCAATCCATCGAGGAAGGGAAGCGAGAGGGACGACTAGTCATATCAATCCGATCAGTCCTAGCCTCGCGTAACCCAGCCAGCCCATCGCACGACATCACACACACGTGCACACAACCAACCCGCCGCCCAGACTGGGCGGCCCCCCCCCTTGCGTGCCACCGGCCCGACAGGGTCGACCGGTCGGACAAGCAGTTGGGGACGTTGCGGCCCAGCAGCTGAGGCTCCGGGTTGCCTGGCTGGATTGGATGGCTGGCTGGCTGGCTGGCCGACTTGGGCAGGCATGCTGACGTTCAGACGCAGAGCCAAAACCTTGTAGGTGTAGTTGCACAGATGGCGACGGACAGACATTCGATCTGCACGGCCTGCCTAGCCTGCACACCCCCCTCTCTGCCCTACCGCAAGCCATCCCGGGCGCACTACTGCAACCGTCAACGTTTCAGCAGCAGCTCATCGATCACAGAGCAGCAAGAAAGGTTGGCTGAAGTGATGGAGACAGACAAGACAGGCTTCAGCCAAGACATGGCTTCGGGGACGGGTGCGCCTGCCTCGGGCCCGGAGTGGGCAGGGCCGCTCCCGAGATCTTCGGGATGACCTCATGCAATTGGCGATGCTGGGGCACGGGCTGGCCAAAACGTGGCTACAGCCCGTGCTTGGCGCCCGCGCATGTGCCTGTGCGCTGGCGTTTGGATTGCGCGGCCTGTGAGACTGAACTAAGTAATTGTGGTGGTATAATTGAGTGCCGGTGATAAGCCCTAATGGATTACAATGATGTTACTAGTCCTCACCGTCGCGCCTCCTATTGAGCTTTTGCTTAAACCAGCGAGCCCTTCCTTCCAGCCCACCGCCTGTTTGTACCTATTGCCTTTTTTTTGCGCCGACTTGTACAGTACGCCCGAAGTTTAGTTCCTTGAAACTTCCCCTGCCCCTCTCATCGACCAATGGTGATAGTACACTGCTGTGCAGCCGCAGCAAGGTATGAAGCAATCAATATGGTATCTCCGCCCAAATGTCAGCAAGCCAGAAAGGCGAATGAAAAAAAAGCAAATCGAAGTAGCGCATCCCAGAAGCCCCCAAAAGAACAGCAGCGACAGCGGCATTGCCCTTACTTAGTGAAGTTGCGCCTCAGCCACTGGTAAACACCATTCGCAACCAGCCAAATGCGTTCGAGAAAATGATGAGGCTTAGTCGACATCGCTGACCTCCTCATCGATCGGCATCCCCTTCTCGGCCCTCCAGGCGGCCATATCTGCAACTGGAACACGGCCCCTCAGGAACCTCAACGTTGCCTCGGTGCCCCTTTCGAGCACATTCCATCTCGGCACCCTGAATCGGTTGCCGGTGACGATCAGCTTGTCGAGGCCACCAGCGCCGCCGAGCAGTCCGATCCGCGGGTTTAGGTGCGCAATATCGTTGTTCGAGGCGTCTACGACCTTCATACCTCGGATGCTCTCCGGGTCCAGGTCCGCAAGGTGGTTGTTGGCGATGAGAAGGACTGTCAGGTTCGGGAAGACATCCCGCAGGAGCTTGCCCCCCTTCTCCCTATCGCTGGTAGAAGGTATCGACGCGAGTCGGTTCACGCTGACGTCAAGCTTCTCAAGGCTGGGCGCTCGGAGACGGTTGACCAGCGGCGTCAAACCGGTGACGTGGTTCGACGACAGGTTGAGCTCCTTGAGGGAAGGGAGGTCGAGGCCGTCCCCAACGTTGAGGTAGCTCTCACCGACCAGTTGGTTATGTGCCAATGAAAGCGTGGTCAGTGAGTCAACGAAGAAGCTGAGAGAGTCTGGCAGCGCAGTGAAAAGATTGTGTTGCAGCTGTACCACACGGATCACATTGTTCATTGCCACATTGGAGCACGCGACAGGATGAAGAGACGACGATTGCGTGTTGGACCTGTCCAGGACGCCCCCAGCCTTCACAGGCCAGACGAGAGCAGAACTCTGTGCGGAACGTGTCCGTACAGGGGAAGTGGGCACAGACGTCGGCGGAGTTGCAAAGTCATCTGTGTCGGTCCTGCTTTCCTCATCGTGCTCTCCATGGTTACGGACTGCTTGAGAAGACGATGAATGAGCATCATCAAACGCGTTGTCCAAAGGACTGACCTCATTGCTAGTCAAGGCCTCGGCAATGGGCCCATTGCCGCCGTCATACTCGTCCGATTCTGTCGGCGGCGGCGCTATCCGTGCCGACAGTGCATCCTTGAGCTCCTCGATCGTGGCCGACACAAACTTCTTGTCTCTGAGGGGGTTCCCGCTCAGCCTCAGCAAATCCAAGCTGTTCATGTGAGCAATCTCGGCTGGAACGGTCCTGATATCGTTACTAGAGAAATCGGCACTTCTCAGCTTCTGAAGACTTGTGAACCCATCGGGGAATGCTTTGATATTATTCTCATCGGCGGCCAAGTTAATTAGCTCAAACCAGGAGGTGACGTCTGGTAGTGCCTGGAGCCGGTTCATCGACACGCAAAGTTGACTCAGTGCCGGCATAGCGAGTATCGCATTCGGCCGAGCAAGGCTCGTAAGCTGGTTCGATGACACATCAAGATTTTGCAAGGCTGGGAGTACCTCCACCCCCTCGTCGATCAAGGTCCCAGTAAGTTTGTTTTTGCGGGCATTCAGCTCCGTCAGGGGCAGTTTCGACAGCACATCGAACGGCAAAGACTCAAAGCTGTTTTCGCTGAGGTTCAGTACTCGGAGGCGGTGCAGCTCAGCAAAACTCGGGGGAAGCGCCTGAAGGCTGTTCCCATGCAAGTCGAGGATTTCGAGGTTGATAAGTCGACCAAAGCAGGGTTCGAGTGTGCCCCAGAACAGGTTTCCCCCAAGCTTGACATCTCGTAGCGACATGACCTGAGATATGGGCTCAAGACAGTTATTGGCAAGGCGATTGGAAGACTGTGTGCAGATTAGCAAGCCGTCCACAGCAAGATGACACGCGACGACATACCAGATTCAACGAGGTCAGCAAGGTGTGGCGCCGCAGTCCGGCAGGTAGTGCGATCAGCATATTACCGTGCAGATCGAGCGTCTCGAGCCCAGCGAAGATGCTGCCTTGGGCATCCTCATCTTCTGCTAGCTCTTCTGGGTCGATGTCCGGGAACACACTCTCCTCGATCATCTCCAGCTCGTTGTCGGCGGCAACAAATCTCGTAAGATCTACACTCTCCGCCCAGCTGCCATCATACTTGCCGATGGACTCCGAGCTGTACATGTTTAAAACCTCTTTCGGGATCTCTTTCAAGCCCAAAGCCGCAATATTGAGCCTGCCACTGGTCCTTGCAGTTGTGACGCGGGACTTGACAATTTTGGAAGTCGAATTGGCATCACGATTGAGGTTGAACGGGTCATCCGACAATCCAAAGTCGAACGTGTCGTCTGTGGGAACCACCGGTGACTCGCCCCAAGCAGCCGCCTGAGCCGGCTCATTTTGTACCGGCGGCTTCGTAGTTGCTACTGAACGCTTAGCCGCTTTGGCCCTGGCGATTTGATCTCGCAGTGCTGCCGAGGACTTCTTGAAAGGAGGTGGCGAGTCTCCCCCAACACTGGTTGACTTCGTTGAGGTGGACGAGGCAGCAGACAGGTTCGTGCTTCGATCGGACACGGTTGCTGGAGACTTTAGAGGTGCGGCCTTCGCTTTGCTAGGAGCTGAGGATATTGAAGCCGGCTTCTTTGCAGCTGGCAGTGCCGGCTTCTTGAAGAGTCCATTCACAGAAGGCCTTTGTTGAATTGTGCGTGTAGACAAAGTCTTGGATCCGGTCCCAGGAGATTCGGGAGCCAGGACTGGCAACTCTGTGCTCGGTGTAGTCGAACGAGGCCGTTGTAAGCCTGGTACAGATGCAATTTTCGATCTCGAGCGTTCTCGCAAGCCCGACGTAGAGGGTGTCCGCAAAGTGCCAAGCGCTCGTCCACGCGCTGGCGTCCCGTCAAGAGGCGGCAATTGCGGGTTGAAGGGATTCGACAGGTCTTGAAGAGGGCCAGAACTGGACCCAGGCCTGCTAGGCGAAGGCCGAGGCTTGGACGGGGTCGAGTTGTCGTTTCTCAGGCTCGATCCGGGGCGAGAACAGCGGCTAGCAGGTCTCGACGCCGACCTGTACGGTTCCGGCTCGAAGAAGTTCGAGTTCGAGGTCCTACTCCTCAAGGCGGGCGATGAGGGAAGCCGTGACAGAGTCTGTACCGTCCGCTCGGCCAACGACGGTCTTGGTTTCAAGGTCTTGGCCCGTATCGTGTCGTCGCCGGTGATATCGTTATCCTCGTCTATAGGACTGGTTTGGGAGATGGAGTCACTCGACGCATACCCATTGGACAAAGTCGAAGTACTAGTGCTCCTTTGCCTGACCGACGCGAATTGTGAAGCAGGGCTCCATTGCGCTGACGACTTTCTCCTCAGCCCAGAGCCAGGCAGCTTTGAGATGTGGGATTCCCGAGGCGAGTCGCCATTCTCAGGCAGCGATGCCATACGATCTCGAGTTGGAGGGATCCGTGATAACCCATTGCCGCTGCCATTGCCACTGCCGGTGGCCTTCGGAAGCTTGGGCTGGGGGTTAAAGGTCGGGAGGCTCGAGGTTGGACGAGCTCTTGGGAGGACGCGTGCAGAGGGCGAGTTCTTGGAGGCTGTGGGCGACGGTTGGTTGGCAATATTGCTTATGCCTGAGGCAGAAGCAGGGGCCGCAAGCCTTTCCCTAGAAGCAGCCGGGCGCAGACGAGAGGAGACAATCTCGGGTGCGGCAGCCAGGCTATCTCTTGATTGTGATGGTCGAAGGGTGGGAATGCCAGTTGACCTTGGCATGGGCAGACGGGAGGTCGGTCGGGGGAGGGCGCTCTTGCCAGCTTGGAGCCTATTGTCTTCCATGGTCTAGCTAGCACTGCTCAGCCAGTGGGCGGATGCATCACAGGCTTAGCAGGCGGCGAGAAGGGTGGGTGACGGGATCGGGTGGTGAACAATGGGCGAGCAACGGCGAGAAGTGGCGTCGGGGCGGGAGCGGGAGCGCGTCTGTAGTGTTGGTGGGACGACGTCAGCTCTGACCTGCTCTGAGCTCTCGAGTCCCCTCTGGCTGGCGTTGGCCGAAGTAATAAAAGGAGGCAAGGTGGTGCGACGTGACTGACCTATCTCATTTCTTTTGATTTGTTTTTGCACAGAGCAATAGAAGAAGAAACACAGCAGAAGCCCAGTAGAAGGCCAGCAGAAGAAAACAGAGGATCAACTGCAGGTCAGTGAATTAATCTCCGGAGTGCACAGACGATCATCGGCCGGCTGCTCTTGACCTGACCGAGCCAGCGCCAGCGGCAACACGACCCGAGATGCAGCACCAACGGTTCGGGAGTTGCGGGTGGATTCCCAATAGGCCATTAGCTTTTGGTATGACGGTCAGGATCAGGCTCAGGCTCAGGCTCAGGCTCAGGCTCAGGCTCAGGCTCAGGCATTCCTTCTTTAGTTCTTATCCTCTCGCACATCTTATTCTCACTCTTCACCCCTCTGTCCATCGCCACGCGGCTGGTCCAGCCCGCACGATCCCAGTCAATCTACCAGTAAAACAAATTAAACTTCGCTGGTGGGGTTGCAAGCTGGGTCTGACAAGGGCAATCAGACTCTGATGAAGGATGGAGCTTCAAACATTACATGCATATTTGCCCGACCGCATTCGGCAGAGGGTAAAATCCCTAGGCCGTGAACAACAAAAAAACAGACACTTTCCACGCCTCAAAGGTTTTGAAGCCAAGCTCACCAGGAGATGGGGATAGTTCATCACAGTCCAGATGTTACATTGTGCCTGTACAAAAAGACGAATTGGAAGATTGCAGTGCACCCGGCAAGGATGAAGGTTCGACCAGGCCACCAGAACAGGAAGGACAGAGCGCAGAGGACCCCCAATTTCGGCCGGCTGTTCCTTGCAGATGGACGTGCATCAGGGATTCCCCAACCTGAGAAGAGGCAGACCCGCGGGACAGCCCGGCAGCTGTCCCCTGGCTTCCGTCTGGAAAGAGCGACTACAGGGAGGGGTATGAGGTGCATGTGTGTGTGTGCCTGCACCTGCAGGTGTGTCTGGCTAATCTATTCTTTACTCACCACCACACTCTAGTGTACTTGCTACTCTGCTAGACCTCTGCATCCTGGGTGAAGCACTTGCCTGAGAGATAAGATGAACCAGGCAGGCAGACAGACTGAATATAGCCTATGTTTCACCACTACGAACCCCACCAACAACAGCTCTCAAAGGGCCACCCTAAGGCCCCACCCTCTCTCATCAACATTCCCAACTGGGAGTTTCAGTCCACCAATCTACCTCTGCGACAACAGCAGCCACGGCCCAAGCATTGAACCTCCGTCGATCATGGGCATGTCTGACACCGAGTTGTCTGCTTGTGAGCCTGCGGCCTCGTGAAGCTCTGTGACTAGCCCTGCCAAGCTCAATGCAAGACACAATATCCAACGATAATTATCACCTACAAGACTAGTTACGAAGATCGTCCCATATGAGCATTCTGCCAGCAGATTGCCTTTGACTGGTGACACACTTTGCATGCTTTCTCCTCAAAGTATCATGCCCCATCAGACAAACCTAAAAGCAGTAGCGTGCTTCGGCAAAATTTACTCCAACTCATCTATCTGGAGGTATGCCCGGCACTCAACAGTGATCACAGCCAAGCTCTACGTCAATACTCTGACCAGCTATAACGCAGTCATGACTGTCAACTGAATTTTACAGAAGAAACTGGAGATTTGCACCTGCAGAAACGGAGGGTACACTAGTGTATTATAAGCACAATAGCTATTACTGGTTAGAGAGCATTACCTAGGCCCTAACTAAATGCTTATGTAGTAGGCATACGTAGTAGGTGTAGGTAGTGGGTGTAGGTAGTGAGTGTACCTATATTAGGTAGAGAGTGATTTAGGAATGGGAGTGGTTTGGGTAATGGTGAATGTACTTGTGAGAGTGGGTGTTATGGGAATGGGTGTGGGTGGGTGTTGGGTGTGGTTAGGTGACCTTTTTTACCTGGGATTTGGCACTTGTAATGTACCGGTGTACCCTCAATTTTTGCAAGTGCAAATCTCTGATGTCTTACAGAATACTAAAGAGGAACGGTGCCGAGCTGGGATGTTCATACAGTCTTGGGGTGGCATTGTCAGAGATGTTGAACACGATTTATAGACGAATAAATTCACATCAGTCATATTGATAGGATCAATCCAATATTTCGTTGACCACTTTTACAGAAAGTGTTTCTCAACAAGTCATGTTAGTAATGTTGACAGCTTACAAGATGTCATAACTACAATCCTCATTTTCGCAGGTTCTCATGAGTTTGCCAAGGTTCCAACTGAGCACACAGAATCTGCTCAGTGTAAGCCACACGCCATCTGGGAAGTACTGTCTGAGATCTTGCCATGGCCACAAGGAGTGAAGCTACAAGTCAGACCTCCACTTTCACTCTTTTATTGTAAGCTGGGAGAAGTTGATATACTAGGTGGTTTGGAACAAGCACTTGGGGACTACATACATCCTATCACTTTATATATCTGCATACATGGCAAGTCCACATGTCCACATACAGGTTGTGAGAGGGCAGACGTAATTACTGCTAGCAAATTACACCTCTCGGCCAAAAGACCATAATAACCAATCTCTATTGGTTATTCCTAGCAGTATATAAGCTCGATATGGCGACCATACCGTCACAGGTTGGTTTCAAGGATCTGAGTGTTTCTGTAATACCCTGTTCAGTACCTGTCTTGCTGCTTGGAAGCAGATCTTTGCTTACCCCGAAAAGAAGACTGGGACACTCCATGATGCAATAAAGCACACAAGCACGACTCATTTGACCTCAAATAATCTAGGTTGGACTTCCCAAGATATATTAAGTTTTTTCTCAAGCATATGTATATGGCAATTAGACAGCTGTTCAGCCTTTTGCAGGGGTGAAAACCGTATCCATATGTAGTATGTCGTTTCCATTCTCTATCATCCTGCTCTGCAGATACGGGATCCTATACTTATTACATCGCCAACGCATGGTCTATGACTCCCTCCGTCCTGATCATAACCAAATCAATTTTATCGCTTGTCGCTTGCAGGGTAAACCTTAACTACGGTCCACTACAGACATACCCGGAACTTGTGGGCAATTCAAGCGCCAGTGCACTTCGTCTGTGAGAACCATGTCACTGGGTCTTGAAAACGAAATGCATTATTCAAAGCTAAGACAATTCTGAGAAGCAGCTCATGTATGTCTCTCGTCAGTTTTGAGGCCAGCGTTTTTGCCGTGTTAAAGAGGACTCCAGTCTTTTATTCCTGATCGGGTACCGGAATGAGTGACTACAAGAAACTCATGAGACGGGCTTGGGACTGCTCCTCGGGAATTTCCTTGACTGCCAGCATGCACCGGTGAAACTTTCAACCCAGACTACGAGTCAAGCACTTGTCCAACTTTACCACTGCAACCCTACTTAGGGGTTGAGAACAGGTTTTCGAGGAATACTCAGACAGTTAGGTGGAGGCACACAGCCGGGACTTGTTGTTGACCCGCCCACTTCGTTTGCCTAGTGGAGTACATGTGCATTCGACAAATATCGACACAGGGCCAAACGTTGCACTGCTGGCGCCAGAGCCGGAGATTGTCTTAACTAGGCATCTTCAATCACATCTCAACATAGATGTTGAGGCATAGAAGTGAATCCGAGAAGATATTGCAGGGTCATTATTTACCTAATAGGCCGTAACTAGTGATGCCGGCAACATTTCATTCGCTCCAGGGCACCGCATGACCCGTCCACTATCCAGTTATGTTGTCCAACATTGGCGGACCGTTTGCTTATCTCCCCCGCATTTCTGGCGGCAGGGGCCGATAGCTGGTATAAGTGGGAGAAACAAGACCATAATAAAGTGCAAGATTCCCGGCTATTGCGCCAGCCAGCGACCGTCGCGACAAGAGTTTCCAACACAAAAAATATCTGAGACTAGACAACCCACGGACCATGGCTGACCCAGAAGTCAAGCTCTTCAGCCTCGGGGACTTCCCCCTCGAGTCCGGTGTGGTGCTGCCGCAGGCCTTCGTCGCCTACAAGACGTTCGGTACCTCTTCTAACCCAGCGATAATATACCCAACATGGTTCTCGGGCGCCATAGCAGACAACGAGTGGCTCATCGGCCAAGACAAGGCGCTCAACCCGGACAAGTACTTCATAATCATCCCCGCGCTCTTTGGCAACGGCCAGTCGTCCTCCCCGACCAACATGCCGCACCTGGCCCCGGACCTCAGGCCGTTCCCGGACGTCACGTTCCGCGACAACGTGACGGCGCAGCACCGGCTGGTGACGGAGGGGCTGGGCGTCCCTCACGCCCGCATGGTCCTCGGGTGGAGCATGGGCGCCGGCCAGGCGTACCAGTGGCTGACGCAGTTCCCCGGCTTCGCCGACCTGGGGGTTCCCTTCTGCGGCAGCGCCAGGACCAGCCTGCACAACAAGGTGTTCCTCGAGGGCGCCAAGACGGCGTTGCTGGCGGCTAAGGGGGCTGCGTCCGGCGGCATCTGCGCCGGAGAGGCGAGGGCCGGCGGGGGAGGTTACAGGAACTGGACTGCTGGGGAGCGGGAGACGGGGTTGAGGGCGCTGGGGAGGGTGTACGCGGGCTGGGGGTTCAGTCAGGCGTTTTATCGGGAGAGGGTCTACGAGAAGGAGCTTGGGTACAAGGACCTGGAGGACTTTATGGTCAGGTTCTGGGAAACGTGGGCACTGTCTAAAGGTGCGTCTTCAATGCTCAAGACTTTCAAGCTGAGCTGAGCGGGTCCTTTGCTAACGAGCGCCTTCAGATCCGGAAAACCTGCTTGTCATGCTTCACACGTGGCAGGCAGGAGACGCCTCAGCACAAGAACCCTACAACGGCGATTTCGAGCAGGTGATGAAGGGCATCCAGGCGAAGACTCTTGTGCTGCCTGGCAAGACTGACCTGTACTTCCCTCCTGAAGATTCGGAGTATGAAGTACAGTGTATGAATGAAGGCGTCGGGAAGCTCATTCCGTTTCCATCAATATGGGGACACTGGTAAGAAGCCCTTTCCCGTCTTTCCTAGACTGATCAACCAAACAGTTTGCTAACATCATGGCAAGGGCTGGTGGACCAGGGACGAGCAAGGCAGATTTGAAATGGCTCGACGATAAACTGAAGACCTTCCTTGCGGACGGGAGCTTCCCATAATCGATCGGACGTCACTCCCCGGGCCCGTTTAGGTCAAGGTATGCTTTGACGATAGGGAGTTGCACAGTGAACCGCGTGTAGAGCAACACATGGTTTAGTCAGTTCCGTCATAATACCGGACGCGAAGCAAATCAAGACCGTGTGACTTGCATCGTGAGTGGTTGGGCAATGTTGAGTCCTTCAAAGAAACGTTTGCCCTTAGCACTCGAGACTCCCGACTTGAGGCTGCAGGGGTAGGTGTGGACGAGGGTAGTTCCGGGCCTGCCGAGTAATTACCCCGCTCGTTTATGTTTTTACAGAGCAATAGAAATCTTTGAAGCGGGTCATCTCCTTCAGTCACGCACCTCAGGCCATATGCGAAGAATGCGAAGAATGCGAAGGGGACCCGAAACATCAGACCCAGCTGCCTGAGGACTTTTCTCGCCTCAGATCATGTCCCAATCCCCCCAGCCAGCAACAGATAATCGGAGAAGGTTGCCCAAATCCAAGACTGGTTGTCGAACATGTAAGAAGCGAAAGGTTAAAGTGCGATTTATTGGCCAGAGCACAGCGACTGACGGATGAGTTGCTAACGCAGCGCTGACAGTGCGATGAGGGCCGTCCCGCTTGCCGGAACTGTGTAAAGCATGGCGTTCAGTGTGATTTGATCAGACCGGCATCAAGCAGCCCGGTCGCAGTGAGTTCTTCAACCCAGATGAATCTCTGCGACCATGAGTCGGCTGGAGAATTCACACTCACCGACCTTGAGTTGCTTCATCATTACACAACGTCAGCATGTCTCACCTTTTCGACGGACCCGATGGTTCGTAACTTCTGGCGGGTAAATGTGCCCCAGATAGCATTCACCACACCGTACATCCTGAAGGGCGTGCTCTCGCTTTCTGCCTTGCATTTGGCCAAGTTCAGGCCAGAACGCAAGGACTTCTACCTCGCCGCGGCCCTGTCTCAGCACAACGCAGCTGTGAATCTGGTGTCACGACTTCTTTCGACAGTCAATGCCGAAAACTGCGTGGAGCTCTTCTTGTTCAGCACGATTACGAACTACTTCGCATTTGGGAAACCGAGAGAGCCGGATACCTTTCTTCTCGCCAGACATGGCGTGTTGCCCGAGTGGTTGATGCTTTTCCGTGGTGTCCGTGCCGTCATGGAGACAGAGGACGATGTCATCCGTCACTCCCCCGTGGCGGCTATGTTCGAGACGGGCTTCGCAGTGCACGAATACTGGTCCTCCCATACGTTCGAAAACGAGGCTCTGAGCGCGCTTGAGGCGAACATTCGGGTTTCTTTGCAAGACGAGCCGGCGAACATGGACGCATTGATGCTAGCATTGGATGCTTTGAAGAGGAGCTACGCGATATTTTATGGAGCTGGTCCCGAGTCAAAGGTCCATACGGACGACGACAAGGCCCGGGGGATCTTCATTTGGCTCTTCAAAACCAGCAATGAGTTCGTAGCTCTGGTTGGTGAAGGCCACAGTGAAGCTCTTTGTGTCCTTGCATACTTTTGCGTCCTAATGCGGCGTTTAGACTTTTTGTGGTGGATGGAGGGCTGGGGCTTGCACCTAATTGAATGCATATACTCTCGGCTCAATGACAATTATAGATGTTGGATCAGGTGGCCAATAGAAGAGACGGGCTGGGTTCCAAATTGAAGAAAAAGAATTTTTTTCAACTTTTGAACCGTGATGATTCCATCGCTGCCTCCGATTTCCTTGAATGGGAGCAGGACAGACACAATTGTTCTCGTAATGCGAGGTTCGACGGACCTCGGGTGCCTGAACAACAAGCGACTACTATATCTTGTGCATATTATGATTCACTTAAGCAGTGCGATTTCACACAGGCTACTGTCGGGCTAACCAACAAGAGCCTGAATCGAGGACACCGTACACCTTCATAATCTCCTTATAGCCCTAGACAACCGGCAGTGTTCCGAGCAGTTGCGAACGCGTGAATCTTCTCCAAGTGGAGAATGCCAACACAGAAGGTCGTCATGGTTCGTAAAAGCGGCGCCTCCAGGGCTGCACCAAAGAATCCGAGAAATCCGAGAGAGGCTGCGTTACCTTCAAACCTGAGCTAATGCACACGAGTCCCGATCGTCGTGGAAGCCAACTAATTCGGATATGTGAGCCGACCCAGCGCTCAGCTTTGCATGGGTCAGCATCTCAACCTATCAGCTTTCCTGTCATGATGGAAAACGACCACCCGTCCCAGTGCAAGGACACAAGATTTGTATAAAGAACGCAGTTGGGACTTGTGAAGACAGAAAATTAGTTTATATGCCAACGCATTCAGTCTGTCGATTACCTGGTAGTCAAGATGGTGTCCCTCACAGTGCTTTGGCAGGTGGCCCTGCTATGCATGCTCAATTTAACTCTAGGCCTCCCGAGGTCAATCACATGCCCGCAGCCAATCAAAGCACAAACAATCTTCTCCAGGACATTGTCACCTGGGATGAGTTTTCAGTCATGGTACGCGGCCAACGTGTCTTGTTTCTGTCTGGAGAATTTCACCCGTTCCGGTTACCGTCCCGCGGCCTCTGGCTCGATGTCTTCCAGAAGATCAAAGCCGTCGGCTTTTCGGGCGTCTCTTTTTATGTCAATTGGGCCCTTCTTGAGGGAACGCCTGGGCAATTTCGGGCAGATGGTGTATTTGCACTCGAGCAATTTTTCGATGCCGCCACTGAGGCCGGTATCTACCTCCTTGCCCGACCTGGCCCATACATCAATTCAGAGGTTTAAATTGGTGGTTCCATGTCATTTAACTGGAAATGTGGCCACTTAAGATTCAAATTGAGAGGCCTTCGAATGTTTTAGCTCTGCTGGTGTGATGCCGACTTCAGAATAAGGCTTCGTACATGCCCATTGTACTGTACTAAAAGGGCTAGCTATTCCTAAAGAGAGATATCAAGTCCACATGAAGGTTGTGCGCCCGTTCAAATTATATGAATTCAGCCATATCAATACCCTTCTATCCCTGACAAATGAAAAAGCATCCGGGCTCTATTTGCGCATAGCTCGGAGTTGACTAGGGTAACGCACGAAGAAGGCTACCATTGTGAGTGTCATGAGAGTAGCATCAAAGACGTATACGGCCCACTCTACGCTTAGAAGGTAACCATCGTTGCCCATAGCATACTCAATAGCCCGAAAAATGTTCCGGATCATGACGAAAGCCGACGTCGTGTACAGCATGGCCAATGTTGATCGCCATGGAATGTGGGTTGCTTCGCGAGGTCCGGCATCACGCCTGAACCTGACGTGGAACATCAGGGAGGTGACAATGAAGAGTCCAAAAATGATGATTTGGAAAATCAAGCCGCCGACAATGATATGCGAACCAAGTTTAGGATCCATGCTGCTGTTCCCCATGCCAGCTTGAACCCTCAGTCCAGCACCGCTCGCCTGGACGATGAAACTGAACACGTCGCCGAATACGAAAATGCGTGTAAGCCATCGGGGTGGTATTATGGCGCAGTGAGCGGCATCGAGGGCGCGGACGAGTCGGCTGAGCGTCATATACAAGGATGCCGCAAAGAGGATGGGTCCAAGGAGAAGCAGGGTAGACTGCAAGACATATGGGATGAGTTCGCCCGTGGCATTATGTGCTAACGCCCTGCCCACATAGCCTACAATCTCGACTGCAAATAACATCAGTACTGTCTATGCTATGGAGAGGACTTTAAAGACTTACATATGCCACCCACGACAAAAGGAATGCAGAACCACATTCGGTGAGCGACCATCTTCCAGGCATGTGCCAATGTAAGAATTCCGAAGAGCACTATGAATACGATGGCGGCTGGGAGGTTGGGGACATATTCCCACAGTGGGTACCCATTGTAGGTCTCTAAGGTCGGCATGGTGACTGGGCATGTAATGACCCGGCCGTGATCGAAGAGCTGGTATCAAGATCGAAGTGGAACAAACAACAATGTAACGGAAGTCTGTGGATTTTTAGGTAGAATATGATCGTTCGAAAAGCAGAGAGACGCGTGGGAAGGGCTGACCCACGGGTAATATACATAAAAGTCTGAACAGGGGCTGGATCTGGACCCTACATCCATCTGTGAGCGACTACACATCAGAAATGCGACGGGTTCCACTTCGACGAAGCCGAATGTAGTTTTAAGTGCGAAGCTAAAGCAGACCAGAATACATGGTACACTGCATCTTGGTATAATCATGGTAGATGCAAGGTTATTCACCCCGCCGGCCAATGAATGCCTGTGTTCTTTTCTTTGCAGCGGGACGTGGTTCGAAACGATATGCGGACATCATGCAAGACTTTTCCGAGGGCAACTGGTTCCAAAAATGGATAGTTGGTTTGATACATAATTTGGCTACATCCAAGTTATTTCTGGTGGTGTTCACGGTTGGACCACTCAACAAAGTCAAGTTCAGCGATTCCGAGACGCGTTGCCCGGCGAGTTGCTGACCAGATACGAGTCGGTACGAGAATACGTGCCCAATGATAGCCAAGCTAAAGAGCGGCAGACAGGCATGATCCTCTGGGCCCACTTTCAAGTTCTGACTGACCACTAGAACACCCAGATGATTTGCAACCCTCGCATTCCTCGCATTCTCTCCTTCGCATTATTCGATTCCTCCACTGTTCCCAATAGAGACAACTATCGACGCGCATCCCAGAACGTCAACTGCGATGAACTCACAGTGGATGCGTTTGTGGCAATCGGAAAGAGATGACGAACATGTTGCATATCTCGCCTTGTATATGGTCCTCAAACGCACGTTTGAGAATCTACCTACCCAAACCTAAGAGTCGCCGCGGAAAATTGTTTAGACAACCCAAAATATATTAAGAATCATCCTATCTTTGTTTGCCAGCATGTATGAGGTGGCCTGTTTGGCAGCGGGCGTCCTCAAGAAACTGACCGGAAAAGGTGTGATGTCCAGGTTATTAACTTTGGGTTTCAACTTCACAGTCCATTAGGCGTCTTTTTATTTCAAATACATGTAATCCATTCTTTCAAAAGACAAAAAAAAGAAAGCAGAGTTGTCTTTCCGATTACGGTCCACCCCAGTCCGTTGTAGTCGCAACCCTACTGAAAACGGTTGCCGCCGAGATTTTCCAGGCTCGTGGCAGAGAGACGCCTGCCTTTCGAATCCCTGTTGATGACACGGCCCGGGTGAAAGTAATTGTAGGAAAAGGCGACAAGAAGCATCGGAAGAGCATCTAAGCAATAAAGATATAGCTCCTTGGACATCAACACTCCCTCGGAGCCCATAACATATTCCGCCACACGGTACACTGACCGTACCATGATCAAGCCGCTTGACAGGTACAGGGCATAAATGAGTTGTTTCCAAGGGGAGACAATCATCAAGGCGCCTTTCGTCGGATTGTTCGAAATGCGACGGTGGAAGACAAGAGCAACGATCATGAAAAAGCCAAAGAAGATGATTTGAATGAAGAGTCCGCCGATAATTATGTTTTCTCCACGCTTAACGTCGTCAGCAGACTTTGCCTGCGTCAACATTCCGCCTCCTGTGAATAGAGTCAATATCTTGCATGCTGCTTAGAGGCCGAGCCAACATACCTCCACCTTGCGCAAAGAACGAAAGCACATCGCCAAGGACAAACACCTTGGTGAGCCATCGGGGCCGAATCATAGAATACGATTCAGCTTCGAGAAGAACGACGAGGCGGCCCAGAATCATATATATGGATGCTGCAAAGAGCGTGGGTCCAAGAAGGAGGAGGATGGACTGAATGATGTACGGGTTCTTCGTAAAATCTGGAGACTCAGCCGAAGACATTGCTCGACCAAGATAGCCAATGACTTCAACTGTGAATAGAGTCGGTCAGTGTCTGGAGCGGACGAAAGATCCAGGACTGGACGTGGCGACATGATACACCACTTTGAGCAGTGATCATGGAATCTGTGTCTGGCTGGGGCCCGTTTACTTACAGACACACCCAAAGATGAATGGAATGAAGTACCAGGTTCTTTTCTGCACCAGCGTCTTCAAGTGCAGGAGGGTAGATATCCCGAAGCCAGCGATGAATATTACAGCCAAAACCATGGATGGTTCATATCGATAAAAAACAAAAGTTGTGACACCCGCCATTTTGCAAATGCACGTACTCAAGATCTCCGGGTAAAAGAAGGTAAAGAACGAATGAATCAGTCAAGTAATGAATGAATTGGAGATAGGCGCGATGATCGTGAATGGGTCTAGCAACAATGCCATGTGTTGGCCGAAACGGCTAGACTTTATAGAATCAAGACTGCCATCGGGGCTGTGTTGCGACCTGCTGGAGAAGGTGAACACAGAATACAAGATGCCCTACTAGCAGTGAATTAATGATGTGAAGTGGATTATTAGGAGAAGCACCAGGCCGCAGCCCTGACCTTCAAAATTATGGTGTGTTGAAGTGGAGATGCTGCGACGTTCCTAGCATCTGGTTGAATACGGCGCACATTATGGGCAACAGTGAACAGCTTCGGCGGTTTGCATACAAAAAAAATAGCCTTCGGGTTTCGGCCTGCGCTGCCACAATCACCCTCTTGGGAGCGCGTTCGAAAAAGAAAAAGGAGAGCTTGGCGCGTCCGTCTCCCTGGGCCAGCAACAGCCTTGCCGGTGCTAGCATGGTCGTCTGTAGCCAATCGCTGCATCTTCACATCGTCGCGGCTCTCGGGTTTCTCGCGTCCGTCGCATTGGCCTCGGATTCTGGTGCTCGCCGGGTCCACAGTGTGGGTGGGGCGCGTATTCGAGATTCGAATACGCCGCAGTGCTGTGTCCGCTGTACGCAATACGGTCCCGGAAATGTGTTATTGGATGCAGCCATGTCCTGCAAGGCCAGAAGAGACTTGATTCGCGCAAGATACCACCAGGTCTCCTGAATCCACCTGCCTCAGCCTCAACATCAACCGCAGCCTCAGGGGACTCGCCTCGCCTGGGCTGAAAGACACCAGCTCTCATCACTCAGCAAGTTTGAAGCTCACAAGGAAAGAAATACATAATATGGAGACGCCTGAAGGCATATATCGGCCTCAACTTTAGGGACATGATTTCCTGGGCTGTAGTGGTTGTCATTGCTTTCGTTAGGATATCCCGATTTTGTCAAAAAGCCAGCTATGGCTTCAACTGGATCACAGCTTAATATTGTTCGCTGCGGCCTGCTGAGTCAAGTTGACAACGTGAACAATGCAAAGCTGTAGGTAGTATTTCAATGTTGATCTTGATGATGTTTACGGTACCTTACATGGCATGATGAACCCGAATATGTCCAACTAAGCATTGTCACATCACGTCGAGCCTTGCAACACGAGCAACACCCAGCCACGTTGCACCAACAGATCTGCCATCTTAAGACGTGATACGCGCTGAAATTGCGAGTTCCTGAGGTGGCCTTCTAAGATATGGATGTCATATGTAGAGTTCAGTAAAGATGATCAATCGAAAGCGGTGGTGCAGCTGTGAACATTTGGCCTTGCAGGCAAGAAGCTCACTTGACGAACTACTAATGGTGTTGTCAATTGCGATTCCTGTTCAGTGTCAGCCAGGTCTATTGCCTACAAGCTTTCTCATCTGTAGACGTCAGCGTATCCACTGATGACACCGGTCGTTGTGCCGGCAAGCGCCAGGAAATCGCCCGGTGGTGACATGTCCTATGATCTTTTCTCAATTAAGCAGGTCGATAAGGGGACTCAAGGGCCAGGGCAAGCTGAGCTGAAAAGCATTCCGGGGCAACTACACAAGGTGAGAAGGTACTGGCGTTGGCCACTGCCGGTCCTCGCCACTCACCCCCACAAGGCGGATCGTCCACTGCGGTTGCGTTTCCCCGGAAAGCTTGTCTTGTCCGACACAACTGACCCCGCACGGTGCAATGTTGAGGGCCAAGTTGCAAGTAGGACAGTGAAAAGTATTTCCAGCTACTGGGGTGACGTCCCCCTCTCTGTGATCCCTGCCAAGACCAGGAACACAGTCACCAGTAAAGATCTCGCGATCCCCCCGGGCGCAAACGTGCGCGAGAAAGCGGGAGGCGTCTTAAAAAGGCGTGCAGGTCTCGCGTTTTAGGAGCCCGTCGGTCGCCAAGTCCACCTTGTCTCCATTCGGTGCACCAAGAAAACACCGCCAAGAGCTCACCGGACCACCAACAACCGGATCGCACTTCTCTAATCAGATAAATACATACCGTGCGGCAGATCTTGACGTCCTACCAATTGAGATTCAACATGAAGCCCCTCAGCTACCTCCTCCCCTTCCTTCTCGCCCCCTCAGCCGCCGTCGCGGCCGTCTCGGAGCCGCTGACGACCGACTCGCTCGTCCCGTCCGTGAGCAACACCAACCCGGGAGGGCCGATCCTGACCTTCACGTCCACCTCCGTCGCAAGCACGGACACCACAACCGCCACCGAGTCCGCGACGACGACGGACAGCAGCCTCAGCTCCGAGTCGACCACCACCACGGCGCTGCACCCGAGCGAGCCAACGGGCGTCTCCGGCGTCTCCGGCTCCGCCACCGGCACCGGCACGGGGGCATCGGCCTCGGCGTCGGCCACTACGACCGCATCGGAGGGTGCGGCGCTCGGGGACGGTAGCTCTTCAAAGGTTGCGCTGGTTGTTGCGCTCGGGGCTGGCCTGCTTGGGTGGGTCGCGTTCTAAGAGGGTCGCGGAAAGCTGCATGTATGGGTAATTTATGTGCGCTGCTGGGTCTTTGTCTTTTCGTGTCGTCGTCCAGCTTGTGTCTTCAATATTAATACCCTTGGACTTGTTCGAGTGATCTGGGACTAGTAAGGAAATGTTGTCGTTCTTCTTTGATCACTGCATGTGTCAGAACGCCCGAGGCCAGACTGTTCTTATCAGAAATATCAATTTCTCATCAACCAAGCACAATGGGCCGGTAAAGGCTGTCGTGGTATCTGCAATCCTGCCAAATGTACCCTCCGACTTCTAGCGCCCGTCATCAGACGCAAGTCCATCACGGAACAGCCAAACAAGCAAACCATAAACGCCAATCCTGTATGTCCCGGTCGTTCTGATGTAGTGACATGGCACAAATCCTTCCTGCCGTCAAACCCAAAACGCCAATCAAAGGTCTTCAATCATTCATTCATCCCCTGCAGAAAGGAATGCTCATGGAACCAAACCTCCTCCCACCTAGAGAGCAAGAACGGCGAGCGCGGCAGCGGCACCCATGGCACCCATGCCCATGAGAGGCGAATCCGTCCTAGCGGCGGCGTTACCGCTCGCGCTGGTGGGGTTGCTGCCGGCCGCTGTGGCAGTGCCTGTGGTTCCGGTTGCCAGTGCCGAGTTGATATAGTTCGACGCGGAGGCGAGCTCAGCCGTGTCGGCGGAGTTGACGTCGTTGCAAAGGTTGCCTGCGAGAGATTGGATTTCTATAGACAGGAAGAGGGCCGAGTTAGCAGAGTCCAGGTTACATATGTAGGTTTGATGTACTGTATGGGCGAAGTATATTCTCCGGAAACCTGGGATTGGACAGGGGTGTTTCCAGGGGTAGAGTGGACGAGGATAAGGAGTAGTTCGGTGGGGGCCACTTACGGCTCTGCTCCTCAGACGAGCACCCGCTCTGTAGGAGAATGCAGGGGCCGATCGAAGAGATCAGCTTGTCGGAGTTGGAGCACAGGCAGGTCAGGTCGGAGGCACTGCAGCCGATGTCTGACGCGGTGGAGTCGAGGCAGGTCAAGGCGCACTGGGGCAGCTGGCTGACAACGCTGTCTAGATCGCCGCCGCCGGTCGAGGTTGGGGCGGAGCCTGAGCCGGTGGTGGTAGCCGACTGGGCGGCGGCCGAGGCGATCAAGATCGCGGTGGTGGTGAAGAAAGTTGTGATCTGCATGTTGGGCGAGTATGCTGTGGTGGTGATCTTCTAGAAGATGGTACTGCAATGTGCACAGTAAGGACTGGTAGTCTGTTTGGTGGAGCTGATTCGGTCGCTGTGGTGTCGCGAGATTGGTCAGGGGCGAGGGTCCAGAGACGATGTCGAGTGATTCACTATTCACGGCAATCGAGGGTGACACGAAGTTGACGAATATACGAGAGACAGTGACACGAGATGGAAAGAGAAGAGGACTGAGGAAAAGGCAAAGCTGATGGGGAACCCAGTTGATTGTATTGAATTGAGCACGCAAGTTACAGGTTGCTGGTTGATTGCTGTTGCTCAGCTCGAGGTGTCTGGCCCCTGCAGTCTAGTCAGCGTGGGATTTGCAGTCCCACTTATATGAGATGAAAATGGTGGCGGAGGTCCTCATGGGAAGGAAGGAGCAATCAGCCAGTGCCTAGAACTTGTCTGCCTGTCTCGTAAACAGCAACAGAGTCTGGTCCGCTCTGGTCGAGACTGATGATTGACCATCTGAAATCCAATCTGTGACCTCGGATGAATTGGACTTGGCCCTGGGGTTTGGGCAGTGCAGAGCTCCACCCTGACCACGCCCTCACCATACGGGAGCGCGCCAGCGCACAAGGGGAATACGAATTGGATTGGATGGATGCAAGCGTGCTCGCTGGCTCGCCGCTCTTTGTGTGGTGTCGCTGAAACCTGCCCGTCATCCAAGGAGGCCGACTCATTCAGACCTCTTCTCGGCCTCGATCATCCCGTCTCCAGCATCCCGGCTGCAACGCCGCCCAGGGAAGCTCCCAAGCTGCCCAGGTGCACAGCCCAGCCAGCCCAGCTGCGGCTGCGTGTCATTAGCTGGCAGCTGTTCGTCCTTTGTGTCCCGCCGTGCTACCTTGTCTGCTTGTTTGCGACGCCGGCCCTGGGCGCCGACCCACCCGATCAAGCCGGCCAGATCCATCCTGCCAGAGCCCAGGAAAGAGACGACATGGCCGAGTGCCCAGTCTCTTGGACTGGACCGAGACGCGTGTCACACCTCGTGCCTGTCCAGTCCTACGTTGTACAGTCTGGCTGCAGTTGTGCACGATCTGCATATGCACAGATGCAAGACGCATACCACAGACTGGGAGAGTGCGTGACGTCAGCGTCGTGTCGCCCAAATTTAGGAACCGGAGAGAGGCGGCAGGGGCTCGCTGCTGCATGACCACTCCCAAGACGCGAGGCGTGCAACCGCACGCCGTACATTACCTGCCATCGACCACTCAGCTCGCTTCACGACTGATGCCGCAGGATCATTCCGAGATGCATGTGCCGTTGGATGGATTGCGCAGGTTTGGATTGGCCGTGTTATTGGATGCGGCTCTTTGCTCCCGTCTCGTAGCATCCAACGCTCCCGTCGGCTTCATCACGCCATTGGCCTGTGCCTGGCCTGGCCTGCCATTCCTCCATCAGCCCAAGAACACGTTACTTGCCAACTGGAAACCACTCCTCGCAGTCCGGTTCGGCAGTGCTGGATGCGTTCATCAGTGGCTGTCCCTGCGATTCAGCAAACCAAATCCTATTGTGGCGATGTATGATTCAATCGCGATCGCGATGCCTGAAGGCTGATGAACCCGGTGGTTTTGGACGAGGCCCCCACTGAAAATCTCGTGCGAACTGCAGCCTGCAGGATGGTGCTAGACAGTGGCAGTCCGAGCCAACGGGCCAGATAGCGGCCTCGCGTCTTTGGAGGCTCTTGCTCGGGGCGAGGACGACCTCAGGCTTTATCGGCTTTCCCCTGTCGGCTTGGCAGCTTGGCACGCACAGAGAACGTCAAGACCTAAGTCATCGTGCGTTTTCAACGCTGCGACTTCTGCTAGGCGCTGCCTCGGTTCACCCGCGACTACGCCCATCCCTTAAACCCGTCTGCAAAGCGTCTCGAGCAATCAGCAAAAGCACTTGGACCGAGACTCAGAAAAGGAGAACTGTGGGCAATGACAATGAGCATCCCAAGCAATTTCAAGGATTTTAAGACTTTTACCCTGGGGGCCCACCAGCAACTTGCAATCTACGAAGAAATCAACCCGAAATGGCGAGAACCTTCACGACAGTCTGACGACTGCTGTCCACAGGGCCCATCTTTCAAAGGATGGGCCCAATCCAGACTTCAGACGCCGCCTGCCTGCCCCGCTGCCTCGTGGTTCGCCATGCTCGAGACCCTCCCCAAATAAGCTTCTGGCACTAACAAGCCCTATGCGGCCCCTTCCGGCTCGATTCGGCAGCGGACGGGCGGAAGGTCGGCGTCGATCCCGGTCCTCGACGGCCGCCACTTGTCACATCACCGACGTCTCTGTGTTCTCACAATTTCGTCACCGTGGTCAGAGTCATCTCTTATCATAGCCCAGCGGTTTATCGTTCTTCAACCGTCGAGATGAGGGCACAATGTTCGAATGATCATCAAAGGTGCAGGAGAACTCCTCCCGAACATTCTGAGAGGCGATGGAGGGCCCGCCAAGAATCCCTGCTGCCGTGTGGAAAATCCCTGATCACAGGTGAAGTTCTCAACCCTCCCGTCATAAGCTCCGACCATGGGCCGATCCTCATCTTTTACAGGCTCCTGCTGTCTCTCCAAGTGGCCAAAGCACAGGAGTAACCAATCATGATCCTTCGTACATATGGTTCATGCTCCAATCCAGAGTTCGTGCATCCCGGACTCGGCATGGGAACTGACTGGGCTGAAGGCATTCCCAACCCAGGACCCACTATAAGCGTATGCTCGCGCCGCGAGCTTCAGTCGAAGCGCGAGCCACTCTGGTCGTCGACTTTTGGCCTTTGTATTTATATATAAGTGACTTCCCTTATCTGTCAAATGGTTTGACTTATGTGTTGACGTTGTCATGCATGTTTTGATTCGTTTGGGTCTCTCTTTTCCTTGTATTTCATATTACATACAATAATGGCTCAACCACCTTCAAGTCAAGATTCCCAAATACCACCTCGGTCCTCAAGTCCAACCATGGCCGGCAGTGGCACCGACAGTGACGATAATGCCGGCGTGGGCTTCGCACCCATCGTCTCACACCATAAGCGCCACAGCTCCGGGCTTCGGCGGTCCGGCTCCCTGAACCGTCAGCTCACCCGGCAGTCCACCAAGGAGACTCGCCGTGATCCGAACCTCGACCCCGACTCTCTCCCTTATCGTACCCTTTCTCAAGATGCCAACTTCGACGAGTACACTACGGAACACCAATCAGGAGAGATCAAGGGCCCCGTGGTGCGCGAACCCTCGGGCAAAGAGACGCAATACAAGCTGGTCACTTTCACGCCAGGTGACCCGGAGAACCCCAAGAACTGGAGCAAAGCATACAAGTGGTATTGCACCATGGTCGTTGCCATTACTTGCTTCGTGGTCGCGTTTGCCTCGTCCGTCGTGACAGCCGACCTCATCGGCGTCGAGGAATCCTTCGGCGTCAGCGAGGAGGTCGCGCTTCTCACCATCACCCTCTTCGTTATTGGCTTCGGCGTCGGCCCCGTCGTCTTCGCACCGCTGTCGGAGATTTACGGCCGGAGAATCATCTACGGGTCTACCCTCCTTATCGCTGTCGTGTTCATCATTCCCTGTGCCGTGGCCAAGAACATCGGCACGCTGCTCGTCTGCCGCGCCATCGACGGCATCGCCTTCTCCGCGCCCATGACGCTCGTAGGCGGCACGCTGGCCGACCTGTGGAAAAACGAGGAGCGCGGCGTGCCCATGGCCGCCTTCTCAGCCGCGCCTTTCATCGGCCCTGCCATCGGACCCCTTATCGGTGGTTACCTGTCTGACGCGACAGGCTGGCGCTGGCTGTACTGGATCCAGCTCATCTTCGCCTTTGTGGTCTGGGTGCTGATCACCTTCACTGTTCCCGAGACGTACGCGCCGACCATCCTCGCCCGTCGCGCCGAGAAGCTGCGCAAGGAGACCGGCAGCACCGAGCACGTCACTGAGCAGGATCTCGATAGGAGGCCATTCACGGAGAGGCTGGTCATCTTCCTGATTAGACCTCTGCAGTTGCTCTTTGGAGAGTTGATCGTGTTCCTCATCTCTCTGTACATGTCTGTACTGTATGGATTGTTGTATATGTTCTTCGTGGCGTACCCTATCATTTACCAGCAGGGTAAAGGATGGAGTGCAGGTAGCACCGGTCTGATGTTTGTAAGTCTTACTTCCTTTATTACCTATTCAAAGTACATCCTCCCTTCAGACCACTGACACAGATCCAAACCATAGATTCCCCTGGCCCTCGGTGTCATAGCCTCAGCGGCCGGCGCTCCCATCGTGAACAAGCACTATCTGAAGATCTCTCAGCGCTTCAACGGCAGCCCTCCCGCCGAATACCGACTCATCCCGATGATGTGTTCCTGCTGGTTCATCCCCCTGGGCCTGATCATCTTCGCCTGGACGTCATACCCGCGCCTGCACTGGTTCGGCCCGGCCTTCGGCGGCTTCTGGGTCGGGTTCGGCTTCATCTTCCTGTACAACGCGGCTAACAACTACCTCGTCGACTCGTACCAGCACCAGGCGGCGTCCGCCCTCGCGGCCAAGACCTTCATCCGCAGCTTCTGGGGAGCCGCCGTCGTGCTCTTCACGCAGCAGATGTACGCCGGCTGCGGCTACCAGTGGGCGAGCATGATCCTCTTCTTCATGGCCCTCGCCTGCTGCGGCATCCCGTTCCTGTTCTGGAAGTACGGCGCCAGGATCCGTGCCAGGAGCAAGTACGCCTACGCCGGTGACGACGACCACACTGCCTCGGGATCTAGTGACGAGGAGAACCAGATCAAGAAGGCGGAGGGTGTCGAGGCTGGTGCGGTGCTCGGGACCACTCGGAACAGCGCGGCGCCGCCTCTGGCCACTGGCCCGGCACCATAGAGGTTTGCAGTGGATTGTGAATGTAAATGAGGAAGTAAAAGAAAATCGATGTTGGTCGGCCGATGAAAGCAGAAGGTGCCGGGCAGTGCTGCTCTGGGGAGCACAGTGACCCTACCAGTCATCACTACGACTGAAAGTCCAAATTGAGGGGCTTCTGTCGCTTTCAGATGTGGAACGAATGATTCCACTTGAAAAAAGAAATATGGACTGTCTGCACCTTAGCAGGCAGTTGATCATGCATTCTGGTCGGCGTTTTGGCATGGGGTCTTTTTAATGGAGTTGATGAGGGATGATAGAGACGGCAGCATGATACCAGGTCGACAGAAGATTTAGAACGTAGACATAGACACTTAATAGAATTCATGTAACCGGAATATTGTTTATACTGAATGACTGATATTTCAATAACCGATTATCGTGTTAATAATCTTGCAGCTCAAATGAGCGGACGCAGGAAGTTGTCCCTGCTATAATCTTCCGAGGTAGGGACAGGGCGGAAATATATCCAGAAACGAAAAACACACGTACTTCAACCCATGTTGAATGAGTTCCCACCATGTTCCATCCCCTATTGTTGAATCGAACACAACCGTCATTCTTGCCATTTACCGGCAGACGAGTACGCCTCACAGCACTTAGACGACGCTTCCGTCATCGCTCGCTGCTCCGAAGCCATCGACAGTCTTCCTAACACTGCCGATTCCGAACCTTCTCTTCACAGCCTTCCAGCTCTCCACAACACACAAATACACCACAATTCCAGCGGCGACAATGCCCCACTCCCACCCGATGCCCATGTGCTTGAAGACCACCTCGTTGATCACAGGCAAATAGACAAGCGGGAACGTCAGCACGAAGCCGGCCACAGCAGCCCAGAAGAGGAACTGGTTGGCCCAGACGGTCTTGAAGACGGACAGCGGGCCGCGGTACTTCTCCGGGTGCATGTCGAACAGGCTGCGGGTGAAGTGCTTGGCCTCCCACGCGGTGACGAGCAGCAGGAACGTGAGGACGGCGTAGGTTGCGGCGCGGGCGCGGAACACGACGTCGCACGAGTCGTTGTAGCCCGCGTTGCACCCGTCGCCGAGCGTGTAGCCGGCCCCGGACACGCCGCCAAAGGCGACCGTCGCGAACACGCCGAGGCAGATGAGGCCCATGGCCGTGCCGTAGACGAACTTGTCGACGATGAGCTCGCGCGTGAACACGCCCACGCGCAGGTCGTGCGGCGCCCGCTGCATCACGTCCGGCTGGGCCTCCTCCAGCCCCAGGCCCAGGGCGAGGAAGGAGGATGTTACTAGGTTGGCCCAGAGGATCTCGATTGGGGAGAGCGGGAAGACGGAGGCGCCCGAGGCATCGCGGAAGGCGAGGCCTACGAGTAGGAGGATGACCTGGGCGATATTGGAGATGAGGAGGTGGAGGAGGAACTGTGTGTGCGTGCGTGGTCAGCGACATGGAAACGAATTGGGGGCTGGGTTGGAACAGATCGGGTCTTACCTTCTGAATATTGTCGAACAGCCTCCTTCCTTCCTCGACCGCCGTGACGATCGAGGCGAAATTGTCGTCTGTCAGCACCATGTCTGCCGCCTCCTTGGCGACATCACTACCGTTCATGCCCATCGCAATGCCGACGTCAGACTTCTTGAGCGCGGGGGAGTCATTCACACCGTCGCCGGTCATGACGCAGAACGCCCGGCGGCGGTGCATGGCCTCGACCATGCGCACCTTTGTCGACGGGCTGCACCTGGCGAGGACCAGCGGCAGCCTGTCCATGGCGTCGACCTGCGCGTTGCTGAGGGCGTCGAACGCGCTGGCCTGCATGATGGCCTGCGGGTCGCCCGGCGCGCCGGCAGCCGCGGGGGGCAGGATGCCGACCTCACGCGCGATGGCCGTCGCCGTCTTGACGTGGTCGCCCGTGAGCATGTGCACCGTGATGCCCGCCCGCTGGCACTTGAGCACCGCGGGCGCGCTCTCCACGCGAGGGGGGTCGTATAGGCCGACCAGGCCGACGAAGTCGAGACTCGCCTCGGCCGTCTCGCGCTTCGACAGCGCCGTGGCGGTGGCGGCCCGCGTGGCCACGCAGAGCACACGTAGACCCTCTGCGGCGAGCGTGTCTGCCATGGCGGAGATCTCGCGCTGCTTGGCTTCGGTGATAAGGAGCAGGGGCAGGATCGCCTCTACCGCGCCCTTGGTGTACGCGGTCAGGAGGTCGCCCTGGGCCCCGGTGTCGTAGACGACTGTCATCCTCTTGCAGGTCGAATCGAACGGGAACTCGGAAACCAGGGTCGTCTTCTCGTCAGATAGGAGGTCAGGCTTGCCCATGCCGAAGCGCATGGCCAGCACCTGCAGGGCGATCTCGGTGGGCTCCCCCAGCGCGGTCCATGTCTCTCGCTGCGTGACCGCGGCGTTGTTGCAGAGCGCTATTGTTTCCAGAAATCCTTTTAGAGCCGCGGCCTCCTGACCTGTGACTTTCATCTTGGCCGGGGCCAGCTCATTTCCATTGTAATGGACGGTGCCGCTGTTCGGGTCGAAGGGGTGGGTGGTTTCGCGGACCGAGACATCAGTGCCGTCCGCCAGCCAAACCCTTTTGGCCAGCATCTTGCCCTGCGTCAGCGTGCCGGTCTTGTCGGAGCAGATATTGGTCACGCCGCCGACCGCCTCCAGCGCGGCCAATTTGCGGACAATCACGTTGCCCTTGGCCATGGCCTTGGTACCCACCGCCGTGGAGATGGTCAGCACGGCGATGAGCGACTCTGGGATTACAGCTACTGAGACACAGATACCGTAGATGAGGACCTCATCGTCGACGTTGAAACGGCTGACCGAGAAGACGATTATGGCAAGGGTGATGGCGAGGGCGAACAACAGCAAGGCGAACTTGCTCAACGACACCTGGAGGGGGGTGCCGTCGAGCCCGAGGAGCACACGGATCTTCTCCTTGGTCAGGTGGATCGCCTTTGCGATGCCCTCCTTCCCTTCGGAGCTCTTCTTGCCCTGTCTCAGTAGGCCGGCAATCTTGCCGACCTCTGTGGCCATTCCGACAGCGGTGACGATACCAGTGGCTCGGCCGCGCGTTATTGTGCTTGCCGAGTAGACCATGTTGACACGGTCCCCGAGAGGCACGTCCTGGTCGACGAGGACCCTGTCAGCATGCTTGCTGATGGGCAGGGACTCGCCGGTCAGGAGGGCCTCATCGGTGGAGAGGTTGATGCTGTCACCTAGGCGGAGGTCCGCTGGGATGACATCGCCCACGTTGAGCAGGACGATGTCTCCGACGACGAGACCTTCTGCCTTGATGGTTTCTATCTGGCCATCTCGGATGACCTTACAGGTTGGTGCAGAGAGCGCATACAGAGCCTGGATGGTTTGTTCTGCGCGGAAGTCTTGGATGAATCTGTGCCGCGATGTTCTGTCAGTCTGCACGGAGACCCGCGTGTTTGTTCTCACTGGGCCAGGTCAGAGGTCATGTGTTGCTCACCCTACGACAATGTTGAGCAAGATGACCGCGCAGATAATCGCCCCTTCAATGTGGTCATTGATGGCGAACGACAGGATTGCCGTGATAACGAGTACGAGCGTCAGGGAGTTGGAGACCTGCCTTAGCAGAATCGTCCAAAGCGATATCCCCTTAGCTCCCTCAACCTTGTTAGGGCCATTCTGCTGTAGACGAGCTGCAGCTTCGGCGCCGGTGAGGCCATCTCTGTGGTGGCAGCATGTCAGTTCAACACTGTGGGCAAGGGGCATGCGGCATGCTCTGAGGATGCCACACGCAAGCACGGAGAAAGTGGGCGTTGCGCTCACTTGATGTCAGTGTTGAGATATCCACAGATCTGGGCCGCCCCGAGGACGTGGGCGGAATCAGCAGAGAACTCTGCAATCGACGGCGTCTTTGTGCAGACGGTCGACTTGTCCGAATCGGGTTCGGCAGGTTGGATTGATGGAGGCCCCTTGAAGCCACATATAGGGGGCTCAGTTTGCCCCTCGACTGCAGTGTCTTCGTTGCCCATTCACGTGTAGGAGTCTATCGTCGTCAAGACGTTGTGACCGTACAGTCGGAAGCGGGAGGCTTCTCCCACCCGCGCGAACAACGTCGACGGCTCGATGCTTTATAGGGCTGACCTCCCGAATACCATAGGCGGCTTTCAACCACCCACCAGTGGCACCCCGCTCTTGCGCCTCCCCGACACTTGTCGAACGGTCTTGACGGCATGGCGACCCAACGAGAGATCACATGGTCGGCTTGGCTGACTGGGTTGTCGAGCCTCTGGCGCCTCGCTGGTTGGTGAGGTTTGGCCAGCCAAGGTCTCGGCGGCGTTATCAGATGCACGATAGCGCGGGAACCTGGCACGCCTGTCGCTTGGGGCCTGTGTGGCCTCCTTGGGGCCTCCTTGGGACGGGCTTGGACTGCGGCTTGCGATGGCAATTCTAACAATCTCACCCGGATTCGGAGGGGGCTGTGCAACACCCGCCAAGTAGGCCGATTGTCTTGTCTACCTAGACCGGTGGTTGTGCACCTGCCCCAATTGCCTGCAATGCTCGGCCTTCCGTGCCGTGTCCTTCCGTGCCGTTCTCGCTTGACAGCCCCAATGTATACGTATACCTATGTAATTCGTCAGATACCTCGTATAAATTTCTACGACCGGTGTCAGCCAATGTGCATATATATGCTTACTGCACAACTCTGCGAAGACGGAAACCTTACAGGTGGTATCACGTCTGGTCATAGCACCTTAGTGAGGATTATCCCCCCCTATCTTAGCTGTGGATCCGAGTGAATGAATGCAATTGTCCTGTTAGCATGACGTCGTCAGAGCAGCAGAAGGTCCAATCAAACGAGGGACTCAGGTAAATCATAATTCAAACCCATGATGCCATGAGTCTAGCTGTTGGCCCGTGTCAAGCGGTGTCATCGTTGATGGAGCTAAAGCAACACCAGCCTGTTCTGCTGCGCTGTGACAGCAAAGCCAGCCAGACTCCAGCCAGCCAGCGCTTTCTCTTAGCACACTCAGTACCATACATATCTTTCAGAGCAAAATCCTAGCAAGAAGAAGTCTTCATCGCTTTGATCTCGACATAGTCCTTCATATTGCATCTTGCAGCTAAGCCCTCTGGCCACTTGGCTCTTCTACCCTTCGGGCCCTATAGGCCATTTGAAGACTGAACCGTCTGGCCCTTAAGCGATCGAATTTTCTGGTCATGACTGCACGCTCTGTGCAATTGAACTTTCTGCACCTCCAGTCTCCTGACAGTAGATAATCGTGCAATATGCCTTGCTCTCACGGAGAGACAGTTTGAACGGGTCCAGGTTACTACTGCCCGGGTGAAAAGGCCAATACCATGTAGAGCTGAATGGTCCAAAGAGGTTGTCGGATAGTGCAGGCAATGCCCTCCTGAGAAGTGGTGATCTCATACCATGAGCCCTAATTTTGTTGCGAAAGTGTCAGCTCTCACTGCCCTGAATAATTGCTGCAGTGAAGTTGCGCATGGTACGTTCCCTTATATCTGCTTACGCACGTGAGGTCGCATGATTTTGAGCAACTTGGCTCCCCGTGTAGAATCATTTTCTGGAAAGCTGCGCGCAATTCACCTAGCCATAATCGTAAATTTGTGGGTTTGTAGTGGCACAGATCGGCCGATTCCCTCGATAAAGTCACACCTTTGGCCGCATAGGTTCTATGCTGTATAGAGTTGGATGAGCCCAGTGACATGCTAGCTGAGGTGACTTGGCTGCGTGCCGCTTTCTTGCGGCTGGCCGAAGTTGATGTTCTTGATGTATTGGCAAACCCTTTGGTGTAAGTTTTCAAGTGGTTTGACTTGCACCTGGGGCACAATCAGCTTGTTTCTTGTGTCTAACATCACATGTGAGTCCAAAACCCGAGACTCAAACGGGGCTATGTGCAAGTTTGCCAGCCAGCAGTCGAGATTGCTACCCTACGCTGTTGAAGACCACAACCGGTAAGAATGATTGTAGGTAAGACTGGCTTGCTGCAGATCTAAGGTTGAACGATATCCCTAACTCAATTGAGTTTCTGTCTATACCCATCTCATCTCACTCGAGATCACTTTCACTTTACCAAACATCAACCTAGTCTACCCATATCCAAGACTTGAGTGTGCGTGTCTCCTAGGACAAGAGCTACCCTCTCCTTGAAAGCAAGGGGATCTCCTCCAGCTGCCTACCCCTGCCACCAAGGTCGCCACTGGCGCTCAAGCCTGCATCCGTGTCCGGCACCCACAACAAACATCCGCTCCTTGGATACGGCATGACTTTGCAGCTCTACGACAACAACAACCAGTACCGTGAGCAGAATATGTACCACAATGGCGCCAGCGACGACACTCACTAGAACTCCAGCTCTGACGGGGGCTACTAAGCCTAAATGTGGCGGTTCGGGTGGGGAAGCAGAACAGCCACAAGATATCTGGTATGCCTATGCAGAAAATTTGCTTGTCTGCGTCGTAAAAATAGAGAAGACTCCTCCTCCTGTTATCAAAGATACCCATACCTGTTCGGCCGACCTTCGCCTGCAGAAGTTGGACATGAAGATAATGTGTGTTCTGGAGGTGGATTCCATTCCACGACATATGACATCGGGCACACCAATAACTTTGGAAACTCTTGTAAGTTCGACGGGGGCCTTTGCGATCTTGGGCCGTTTTCCAAGCATTGATGAATTGTGGGGATGGTCTGACGCAACGAGCTCGTGGGGAGATGAGCGAGACGGCCGAGGTGGTGAGCCAATGCTTGGGCTGGGCAAATTCTTGGACACGACGGGGTGTGAATTTTGGCTTATGGTCTATGTACATTTTTAGGGCCGCTTCCCATGAGCAATGAATTTATCATGGACTTGGTGCGTCTGTTACGTGGATGACAGTGGTACCATCTGTTTTATATAGAGTTAGATGTTTTCCAGAATCGTCTAGGGATAAGACGTAAAAGCAAGTACAATAACAGAATAACACAGCTTCTGGGCGCAATTTGATTATTTTCCAGCTAAGGAAACAACTATCCTCGCCCCCTTTTTTTCAGACCGTCATGAAAATGTACTATCGGCCTGAACGTCAGGTAGCTCTGGCCACGTCTGGCTACTGCTCCCCTTAAGGTTCTGTTCTCGCGCATCCCCCCGTCTTCCTCTTCCCGCTATGGAAGTCATCTGCTCTAATTCAAGCGCAAGCCGGAGAATGTCTCTCATTATCTTACATAAAAGGGCTACATGCATACGTAGAGAAAGAAGGTTGACGCTTATAATCAGTCGGCTACCGAGAAGGAACGGACGCGCCCACGATTGACTGTCGATGTTGCGCCATTCGTCGACTCGATCCACCTGTCCACCCGTGACGCAACTCAGAGGGCCCAGCTCACCTAGATATGAATCCAATGATGGAGCGTCAAAAGGGGTTTGCCGGGATGGTAGCGAAGATCTAGATCGTGGAGAACAGAAAGCTAGAAATGCGGGACTTGAACTTCGGGACGACACTCCGAGCACTTTGCGTAATGATGGAGGTGATGAACCAAACAATGACATGAACGTGCACAAGTGTGTTTTGTGTCTAGACGCGGCTTCAAACGCCACATCGTGGTGTCTAGACAAAGTAGGCACGGAGCCGATGTTAGGCAGTCCGAGTCAAGTGAGCTTCATTTGACTTTTGTCTTGGCTTTCGCCTACCTATTAGTGTATTCTAGGGGAGCAGAGCTTATCCCGTGCTTGGCGTGTCCCCGACGCACCTCACTGCCGGCTTCTGCAACAACTAGTACCGAAGCGTGCAACACGTGCAGAGCACAGCGCAGTTGCTCCACTGTATCCTGCGTGTTTCCGAAACGAGCAGTTGTTGCTTCATTTTTGGACAGCGAAAAGACAGCGTTACATATTCGAGTTAAAACTCCACCTGTGATCGGTCAGTATTTTTGACAATACGCGCTCCGAGCATAAGCAGTGCCAACACGAGCTAGCGGAGATGCAAGGGGTAGTCGCCCGACGAAGTGACACCTGCCCGGGGTGACCTGTCCCGATTAGCGAGCATCAGGTATATAAGAATGCGGCTGGACTGGCTGGACACCAACACGAGGTTCCTTGGCGGTGGAGTTGCTTGGAATGGCGGACATTGCAGGCATGGTTTACACCGAAGTCAAACAATAGAACTTGGGTACAAATGCTTGGCCACAGAAGGTCAATGGTAGGCTGCGGAATCATCGGTTCCGGCATAGATAGTTTATCCTACAATAATTCTGTAGAAGTTCTTGGCTGTGTGTGTCCACACGCGCTGTAGTAGGCGGATACACCGTAGCGGTCTAAATTTGGCTGAATGTATATACAAGTCGTCTCCAGCGATTTGACTCCTCCAAATGCAGTAGTAGAGAGACCACTCCAGTCATAGCCTTCATCTTCGAGGAGCGCAAAGACAACATCACCATGGCGCGTTTCTTCATCCTCACGGCAGTCCTCGCACTGATTTCCCTCGTCCACGCTCAATGTGGCTCCGGTACCCCCGATGCTAGGGTCACTGGTTCAGGCAGCTCATTCACTGCCACCAGGGGCTCAAGCACGGTCTACACAGGCTCAGACTACCGTGCCGCGATCCAGGCCGCGGTCGACTCGATCAGCAGCGGGCAGCGCGTCTCTGTCATCGCTTCAGGCTCGATCGGCGCCAGCACCATCACAATTGGAAGCGGCAAGACATTCGAGGGTTGCGGTACCATCAATGTCGCCAACAGGGCCGGGCACGGTGCTATTGAGGTGCTCAACACCGTTGGCACAAAGATCCCTTACCTGACTATGACCGGAAACCCTTACTTCGGTCTGCGATTCTACGGCACGCGTGACTTGGTACTGGGCCAGATCACCATGAACCTCAGTGGTGGACGTAAGTGTTCTCAGCTATTTCGAACGTTCTTTCATGTTCTGATGTCCGGGGCGGGATGTTGAACCCCAAGTGTTACTCCATTCTTTGTTCTCAGTTCCGCCGAAGTGAGATACCCCTGAACTGACAAAATCCCAGTGGGCATCCGATTCGACCGCGACCAAGCTGCGAACTCCAATGTCAAGATTGATACTGTCCGTGTGACTGGTGCTGGCAGTCATGCGGTCGAGACCTGGAACATTGACGGCCTGACAATCAACCAAGTCATCGCCCGAGACGTCGGCGAATCTGGCCTGCTGCTCCAGAACACCAGGAACGCGCAGGTGAACCTCGTCGACGGCAACAACGTGGGAGCAGGGACCGGGTATGGCACCCTCCGCTTCGCCAACCAGAACGGCCGCAACGCCAACGGGAATTACAACACCAACGTCTACGTCACCAAGGTCGTCTCCCGCGGAGGTGGTCGTGGCGTCTTCTGTGTCTCGGAGTCCGGAGGTGCCGTCATTGAGAGTGTCGATCTCGCCAACAACGGCAACAATGCGATCCTCATCGAGAACTGCTACAACCTCTCGATCCGCGGCGGCACCGTCAACGGAGGAGGCGAGGTCCGCATCTCGGCTCGCACTGAGTTCGCGAACACCCGCGACATATGGATCACTCTGCGGGTGGACAACACCTCGGTTCGTGAGTCGCCTTGCGCTGACAACTCGAACTGGACACTCACGGGCAACGGCGCGAGGAACATTTGCTAGATAGGAGGCACATTGTGTCGTCTTTAGCTCTACCAGGGACTCGTCACCTTGGGGGAAAACTCAACAACAGTGGCTTGTTTGGTTCGACTTTATTCTTTTCTATACGAACAAATTTGTGTCCTTCGGACATTCCAATGGTAATCAACAACCTCACTTGCTGACTTGACTTGGACGCCCCACGCCCCCTTCACCAATTCCAGTCTGTGAGTGCACGTAAGATTGAAAGTGGTTAACCCGCAACGACTCGTATATGATAACGTTTGGAACCGACCTCTCCTCGCTATCTCATCAACACGTGTTTCCCGTTGCCGCCCAACGCTTATCTTCAAGATTGATGACGTTCGCTGACCAGTTCGAACAATACTCACCATCCCAAGCCAGAACTTGATCGCCATTCTGATGTGTACCTAGTGAGTGTAATTGAAGAATGGATTTTGACGATCAGAAGTATCGGCAAATGCCAGCTTGGCGCGGAGCTCTTCGGTCTCCGCTTCGGAGAGCCTCGCCACAACCTGAGTGTTCTTCCTATTGAGATGCTTGTTCCAGTACCTCAAAATTAGAACCACAAAGCATGTTGCGGACAGACATGCGATGATGGTGATCTTCCCTGAGGTGTAAGCAGGTGCTTCTGTTGCCCTGAAGGCCTGAGTGCCGAGAATGTTCTGGAAGTTCTGTCAACCCATGCACAACCGCTTATAGAAACATACCACGCGTCTGGGATGGGAAACTTACACCAGTGGCCCACATCATGAGTGTCAGGACGTTCGCTGTAACCTTCTTTGTGTGTCCAGCAATGTTTCTATAAATCGATCGGTTAGCGTATGCTCATCAGAAAGGGCCTAACGACTGGGGCTTACGAGGCATTCCAAGAGAGAAGAATCGGGAGCATGCAAGCGGCGGTTACGCCGATGAGTCTTGCAGCAAGAAGCCCTGGCTTGTTCAGGGGGACACCATTTGGGTCAAACCCGATCATGAGGCTGGCTGACATGATGGCGGGAAGCGCGCACCCAATGATGAGTCTGTTCCACAGGTGTTAGCGAAGTCGCTTGTAGACAAACTCCTGTTTGAGTGGAGAGACTTGCGTTGATCGGTCGTTAAACTTCAAAAAGAGCTCAAGTCAGCAACAATCCAGGAAGGGGCAGGAGGAGGCTTCAAACAAAATGCAAAGGGGAGAGAGGTCGGCTTGTTTCCGATGGGAACGCAAATTACCAAGGCATGTGCTCACAGCTAGAGAGGCTAAGCCTTGTAGTAATTAATGGTAGCAGTGTTGTGTAGCCATCGACCTAGGTATGGGAATAGAGCAACATTGGTTCACATACCTTGTCAGACAGAAACCCGTTCAGAAGAACGACACATAAGCCGATAGAGCCCATTGGCACTGCAAAGATCAATGCTTGTTGATGTGTATAACCGAAGGATACCGTGAGAATGGTACCAACTTTTCACGAGAATTAGCAATTGACAAACCAGAAATTTTTATGAGGCGCAAGTCAAGGTGTACATCTTTTCTTCATAATTGAGGTGACAGGCAAAGGCGGACGAGCACGAGATGTATACAAAGAGCACGTACAAGTACTTAGACCTCCGCCAGGTATGGCAATAAGAAGGGTGGCGAAGGCAACCAGAAGAACACGGCCATCCTTCAAAGCCTCGACGGCTTGCGGCTTCTTGATCTTTGCATTCTGGGTGCCGCTTTGGTTGTCCCTGATTCGAAGCAAGATAGCCGCCTTTTCAGCCTCGGTGAACCGTCTCGCCCTGACTGGCGAGTCCGGGAGGAACAGGCATATGATCACGCCAGAACAAATGGTTAGAAGCCCAATGACGAGGTAGAATATCCTCCATACTGCAAACCTGCTCTCGATAAAGGAAACACCGTAGGACACAGAGCCTCCTACCATCATGCTGAAATTGGCCATGACGTGGTGCCATGACACCCTCCGGCCCTGTTCTGCCTTTTTGTACCACTATGATCTCATGAGTACTATTGAAGGGACAGAAAAGGTTTACATGAGAACCAGGGCACGTACCATAGCAACAATGAACACGAGGATCGGGGCGACGCAGGACTCAAATGCGCCCAGCAAGGCCCGGCATACGGCCAGCCCAGCAAAGGTATTGCACGCGGCGTGGCAGGCTACAGCAATACCCCACAGGATGATGTTGACTCCTAGATACAGGCCCAGCCGGGAGATATGCTGTGCCATCAGCTGGGTTGGGAGCTCGAGGGCCAGGTAGCCAACCCAGAAGAACATCCCTAGGTATGAGTACTGCTGCCCTACCAAGTGTGTATCCTCACGGATGCCCATGACAGCGGTGTACTATCAGAGAGTAAGATCCCGGTCGCCTGATGGGATTTGAAAACAGGCTTACCTCAAGTGTTGTCTTATCCAACGCTTGCAGGAAGTAGGTGAGTGCCAGTAGGGGGACGATGGTGAAGTCGATCTTCCGGAGGAGTCTCTTGGATTTGATAGGATCATTCAGTATGGCTTGGCCTTCTGCCAATAGTTCTGCGCGCCGGGGATTGGTCTGCAGGAATTCGAAGGCTTCGTCTTTATCGCTGAGGCTGGTGGCATCCGAGACGACTTCATGGCCCCCAGTGGTCGCTGTGAGCCACTGCTCAAGCCCCTGATTTGGAGCTTTCTCTTCAGCGACTGATGTATAATTTTCGTTTGATTTGTCCATTCTCAAAGCGCGCAAGGCAATTTTACTATCTGGTAAAGGAGTGCTCAGAATAACAGCAGGAATTCTGGCCCGGCACGCACAGCCTGCCGGCATATATACACTGGATACTGAGGTACACCTAGTTCTAATAGGCTGTTTCTATACGACGACGGCATGGGTAGCTCTGGGCCAAGCTCGCCTGCTACCAGAAAACCAAGAATACAACATGCGGCACGTCAGCAATCACGTTGCACGGCTTAGATGAGGCGGGGAAATTGAGTGTGTCGGCACAACCTCTGGTCTCGCGCGGAAGGGATATTTGGCTGATTGCCGTCGCCAAGCACTGCAGTCTTTGAGGGGTCACACTCGGTTCATTGGTGATCTACATAGGACATCAGCACTTGATCTTTTGACCTTGAGGATCATTCCATACCTTGACTTGCCAAGCCTCCCGGACTGTCAACAGCAGTCAACGGGGAACGAAGTAGACAGGTTTAAATCCCCGTCCCTATGCAACAACAGGCGCATAATGTGCTGTGCTGAAGAGACCAGACATGAGAGGCGACTTGGCGGCATTCACTTGCAGATGTACCGCCTGAAATCTGCACACACAATGTAACCTTCCTCATTTCCTTGCCAGCATCGGTAGTCGGGTAATTTTCAAGGCAAGCCTCCATGCTCTTCGTTGTCAGACAGGAGCCCAATTCGAGGATTTGTGGAGGCTAGTATGTGTGTCAGACAGCTGGCAACACTGCCGGCCCACAAGGGTGGCAGCAGGATGACATTCTGATAAACAATACCATGCTCGAACATGAGCCTCCTGAGTCGCTGGTGCAAGAACCACAACTTCGGCGGATCTTCAGTCAACAATCTGAGGTCATCAAGGTCGGGTGGGACTAAAACGGGAGTCGTGCTGAAGTGCTCACTCAGAAAATCCCGCCAAAGGTTGCACAGTGCGGACAAACACAGGTAGGCACAACCAATATTAAGTTTCACAAACTCTGCAGGGAAAGATGGGAATAGCTTTTGACAAGTTGATCAAAAGGGGTATCGATTCTTCCTTGACCATGCCAGGTCCATTCCTTCCAGGCCTCAACGCCAGAATCATCAAATCATAAAAAAAGGAGAAGACACCCGACCGGCGAATGTCTAAAGGACCACATCTACCTGGGCAAACATCAACTACCGTGAACGTCCCGTTGCCCTCAGTCGCTATCTACAGGCAGCCCTATGAACCATCCACCGGCGCGGGACTCTCCCAACTAGCCACCAGCCACGGATTACGCACCCTGGGTCATCCACCGCTTGCCACCCCAGCGCAGCTTGCGAACGCGCTTGGGGCTGGCGGTGTCGCGCGCCCACAGATTCTCCGACTCTCCCTGCTGGCAAGTCGTGCCGCCGGGCAGGGCCTTCATCGCGGTCCACGCGCCGGACGCGCACTGCTGGTACTGCGTGCCGATGCAGTTGAACATGCCCTCCGACGTGCACGCGCCCGACTTGCCGGAGGAGGAGCCGCCATCCGAGCCGGTTGAGTTGCCCGAGCCCGAACCGCCGCCGGTGGGGGAGAGAGTCGCGGACGGGGCGGGCTTGGTGGTCGCGGTAGCGGACGTCTCTGCCGGGGTAGAGGCGGGAGCAGAGGAAGAGGCGGAATCGGTAGCTGCCGGTGCAGAAGCGGAATCGGAGTCGGTCGCTCCGGGCGCAGGCTCGGTCGCAGAGCTGGAGTCGTCCGAGGACGCGCTCGCGGATGGTTTTGGGGTCGTTACGATTACGGGACTAACGTAGACGGAACTCGCTCGGGGTGGGGTGGTGGTGGTCACCAGAGTGGTGGGCGCACTGCTGCCGGCCGCGCCGCCGCCACCAGTGGTCGCAAAGATGCCACCTGAGGGAGAACCAGCGCCGGGGCTGGAGTTTTGCTGTTCCGCGGAGGAAGCAGTCGCGCTCGCGCTGGCGGCAGCGGTGGTTCCCGCCGCGTCACCGCCCGAGTTGCCTGCGGTCGCAGTAGGCAGGGGGCCAGCGCCCTCGGTCTGTCCCTTGGCGACGCAGTTGGAGCCCGAGATTGATGCAAAAGAGGGGGAGGCGCCTGTGAGCAGCTTCTCGAGTCTCGGTCCTGGTTCGGGATACTCGGGGTCTGTGCTTGACGTGGACTTGCAAGAGTTGATGTCGGCCAGGTTGCCCACGAAGAGCTCGGGGTAGGAATCATCCCGGGGGAGCAGGGAGACACCCTCGTCGCGCTTTGTCTTGCCAGCAGTGACCGTGATTGGGGCACAGTTCATGTAGTACTCGGGCTGACCTGCTAGCTTGGAGATCCTATGAGGTGGGTGGTTAGCATTATTTCTTCAGAGTCGAGATTTCTCGAGGCGCATTGGGAGAGAGAATAACTTACCAGGTCCAGGCAAAGCTGTACTGTCCCGGTGTCAGATCCGCTGGGATGGCGTAGTCGTAGGTACCAGGACTGGTACCGTCCTTTGACGGACAGCCAGATTCGATGCTCAGAAGGACTCTCCACGAGGTCTCCGCAGATGGCTGCATATCAGAGGTAATGGCCAGCTGACATGAACCTCCTCCGTGTACGGCAGAACCCTGCTTTCAGATTAGCTACATGACTTCTTTTCAAACGAGCTCGAGAGAGGGCAGAAGGAGTGTCTATTGCAGGGCATTACTTACAGAGAAGGACAGGGTCTGGTTCTCACCAGCCACCATGGTGTTCTGGTCGATGATTCCTGCGGTCTTGTAGAAGGAGGCCGGGTCGCCGGTGAGCTTGCAGGGGTAGTTGGATGAAGTCAGAGGAGAGTTGTCGGGGTTGCCATAGGGCTTAGGAGTGGCCATGATCATGTGGGGCTCGACGAGAGCGGCCATCATGGCGACCAGGAGGGCGATCATTCTCGCAGAACTGCTGAATGAAGAAGACATTTTGACGGGTTTGGAAAGAGTGCCGCTGTCGGAAGAGAAGAACGGAGAATGGAGAATTGAACAACGGGGAAACAGGGAAGGTAGAAAGAGAAGAGTTCCGGACTCTTGGCAAAGGGTCGCCGACGTGGACGATGAAAACGCAAACCGAACGAAGAAAATCGAACTCTACGATGAGAGAGGCAGCTGTCGCTGATGTTATGTGTTGACGATCGACAAGAGCACGACGAAGAGGGAATGCCAAGAGATGGGAGAGGATGTAGGGATTAAATATGGAGAAAAGAATCAAAGAAATTCAAGGCGGAAGGGAGAACAATCCAGACCGACCAGTGAACGCCTCGGTCGAGTGACTGATGACTGGGTGAATAGAAGACACGGACAAAGAGCAACGTCAGACCATGCAAGAACCACAAACAATGGCTCTCGATGCACAATGCAATGGTTTGCAGGCGAGCCCAAGCTCGCAGTTGACGGGGTGTGTCTAAGATCGAAGCTCTGGTCGAAGCTTGGTTGGCTCAGAGGCGCCAGAGGCGGGAGCAGGGGTGTGGCTCTAAGTGGAGCTCGCCCCTTTCGGTGCCCCCTGCAGCTTGTCAACGGGTGCGTGTCAAACAAAGCAGGAAACACCAACAGCCAAACACCTCTGACCTCTCAGCACATTTCATTGGCTCCCCACACTCTGTCACCGTGTTTCAATCTTCCCCTGCACTAGAACGACGACGGTGACTCCTTAGCGTCGCCGCCCAAGCCTAAAAGACACCTTGCCCAGCTGGTCCTCCCACCTCTAAGCCCAAATAGGCCACCCCCGAGCGACTTGAGCAACACGACACCCATGACGCGGCGGGAGTCGTGTGTTTTATCAAGCGACGACTGCCAACTCCCTGCCGAATTTTCAACCACGTCGCCCTTAGATGCGGCATCTGACATCCGAACAAGGCGGTCACCGGTGCCTACCAAGGCGGACGCTATGTATCAACCACAGAGCGGTGTCGATTCCACCATCTGACAACCAACGACCGAACCGTCTCATCGATTTTCCTAGGCAGCTTCCCTGCCATCACTACTCCTGATGTAACCCTGGCGGAAGGAATCGATTTCGTCCCGCCCATGTTTCTTTATGATGACAATGAACGCCTGTAACGATGGACGGATCTCTTGCCGATGAACCCCAGACATGCTCAGAATCTCTCCGAAGAGCCTCTGGTACCGGACGTTGTCTTTGAGATATCCGGCTGCATTTGGAATAAAGAAGCGAGTTGACGCTCCGCGGACGCACCGCGGTGAAACATCTGTGACAGCCCCTCACCTCATTGCCAGAATTGCCAGAATTGGTTTCTCGTGACGGCGGACCACTGGTTGCTTCGAGCAAAACTTCAATGACATTAGCCATGGATTTGACGTAGGGCTGCCCCATGACGTTCGAATGGACAAAATTCATCAAATCTTTTCACCGCGGCTAGTCCTCCGAGCGGAGAGGCAAGGCAGCTCAGCCAAGAGTCCCAAGAATCGGTCGGAAAAACTGGCCAGAAAAAGAAGAGAGCTAAAGTTAGATATCTTGAATTTTACCTTGAGGTTCATGCTGTCGTCTTTAGATGGCATCTGGCATTTGGACACGCGCATGGTAACGAAATCCTTTCGCAGATGAGGTGCATCAACGACATCTATTTTTTGAAGACTCATCTTGGCTAAGGAGCCTTTGGAGCAAAGTAAAATCCGCATTGCAGTGGTGTGGTGACTTTCGCAATTGCTTTCTCGTCCAACAGATGAGTTAGGAGTTCAATGATGCCGGCCAATGTAGATGAAATGGTTCCTACTTCCAAATGTCTTCGATCTTTCTTGGTCCCGGAATTGATCTGCGAGAAGTTTGACACTTCAGGCTGAGTTGCATACCTGTCAGAACGTCAACACATGACGTGAAACTCCAAAGCACTGAATAAATAACAGTACACAGAAGGGGTACTTGCGACATAGTCTGTAGAATGTACGTCACTCTGAGGGCGTGCTAATCGGGCATGTGTCATAACATCTCATATGGGGCTTCAACGCTCGAGCTGGGTCTTTGTGCGTTTACTACTGTATGAAGAGACCGCCTACGAATTCAAAAGAGCACGTATACGGACTAAGAACGAAACCACTTCAAGGCTCATGCAGGGCCACCATTTTACTTTATTATGTAGACGTACGGGTTGCCAACGGTTTCGAAGGCATTCCTGGCACACAGACTTGATCTTACCAACCTTCTCCAGGTGTATTATTAAGCGAAGAGCTGCTCACAGCGCCTTACATCTTTGAACCGGGGCTTAGTTGAACAATTTTCAGCAACTCGAACCATAGATAACGCGTATAACGAGGGACACATTAGAAGAGAAATCGGAGATTCGCACCCGTAAAAACGGAGGGTACACCGGTACATTACAAGTACACCCACTCCCATAACACCTACACCCATAATACCCACTCCCAGAAACCTACTCCCATACTTACTATTACCCATACTACTTACTCCCAAACCTACTACCTACACCTACTGCCTACACCTACTGCCTACACCTACTGCTTACACCTACTGCCTACGCCTACTACCTGCGCCTATTAACTACGGTATAAGGTGATGTATCGGTGTTTCCTCCGTTTTTACAGGTGCGAATCTCCGATTTCATTAAAAGAAAGAAAGAAAAGGAAGGATGACCGCTAAAGGTGCTCTACCATGCGCCTTGAAAGGATGTGAATTCTGTCCGCTCTGGGTCCTTGGTACATGTGGTCACTAAGTAACCCTCTGTTTGAATGAAAACTATTCTATGGAACAGAACATCCCTAGGTAAGCAGTATTGCCTTGAGGCTGATATCAAGAAACACTCAACTCATGGTGGGAGTGTCCATGAATGGCAACGATGCCTTGGAGAAGAGCAGCTGCCGACAATTGGTCCATTTCTTGCATGACTGGCTGCCCTTTCTAGAACCTCAACAACGGCAGTGTATCCTTATGCAGCTGACCGAAAGTTATGAGATCCCATGAGGGGATCCCTGGAGCTCAAGGAGACGCTGTGATCTTCTCGATCTGCATGCTTTGTCTACCATCATTCCCATAGCGCGCGGGCAAATTTCACCGCTGCTTCTATTTACAACGTGAATACCCCTAATGCAAGAAACTGCTTGGGACCCAAGCACTGACTTCACCGCGCTCAGCCACATTCGTGGGCCTATCAAATTGTGAAGGTCGGCCTAGTGTGGAAGCGTATGAGCATCCAAATTGCCAGAAATGAGCCTGCTGGTCCCGACATCGTCATTGGGCACATACACGCTTGTGCGGTGCTGCAATTTTGAAGAGAATCCTTCCGCTTATATTTCCGGTATCGCCGCCTTATCATATTCTGGTTACCTGTCGGATTTTGTAGGTCGGAGCTTCGGACCATCAGCGATGGATCACGCCGCTCCGTCCAGGTGGTACCCTGAGCCGACGGTGGCCTGATCCACAACCGTGGGTGGCATGTGGGGCCCGAGAGGACAGACTTCATCCACTCTGTCGGGCCCACAGCACGATATCTGAGCCTCAAAAGCTTTTGGACCCCTATTGACGGGGCAGCATCTTCTTGCAGGTTTCTGTGCCTCATACACTTGATTCTCCTCACACTCCACCAAGCAGCCTCCATGTCGGACTTCAAGGTTATCATCATAGGAGCCGGTCCCACGGGCTTAACAGCCGCCCATGCGCTATCAAAGGCAGGGATCGACTTCGTCGTGCTCGAACGACGGCCGCAGGTTGTCGAAGATGTTGGGGCGTCTCTTGTTCTGTTCCCGCACAACATGCGGGTACTAGCCCAATTGGGGCTCTTGGAAAAGTTGCAAAAGATAGGCCATGAGGTTCTGCGTTGGGCCGACTATACCGCTCTTGGAATCTATATGGAGAGTTGGCACCCGCATACCATAAGAGAGAAGTTTGTCTCACCGTGACTGGCTCAGGGGCGTGATTGACAAGGATCGGCTAACCCGAAATGCCTAGCCACGGCTCGTACTCATTCATGTTTCACCGAGCAGAGCTTATCGAAGCCATCTATGATGGTCTCAGCGAAGGGGACAAGGGGCGGATCCATACGGACAAGAAACTCGAGAACATAGAGGACACGGATGACGGCGTAGTCGTCACTTGCGCCGATGGATCAACTTACGAGGGGTCCATCGTCCTCGGTGCGGACGGAGTGCACAGCCAGACCAGGAGACTTATGCGTGAATTGTCCTTGAGGAAGTCCCCAGACGCCGACGTCAACGACATCGAGCCCTTTCAGCATCTTTACAAGACTATGTGGTGCTCATTTCCGCGCCGATGGGAATTTGCGCCCGGGGATCACTGTATAAGCCATGGCAACAAAGCCTCATTGCAATTCCTTAATGCCCACAGCCGCTCATGGCTATTCGTCTACGAGAAGCTTGATGCGCCGACCACGGAGCGGGTGAAGTTCACCGAGGAGGACATGGAGGCATTCGCCGCCAAGCACGCTGATATGAAGATTGGCGACCGCCTCAAGGTCAAGGACGTGTTCCCCCACAAGACCTCCGGCGGCATGGCGAACCTCGAGGAAGGGATCCTGCCGCACTGGAGCGGCGGCCGCGTCGTCCTCGCAGGCGATGCTTGCCACAAGTTTACGCCCAACGCCGGGCTCGGATTCAACAACGCCCTCCAGGATGTCGTTGCGCTCGTCAATGAGCTCCGCCGCCTGCTCCAGCCGGACGACAAAACAATCGCCCCAAGCGAGAAGGAGCTGGGTGCGCTGTTCTACCGCTATCAGGATGCCCGCAGGGAGGGTGTCCTGGACGACTACAAATTCTCCGCACACACAACGAGGTTATGTGCCTGGCCAAATACGACGTACTGGCTGGTGGACCAATATGTGATCCCCGCTATTCCTAACTTCAATAAGCTTATGATGAGGTTCAAGGGCTCGCCGGCGATCAGCAAGGCTCTGTGCCTGGACTTTGTGGAGGGCGAGGAGCCGTTCGAAGGCAAGGTACCGTGGGTGAATCCGATCAAAAAGCCAGGAAAATAGCCAGGTGTGCGGATAACCAGTCGTTTCGTAACGAAAAGCCGTCACGATGTGAACCGACAATGGATGTACCTTTGCTGAGAATGAAGCGCCGGAATTAGCTGTACAATTACTAGATTTCTAGTCATTAATAGGTGTTCCAGCAACAACCTCTAATCAACCATCCCTTTTATCGCTATAAATCCAGGTCTTGACCGACTGGCCCTGCCCCAACTCCGCGGCGTTATCATCCGTGAGCACTGCCGTATTGTAACCCGCCCCAGGTCTATTTCCGGGCTCACCAGGAGCATACATCAACTCGTCGATGGTGTTATGCACCAGTTCGTCCGAACTCTCATTAGGCCCCGATATTACTGATCTCATGGTTTTCCTCCGCGATGTTGTTGTCAGCTCCAGTGCGTCGCCTTTCGAGTTGAGCTTGGATGGGTTCTTCGCGGCGTCGCCCGTGATTGTCTTCTTGCTGCCACGTCCGGTCGACTTGAAGACAAGCGGCCTCAGCACCGGCAGGCTGGAGCATAGAATGGCGGCATTGAGCTCGGTTAATGTCCATAGGGCGGCCGCGACGTTGTTCCATGTCGGGTCTGCCGCCATCGATGCTGCTCGGAGGGTGGGGAGGCGGATAATCGAGACGATGCATACACTGCTCAGGGCATGAGACTTCACGATCAGACTCGAAAGCACAATTTTCTGGTCACTTACAAGAAACCGAGGCCGAAAATCACAAACAGTATTATCCTCTGTCGTGTGGATATAGGTAGCTTCATAATACTCGGCATCGGAAGCAAGAAAATGGCGAAGTCGGTGATGAGGCCCACAGCTGACGTGAATTCCCATATAGGCAGAGTATCGAGACACCAAGATGCTGTGCTAGGCTGAATTGTTGCCAGAGGGATGCAAGTTATGGTGAGGAGTACACCTTGGATTGCAGTCCAGAATCCGACGAAGACCAGGCCCCAGAAGCAGACGACACGGAGGCGGTGACTCGGAAATATACGGCGGTATTGCAGAAGGAAGGACACCTTGATGACATTCATGCCAAAATTATAGCTGAAGATGGCACCGAAGAGACACTACGTGCGTAACGCATTAGCCAAAGGCGATGTAACGATGGGGAGCCGGAGACATTTGGGTCCCTTACTTCGAGAGACCTGACGACGTTTTCCTGGCTTAGCGTTCCTAAGTGGCGACCGAGACCATAATGTGCCTCTAGAATGCGTTATTAGACCTGCTTGTCACCACAAAAAGATACGGCTCCCGCACCTAGAATAGTCGAAGTTCCCGCCGCTATGCTCAACAGCTGGGCGAGGCCCATCGTCCAGTCATCTGCACCAGCCGTCTTGAGGATGAATTGGCGAGTGTAAAGCCGCAGCAGGACCACAACAGTCGAGAGGCCTGTCAAGACTGCGGTGACAATGATCACTGTGCCGCTCTGCGACTCCTTGGAGAGAGGGTCCGAGCCATCCGGGGCGCTGGATGATGTTGCCGACATATTCACGACATCTGCGAACGAGACCGTCCGTAACCAGGGGGAAAAGAAAATCACGGACTACAACACATAAAAGTGGATGCTGCAAGAGGGTCGAGGAGATCTACTAGAAAAGATGAACATGAACGCCCGCCAAGTTATATCAAAAACGGCCCAAACCATAATCGACCACGCACTTGGGATCTGTGTTTCTGCCCACTGAGTTTGGCGCACACCGCTAGGGACCCAAGGGCCATGGCCCCCCCGGCGATGCAGCATTCAACGCACCGTTGGGACCCGAACTCTGTAACATGCACACAGTTCGTGTGCCCTCCCAGTGCCGGGGCTGCAGTAGCCAACTCTATCTTGTGGGCATGAACCTTGCCCATGTAGAAGCTCAGCCCAGCGAGCCCAGTAGGCCCAGCTAAGTAGTGCGCCCATGTTCGGACAGCCATGACTCCCCTTGCCAGGTTCGAGCGCTAACCCCCGGATCGGATGGCCAGCCTACCTAGACATGCCCGTCTGCCGGCCCCATGCAAGCCGATTTGTACAGCGCTCCCAAGCACCCTACCTAGCGTTGGGCACGGTGTTCGCTGTGACCTGTGGACTTCCAAAACCGGGTGAGCTCCAGGTGACACACTGTAGATTTGATACTGTCACCCTGAAAACAGGATTGCGAACGCCCCAGCTCAAGCCTGCTGTAGTCTCCGTGGCAAAATCACAAACCACTTGGGCAAAAGGTACCCGGCAGTCATAAATAAAGTGCATTCAACTGGGCACAGAGAAGGACTCGAAGAACACCCCGAAGCTTGGGATGGCACGAGTCATTGCAGCTAGCGAGGCCGTCGTCCGTGCATTATCCGACGGTCTATCGAATTAGGGTTCGAAACATTGAGCGTTATTGGCAGCCCGCGGCTTAGCTGATGCCAGGGCCTCTATAACACCACACAGTTGTTGAGCAGGGCACAGGGCGGAGGTGAGTGTGACGCCTAGCTTCCCCTCACATGCAACAGTATCGATCTCGAGGGGACAGTGCGCAAGATGGCGCGAAGATGAGGAGTTCGACGCATCATAGGTGTATTCGGGAGACACCGAGGCGAGTTCCGAGCAGTTCGTTAGGCACTCAGAGGCCAGGCACATGAAAACAAAGGCCCTTGAGACACACATGCTATTTGGCATCAAAACGTGCTGCGATGTTTTTAAGGTTTACTTTTTCGTTTAAGGATCTGCAGCCCGGAGTAAGTCATACACTGGCCAGACGTGCCGCCGCGGTACCCGGCCGTTCCCACCACCAAGGCCTGCCCAGGCGGTATCTGCAGCGGTGGCACGGGCGTGCTCCCCCCCCCCCTCTCAAAAACAAAGCCAAAATGGCACGGCCGGGTTCGCTCGCCTAGCGTACGCTCGATCGTTATAATGACTCGAAGGATCTGGATTGAGGATCTCATCTAATAAGGGCTCCTGGCTGCGCTCCTCCCTAGGCTTCCCCTCTCCGCGTGTGGCTCCGGAGGATTCGCTGGCGCCTGAAGAGAGAAGGGCAAGAGGATAAATGTTGAGGCGGTGTTTTGACTCTTGCATGCTTTGCACAGAACTCTTGACAAGTCGTGGCATCATGCTTTGGTGATGCGGTAGGTCTGCGGACGGCCTTTCTTGCTCCGAGTTGAGCACAAAGTCAAGATACTCTTCATAATTTGTGTACTTGAGCGACCAGAGATTGGACAGGGCTCCAATGATTGCGATCATACAGGAGGATCGTATACCAAGACCATATGTATTTGGGGTAATACTTCCTTCCTGTATATGCCAGGTAGCACGGCTCAACCAGGGCCAGACACCAATCATTGCCAGGCTCGGTTCAGTCTATCCCTCCAGAGTATGCAGCTTTCTGCAGCTCGCCTGCAGTAGTCCAGGCCTTTGCAGAAGGCGGTCTCAGGGTCGTCGATAGTAGATAGGGCATCTCCGACAAGCCCACTAAATAACGTTTTTTCTCCTAGGGAGGGTCCTTGGGAGGGAGGGAACAGACGGTAATAATAGCACGGATTATAGGGGCGGCCAAGTTCGCGGGAGGCTTCCAGGTGGAGACATCATGCCGAGACCGTGGCATGAACGGGCGGTTCAGACGAGACAGATACTCTGGCGCATGCCGAGACGATCACGTTTCCTTTCTCCTCCCAGGGCTTCTTCTTCTTCTCTTTCGCACCCGCTCGTCTAACCGAACAGCATGAGGCGGTCTCATGCCGCACCCCGGCCTTGAGTACATGTTGCCTTGTTTCATCATGCAGTCCCCCTTCTGTTACCCGTCCGTCCCGATCCCTCCACATCGCGATCTTTTACTCCGTCTTACACGTACGGCAACATTACCAATCTCCAAGCCCCCCCAAGACCCCACCCCTTCCATGTGCCTGCTGCCAACCTTGAATCCCACACACTGCAGGGCTGGGGATCTCGCCAATCAAAGTATAAGAAAGCCAAAAATGAAAGCGCATCGGATGCACCAACTGCCGTGATAGCAAGACAAATACTATTCTCCCAGGAAAAGGGGTCCATTTCGCCTGTCGGCGGCCACTTATGAGACGAACATGCCGGACATCTCAAAAAGTATAACATGCCAAAAGAATGTCCGTCCTCCCGTATCATCGCGATACTCAACAGCACTGATTACCAATACCGCCACCCACGTCCTGATGCATGCATGCCACGGTGCCCATGCCTCCCCCAGCTGCACAGCAGCAGCGAGGATGACCAAGGCTCGGACTCCTTGGTATCAGGTGAGACAAGCTGCTGCAGACAGAGACTTGCCGAAGTAACCAAGAGCACCGGAGGCGCAGAAGGAATTGGAACCCCGTGACTGCCATGTGCGCCCGTCTAGCGACGACGATGTTGCAGCAGACCGCTGCTGGCTGTTACATTGCATGCATGGGTGCTACTGCTCGCTGCAGGCTCGCGGAGATTACCCCCATGGGCTGCTTCCTAGGGGTGAGCCTTCACTGGAGCGAGGATGACCTGCATACGAGTCTTTTGCCTTGCATATCTGATAACCTATGCCGAATATGTTTCGTTACCCGTTTGTGGGCGCTCGGATGACGATCATCTAATTGCGAGAACGCCTCTCATACAAAATGTTGCGTATGTTCCAGGGAAGAACAGTGGACGACCTTGATAACTTGACGCGACCTTGCTAATTGACCAGATCGAAAGAGGCATGCTCAAGCTCACTAGGAATACAATGGTTGCTGTCTTAAGAATCAAGCAATGTGTTAACGTCACTTCCGCGTGTCGGAACAAAGAAAGGAGCAATGACCAAAGCAACATTGAACGTCGTATTGTCTATCATTGTGGTCTTCGCTAGCTCTGAATCGAGAATGACTCCTCAAAATACACAAACACGCTGACTTCCATCCCGTCTGCTGAAGGGGATTCTAATGATGCGGGTTGGCCGACCTGGTGATCTTTTCTTTGAAGACCTGCCTGAGTTTCTTCGCCTTGTCCCGAACCCTTCTCGCTCTGGCCCTCAACCGCCCGCGGATGCTTCTGTTGTTTGCGTGCTGCGGCGAGGCCTGCTGGTCGTTTCCTTGTGCCGTGCCTTGGTTCACAGGCTCAGCATGTGGCTCGCCTGACGAGGACTCAGTTGTCGTTGTCTCATGTTCCCCGATTTCTATTACTCCACCCGAAGCTCGAGACTTGAAGTTGACCTGCTTCGGTGAGAATGGTGGTACTTGGTCCGAGGTTAAACCGTCAAGGAGCGAAGGATGAGTGTGCCGCCGAGTTGTCGGTCTCGGGCTGAACGGTCTGCTCGGACTAGGCACGTTACACTTTTCCTTCAGATCCTCAATTGCACGACCATGATCTGAGTTCCCTGCTGACTTTGGACCACCGTGGCCCTGGTTTTCCTAACTAGTGCTTTCTCGTTCATCCTTCGCAGAAGGGTGGGGAACACCTGGCAGTCGTGGGATTCGAAGCATCTCATGAACCGTTGGCAAGAGCATCCTCGTCCACCTTCGGTATCCCTCCTCATTCAAGTGGACATGGTCATCCAACCAATTGTTGAACTGCTCCTCATTCAAGTCGACCCAGTCATCCAACCAATCGCTGAACTCATCTATCCGTGGCGCAGGCAAGAACCTAAAAGTGTCGTTGTCGCGATCGCAAGGAGGTGACTGGTCGTGGGAAGAGGAAGGCCCTGCTGAGGCGGGCATGCCAGTGTGGTGAACAGATTGACCAGTGGCCTGTGTCTGATTCGTGCTGATGCCAGAGTCTCGATTTTGGGAGTTGGTACTCGTCCCCAAGTCTCGAGCAAGCCTGGCGACGATATTTTGCAACGCAACATTCGCCTGGTCCACCAGATCCCTTGCAATGTCCCTGCGATAGAACAGCCCTGTCACTAGGAACTTGGTTCCTGGACCGCTCATGGTGTGCAGTACTTGAAGTAGAATGTCGAATGCATTCAAGTCGGCTTCCCTAAGACCGTGCTTCCGGTGGAGGTTGTTTGTGCCTACTTGGATGACCCACAGCTTCAAATCCCGTGGACGTTCCGCCGAGGGCTGCAATGCCTCTGCCAGTCCTTTGAGGTCGGCATCCTGACGGCTCACGACGCGGTACAGTACGTTCTGAATCTTATCACCGCCACAGCCGAAATTTGCAACTCCCTGTAATCGATCAATGGCAGCCGCATCCGTGTTGCTTGTTGCAGTGTTCATGGCCTGGATGTCCCGATCGGAGGCCATGGTTTCTGAAGGCCATGGATGAAGAGTTTGGCAGTCGCCTGTCGATTCCATACGCTCGATCATGCTATCCCCGAGCAAGGCAACCCGCACTTCGTGGCCATGCTTTTCCACGTCGGCCAGATGCTGCATCGCGGTTGTCTTGGATCTTGCCTTGAATGCTCTGAGCTCCCTAGCGGCGTCTAGGATTTCTTGCGGTCGGTACTTGGGGGCTGTACCCGTCGAATGCTTGCTAGCAGCAGCAGAAGACTCAGCTCCAGCCATTGCGTCGTGGAGGCGTGCGTCTTGCAAAGGAAGATTGGCGAGGTGTTGAAGAGTATTGTGTATGAATGACTGTCCTGATGGCTGATTCGGGGCTTGAAATAGAAAATGGATTGAAACTTCTAGTCATGCGATGCACCAAAAGGGGACGCCGGAGTTGCAGTGTTGTTTGTTGTTGATGTGTTGGTGTTGGGCCGACCGTGGCTATGTCAGCACAGGCTTAGCCAGCCCCAGTTACGGGCTGCCTGGCAGCTCCTGCCCAAGTGTTGACTCTTTTTTTTTGAGGCGCAGGGCAAGCAGGACCCAACATCGGCCCACTTCGGCCGGGGAGGAGTCACACCTGCATTTCTTAGCACTCGAATGTGTGTGGAGAAGTGGTAGAGAGCATCCCACAGAAGAGTGCACCATAGGAGAGTGTACCCAGGAGAGTGTACCATAGGAGAGTGTACAATAGGAGAGTGTCCCATAGGAGAGTGTCTGACATGATGGTATCCTGAGTCCTATATGTAGTATGTACATTCTACTCCCGTCACCTCTGCTTGAACCACCAAGCAAGTGATGCCACAAGCGCAGTGGTGGGAAGGATCTTGAGAGACATTTTGAATGGCCATCTTTATTGACTGAGGCAACGACCTGCAACATAGGCCACTGCAGCCTCCGGATTGCTTCGAGCCTGCCGCCAATGTCTGTCTGCATCGGGCGTCGGCTCTTGCTCGCGAGGCTGGCTGCCAAAGTGCGCTACCCTCTCTCTGTCCTCTCGCACCCTCCACCCCCGACTAGAAGAATTTCTTAGCCTTCCCAAAAATCCCCTGCAGCTGCCCTCTGTACTGCGCGGGTGCCTTGTCCACAATCTTGCCAATCGTGCCCTCCACCTTGTTGCGGGTGTTGCCGCCGACAGGACCGACCCCCGGAAAACCGCCCTGGTAGGCGCAGCAGATGGGCGATGCATTCGGCGCAAAACACTCTGGGCCAAGATTCATGATCCGAGCTTTTCTGTTGTTCCTGTTTCATTTTGTCAGCGAGGCTGCTGCTGCATGCGTGGCTCACACCCACGCCACTATGTGTCAGGTACGAGCTGTGGTTCAGAATACTGCAGTCATGGTTTGACTTCCGATGTCAGGGAGGTACTCGAGAATATGACTTACCAGCCCTCTCCTTCCTTCTCGGTTCCGTGATAAACACAGAAAATCCGTCCGTCATTGTATGGACTCGGCAGGAAGCTGGCATGGCCAGGCCCAAATGGACCGCCCCGCTGCTTGTCACTGACCAAGAGTGGCGCCTGCCTCTTTGTCCAGCTCTCCGGTCGAAGAGGATCCTGTCCGACCAGAGCGAGGAGGGCCAATTTGTAGTCGCTGGTCCAGCTGCCGTGAGCCGAGTAGACGATGCCTCGGAATCCTGAGAAGTTGACCCACGTCGGTCCTTCATTCACGCCTCGGCGGCCATCGTCGGGCCGCTCCCAAAGTTGGTCCGCTTTGGAGATGCAGACGAGCGTGTCGGCGATGGCCTCCTCCGGCGATGCCATCTTGATGAGGAAGAGATCCTGCTGGGTGTCACTGTGGTCCCCAAGCGGCCATCCGGACCAGCAGCAGTACAGGTCGTGGCCACTGACCGAGAATACCGTCGCGTCAATGGACCAGTGATCGGGCATTCCCTTGAGCGGGCCGAGAAACTGCCAACCGCTGGGGTCCATAGGATCGGACTTGGTGGACTTCAGGAGTACCGTGCGATGGCCCGGATTACCGACCCCTGGAGGAGCAGCGCATGTGTAGATGTACCATACTCCATTGAGGTAATGAAGCTCGGGTGCCCCTGGGACGTTCTTAGTCACCAAAGTCCGCGACTTCGTAGTAGAAAAGGAGGTAGTGCGTCATGACGGGATACTTACAGATGTCAGCGGACCAGGGTGAGCCGGGTGGTGGTTGCTGCTCAGAAGTGCATGTTAGCCGTTGCATCTACGTTACAGTAACACATTTTCGGCACATCTCAAAAACCTTCAAACCAGTGGTGCGCTCCTGAAGTCATGCAGCAGCGGCTGTTCCATAAATAGCGGACCACGAGAAAGGTAGTTAGATCTTATGCGCGCACCATCGCAATAAGAGAGAGCATGGGGAGAATCGTACCCAAATGACACTTTTCTGAGAGTCGCGGAAGTCCTCGAGATGTGGCGACTGCCAGATCTCAACCCGATTGCCCAAGGTGAAGGTTAGGTAGAACTTGCCATGGGCCGCAACGATCCACGGGTCCGGGGTGTCGGTGCCGCAAATCGGCCGGTTCGACATGATAGATCGAGTCTCGTGATTGTAGTGCCGAGAAAACGGGATTGTGTGCAAGGTTTGCCTGATCAGCTGGGGGTGGGTAACTTTGTCTCTTTTGGAGCTGTCAGTCGAAGCTTGCGGATGTTGACAGAAGGTTGAAATAAGGTCGAGTTTCAAATGTGATATCAACGGGCTGACGTAGCTGCCGAGGACGTAGCAGAGAGCCAAGATCAGATGAGGTGTCCGTGAACCCCGAGCGTGAGGCTCTGCGGTCCGTCACTGTTTCATGTTTCAGGAGTCTTGTCGGACCCTCACGTGAAATGTCGACACGCAACGGTCGCATCACTGCACAAATTCGATCCCATAGAAGTAAAAGTAAATCCTTGAAAGTATGGCGGACTTTCAATTGGGTGATACTGAATTGGGTGAAACCATTGAAGCATACCGTGACATGCGCTGTCAGGTGGAAGCGGCAGACATAGGCGTGCCTTGACACAAGCACCACCCAAACGATTTCAAAGCGCCTACCATCATGAACTGGACAGTCAGACTCATGGGATTATGCTGCAACCTCTCAAGTAAGCCGCTGTGTCATCTAATCATGCAGCCGTTCCATGCCACGGCTCTGTCCTAGGCAAACCCACTGTTCCACAGATCTGAAAATGGCCGCTGAATATCTTCACTTACCATTTCGCCCAATGATTGCCTTTTGGGGGTAGATAAATTTTGCTTACATATGCGACGACTGCGTGCAGAAAATGGAGCGGAGGTTTAGTAAGATATCCAAAGTGTTCGAGTTGTACAATGGAAAGTTCGACATGGTGGCTGCTTCGTAAACTGGCGTCGTTCACCATTTATCAGCGCATCAAGTAAGGTCCAAGGTCGATGGCCCTGTGAATATAATTCCGGTACCAGATTGACTGACGTCAAACATTTACACGGCCGCAAGAGATGTTGTGTCTCCCCTCAACCGGTCAGGCTCATTTTGGCTTCCTCAAGTGATACTCTGTCAGCCCTTTCGCTGCACACAGTGACCAGAGTGAATGTAATTATCACCAAAGCGCGGTCAGCTTAAGCAGAATTCAATAGGGTGATCATAATAGTGGTAGGCTAGCATCAGTGATGTATCCCCTGAGCCATTTCATGTTTCATGTCTAACCAACAGTAGGCCTCTGTGAATCATCGAGAGCAAGTGTTGCAGCTGGGTTGTTTGAACTGATAAATAAGAGATCAGATGCGACTCAGAGAAGACAGAAATGAGCACTCCAGCGTTTCCGACCTTTTCGCCCTGTACTAGACCTCTCGGCCTCAACACACCAAGGTATCAGAGTCTCTGTATCTCGCCTCGTGATTGTGGAGGCATGACTAGATATCCGCACAGAGACTCATCATAAAGTCTAGAGAGTTGATCAAAATCTTGTCCTTCGTCCACAATGCTGCCTATGTAAAGCCTAATAAAACCAAAGGTGAGCTCAGAAGGCCAGTTTTTGACTGACATAGAAAGCAATCATCTGTGGGGACCAGAGCATCAATGAGGATGGAGTGACGAAAAGGACCAGCATGGCTTTCAAGGACAGGAATACCAGTGTGGCCACACAGTGTAGAACCGCCCTCACGCCAGGAGTAAGCAAACAACGTCGATCTTCAAGGCCAGGCATATGGTAAGGGAATTTAGAACAGAACCCAGCATTTTTGGGTTCTCCCACAAGATGCAATATTCATCCCTTCTCGGCCATGCGTCAGACTTGTTCAAGGACCAGCTCTACTAGCCGGCGAACCAGTTCTTGAGGACGGACTGTAGAGTTGAGAAGAGCAAGTTTGTACGGTCTTGGAATGTTTGCAGAGCCCTCTGTAATATTCGTAACGGGGTCTGCGCTGCCGCTTTTGTGATCCGCTATGTCTGCCGCGCTGTACTAGTAGGCTCGTGGGTCCTGAATGCTACCTGGGTAGTAAGCCTTGTGGTACCTCTCCTAACTGCTAGATAGTGAGTGGGCAGTTGTGTATACTGTAGCCCCAGTTAAGTGAGTAGTGCTGTAATGGTGAGATGGGTGCTTTACATGTGCTAGGACTATCTCACCTTATAGTGTGTCTCTGGCTAACTATAGTTAGTGTTTACTAGCTACCTGGATCTCTTATGCTTAATTCAGTTTATGCTGCTTTACTAGGGTTATATTTAAGGTTGGTGTGATTTTCTAGAGTGTATGATTCTTTCCTGCTATTAAATTTATACTTGAGGTAGCTGTGGGTTCTAAAAGCAAAGTGATGTGATAATAGTATGTAGCGTCTGTTTGAGTTGCTGCACTGTGTAGTAACTCGTATTGGGTGGGGGCTGAGTGACTGATTAGGCCTCACGAGGCTGTCTATATTTTCCAAGATCTATTATCATCAGCATAGTATACCTACTAACGCCAGGTCTTTAAGTGTTTACTACTGTATAAAGGGACCGCCTATAGCATTAAAAGAGTATATTTACGGATTAAGAATAAGACTACCTGAGTGACTAATTAGGTGGTTTTATTCTTAATCCATATACGTACTCTTTCAAAGCTATATGTAGTCCCTTTATATAGTAGTAAATGCTTAAAGACCTAGCGTTAGATAAGTATATAATGCCGATAATAATAGACTTGTGAATACGATTATGATGAGCGACTGGTTACCCGGCTGTTTAAAACAAAAAAACGTCGTTGAGGGGCCCTGGCCAGTATCTATTGCTGCGACTGGAAGAGCGATGACTGGTCAGGAGGCGGTCAACCCGGCCTCGGGATGGGCGTGACTAGTCCTAGATTAAGTATGTCGCGACGTGGTAGGAGTCAAAAGCCCTATATGGGCTGGTTGATTGACTACTTACTGTTTCTATAATATTTGACTCTATGACTTTTATGATCAAAGATAAGATAATCAAAAAGGCATTAATGGATGTTATTCACTTTACTATGAGTTGTTTAAATTGATTATTAAACTTTAGAAATACCACCCAATATCAGCTCCTTTAATTACTCTATTAACATCTTACATCACTTTTCCTGCCTCTAACATCAGGTCCCCTTCAGAACTCCATATCCTCATCTAGAATAGCATCCCGCTCCAAGCTGTCTACAAACTCAACATCACCTGCAGGCATTATATCCGTCAACGAAGGTGGAGTAGAACAAAACATAGCAGAGAATGATCCATAATTTAACTGATCCTGAAAGAGTACGTTAGCTGACCTGTGATTCGCTGTGTGAGCGAAGAAGATACTAACAAACATCATGTCTGCCTCTCCCGGCAATGTAGTGCAAGGAGGATTCGGATTCAATGCAGAAGACTCGCCCGGTGGGATGCGCTCGGTTGAAGCAGTCGCGTATGTCATGTGGTTATTGGCTCTGCTATTCGCCTTCGCTACTCGTTCGACTTCTGATACTGCCCGCGTGTACAGGCTGTGGACTACATTGGACAAATGGTGGAATGTATCGCGACTTGAGAGCATCATGAGCTGTTCGTAGAACAGCACGGCCTCGGCGGCGAGTTGCTTGTCAATCTCAACATGATCATGGCTCGGGGACTGGAACATTTTGGCCAGCAGGATGACAAGGCCTGTGAAGTAGGCGCAGCAGTTGAGCCTTGGAGCAGTCAGAATATCGCAGTCAGGTAAGATGTAGAAAGCAGGACTCACCAGATATGATACTCCCATCGCGGAAGTTGGCTGAACAGTTGCATGCATGCTCTTCCATGACTAAGACACTTCATCCAGCTACTTGGTAGCATCGACTGTCGAAGCCAGAGTGTTTCATTCCTCGGAATGTCCTCATGGTCTTGGGCTGGCATGTGGATGCATTTTGTCATGTATTTGAGCCACTCTGTGTCTTGGGAGTAGACACCATGGATCTTGGCAAGGCATACAAAGTGGGTAGAGTGGAGAGTGGCCATCCACAACATGTCCAGGTTAGATCGTAGTGGTGATTTCGCTATCACGTCAGCCTGTAGTGCCATCGGGAATCCCTGCCTCCACTGGTCGAGCATTTTCTCGAGTCTTGCTACACGATTGGTCCTCTCATGGACCGAAATCTTCCGCGCCCGTGTTGAGAAGAGAAGGTCATAAACTTTGCCCTGAATTTGCGCCAGTTGAACTCGAGCGCGGAAGTAGTTGAGCTTGGCGCTACCGTCCGCCGAGTATATGTCGCCGGCACCATCGACAGGGTCAGCTGAAGGCAGGTCGACGTCAATATCGTCGTCAAGTTGCATGGAGGGAGTCATCGTTCGGAGAGAGATATCCTGGGTATAGTAAGAAGGAGTCTCGATGTAGCGGAAATGAAGATCCGCACCTTGTCGAGGAAATATGTGATCCAAAATAGCCTGTTCCGTTCAAGCGCCACTCTAGGCGGTGCCGCAGCTAGTGTTTCTCTGCTTTGCAGCCCTAAACGGTGTGCCAACCTAACCGCCGAACATATGAGCACAGTCGCAGCCTGTGCTTCTCTTGTACCCTGGAGAGTCATAACCATTCCCAGAAGTACCTGCAATCCCATCAAGTCCTCAGCTCGGACGACTAGTTCCGACAAGACGGACTGTGCATTCCACAGATATTGCGATATCTCACCGTTCGCATTCAAGTCAGCGCCGTTGGGAAAACGGTGCGGGGTGCGATGGCTCATGGCCAGCACAATGTTTATAGCCGCCCATGCCACGCGAGACCGCGTGCTGTGCGGCTTGTACCAGTCATACACAAGACGCATGAATGAGGCCTGTTCGAACAGCGGGATAATTTGGTTGTGAGCAAAGTAGCGGTCGATGGTGGACGTGATCTCCTCAAGTGGCGGCAGGCGCAGGGGAAACTTGTAGGCCGGTAAGGTTGAAAGACCGTCGAGGACAATGGCACTCGGGGAGGCCTCTACCCAGGCGTCGTGGCTAATTCCGGCGAGCACCGAGCTATCGAATGATGTGCTGCTGCTTTCTTTCTCGAACGCCGAGGTTTGACTAGATAGCTTGTCCTGGGTGCTTGTCCGCGGTAACGGGGAGCAGGCATGCATTGCTAGACTGACTTCATTGAGTTGATGTTCAATTCTCGAGAGCCGAGCTTCTGCGTTGTCAATATGGCGTGAACTAGAACTCGTCAGCCAAAGTCCCCGATATGGAGATCGCCATTGCTGTATCTTACGCCGCCTGCGTTAAGGGCTGCGATGCCGGCGCTCCGCGCTTCAGGGGAATTGTGGTCGTACATTGCGCTTCGTAGAGTAAGCAATTTGAGCAGCTTGGATTTGCCATATCGCATTTGATCTTCTTGCTGACGCATAAATCACAAGCTTACAAGTTACAAGCGTCAGTGGTTTGCTAGCGTTCATTCCGTTCTTAAGGGCATGGCGGGATGGGGCAACATACCTTTCCGTCGTCTAGACTCATAACGGAGCTGCATGGTGAACTATCGTCTCGGCGGTGGTGGCTGTTTTCGCGGATGGACTGAAAACGTGTGATAACAAACCTGACTAATGGATGTGGAAGGGACAGAGGCGAGATTATTCAAAACTGCCCTGGGGTCTTCCAAGAGAAAGAAATAGGCTAAGCTCGCCACATGACATTAGTAATCTCATTTCAGAATTCTTGGTTGGTCTTTCACGTGCGCACACGAGGGTGTCGCGCATCACGCATACGGCTTATACCCACAAGCATTATATTATCTTCTTTTTACTTCTATTCTTCTAGCTTACTTAATTTTACCTCTTTTAAGCTATGTCTACCTCTTATTATATTTCGCTTCCTTTTTTATTTCCTGTTAGAATTACTTCATTAATATTTCATACTAAGAAAATTATAATAACTATTATATAAAATAAGTATAATCATAGTTATATTACATATTAGTTTAACGCACTTGGCTACTGATCTACTTTCTTATACACATATTAGGCTTAATGCCCCCTTTATACGCTTGGAGCCTCCCTGTTCTGTCCCTCCACTACTCCACTACTAAACTCTCTCGTTACTCGGGCTAATCCTAGTTGTCCGATTGTCCGTTGTTCCGTTATCACTGCGTTTCTGCATCATCGTGTTCCCAGCAAACTATGTAATTCGAGTTTCACCGAGTTAGCGTCAACTTCTTTCGACTCCTCGCCGGATGGGGAAGACATTTATTTTGACTGGCAACGCCTGCGACGCGTAGAGGAAAGCGGCCTCATTCTCGTCCGTCCGGATCGGTCTGTGGCCTCGCGCAGTCCTGAAGTCCTAGAGGACGAAAGCCGATGCACGGAAATATTGATCACCAAGGTACCAAGATTTAGTTTTGGGATGGACAAAGGAAGTGGATCAGTAGCGCTACGACAGATTGATTGATTGCCAATGGCTTCAACTGTACAGAAATTGAACTACTTTGCATCCTCAGCTTCCCGTTACAATTGATTAACTGCTATGCGGAGATTATGGGACATAAGCTGAATCAAAAAGCATGGCATAGGTGTATCGTCTTCTCTAGTGACTCCCACTCCCCCTCGCTCCGTCTCCGTTCACATGATAAAATAGCTTTCCCAGACGAACCATTCGAGAGATCCACGTAGACTTCGTGGACGCGATTCCACTTAGGCACTCTCAAACCAGCCAAGTGCCCATCGCCCGAGTCGTGATGACGAGGGTCACGATTAATGTCGACGCCGTATGTATCGCTAGAAAACCCCTGTTCCTCAATCTTGACCACTTCGCGCGCAACTTGTGCCGCGACAGCTCCATTCCATATGTTTTCTTTGTGCGTGGCAGTCTCAAGCAGCTTGATGGCCCGACACCTGATAGAAGGGACCCGGCACTTGAGAGCTGTGTAATACAGTGGCGGGATCAGCCCCATGTCAGCCGTGAAGCTGAACGACTCCGAACAGAATCCCGCCGCCTTGTCTGATACTATGAGCTGAACCGCGGTCCTCAATATATCCTCGCAAATCGACACCATGGAGGTGAAAGCCACCTCGAAAGAGTCGAAGATTGATTCGTCTGGTGGCGTGAGACATGTCGTTGCCATGACGACGGCCATGGTGTGATACACTGTTAGAAGCGGGTAGGGTAGTGCGTCTCGGAGATTGAGCTGCGATATCAAGTTAAGCCGGGAGACTTTGTAAACCTGCCGCCATAGTCGCAGACAGGTCTGGATGCGGTATTGCGCGTCGAGCAGAGCTTTCGGGGCATCCCGGACGATGTGCTTCCGTGGACAGCGTGCCGTGAGGTAATGAATTGCATTGAAGAGCCCCTCGAGATGCTTCCTCGCTTGGTTCATGGAATCGAATAGGGGAGGAGGGGCCTGCGTGGTTGAATCTGGAATGACGGTGGCGATCGCGATCGACCTACAACCAGCCCCTGGAACTCGGCCAAAGAGAGACGTTTGGGCGTAGAGGCGGGACAAGGCCTCAACCAAGTAGCCATCGCTGACGGATTCCTGAGGGTGGCCCAGGACGAGAACGCGACGGGACCCAGGGGTATGTAACCCCGCCTGGAACTGGCTGAGGAGATTCAGTCCGTTCCGGAGGTGAGTCTGGCCCTCGACATACCGCCCTTGAAGCAGCTCCAAGCAGACAAAAATCACACATGTGATGAGAACCACACGAACCGACACACCGTCTTGGCCAGTGTTGGTAAGATGGGAACGAAGACAGGCGATAGCCTTGTTGTACTGCTCCAGCGCAAAGGTTTCGAGTTGTTGGCCTGATTCGCCGCTCGTTGCTTCGCGTCCCCCCATCATCTCCGCCATGTGGGCAGAACCCAAGGCCAACAGTGCATGCAGAACTGCTGGTGTCGTCGTACACGCCTGCAAGACCAAGGTATCCCAGAACCGCGAGCCGAAAACACCGCTCAACTTGACGGTCGCTCGGTGTCTGAACCAGTCGAAGCTAGCTTGCTCCAGGTCATTCATCGGCCCAGGTCGAACCCGCGGCGAAAGGTCACGCAGGGTTTGTTTCGTCTGGAGATTGTTAAGCACTGATGTGCTCAAGATCGTTCCTCCTCCCCACACGCCGTAGCCGTCGCACGCGCGGCCGGTGGAGAGGCATCGTCGGCAACCAGGCCGGCCCTGATCACATTTGAGTCGTCGTAGCCTTTTAGAAGAGGGAGGAACGAGTCAGATGGGCTTGGCTCATCGGAAAGTATGACTGATCATTGGCCTTACTTGCAAGTACGACAACCGAATTTAGAGTAATTTCGGGCACTGGAGTTACATCTCTTGTTCAGCGGGCGAGATGGTGTCTTGTCCATAATGCAAGGCGGGGAGGCGAAGCCGTGTCAGCCGTCCCTGCTGCCCTTCCAGGTACTTTTGTGACTAGGCGGTCGAGATGCCCAGTAGGTGATAGCAGCGTTCTGTGGAAATGTCAACGAGAACCTGATTAGTCCAGTCGGGATTGCGCTGAGGCTATTCGTCAGCCGGTCGTGATTCAGGTCCGATGGCTCAGCTGCGTTCGACTGGGCGTTTGATTGTGAAGTTGGTCGCTGGAATAGTCACTGGGGGATGGGAATGAGACGGCTGCCCACTTTTGAATAATAGTGGCACCTGGACCAGGGGTCTGATTGGCTTCATCGGGATCTATGCGATTCAATTGGTGGTGGTCCGGAACCCTTATTAGTCTCAGCCACAGCCACCTTAAAGGCCGGTTCTCCCCATTTCTGGAACGACGCTTGACGAAGAACCTTGTTATTCTCGCACTCTGCCATCCCGAAGGCAAGACTGCCACATGTTCTCAACACGCTCTAAACTGCACGGGTGCATAATACCGAATACGCGGCTTCTCGCCGCAAGGCCTGTGAGATGACCAAGTTAGGCGTGAGAGTCTAGGCCCAAACCTTATTCATCATCGGGGCAAAGCTTCTGAACACTTCCTCAAAGATGCATGGGGAACCCGTCGATGCGTAGGCATGCTGTACCGACAAAGTTCCGCTGCTTGAATCCGTCATCGTCCAGCCGAGTCGAGGCACACCAACCCGCCCCTCCGACGCCTCGTTGCATATAAAATGCCCTCGTCTGCATCATCATGTAAACGGATTCAAGCCGTCAACCGCTCATTTCCCACAGGAGCCCCTCCTACCATTACTGCCTTCCCGAAGCGGCCAATCTTTACTTCTTGCGTCCCATTACCTTACACAGCGTCATGGTTCAAGGAGACTCGACCTACGATCCAGGTAGGGACATCCCACCATTGGACGGCAAGGTGGTTCTGATCACGGGCGGCAATGTCGGACTCGGTAAACAATCCGCCTTGGACCTCTCCAAGCACAACCCGCAGGAAATCTGGCTCGCTGCGCGCAATGCTCCAAAAGCAGACGTCGCAATCGCCGAACTCAGAGAGCAAGCGCCTCACGTGCCTATTCGGTTCGTCCAGCTCGATTTGGGCTCGTTCGATTCTATCAAAAATGCTGCCCGCACTTTCACATCCTCTGTTTCCCGTCTTGATATCCTGCTCCTCAACGCCGGCGTCATGGGCTGTCCGCCGGGAACAACCAAAGATGGATACGAGATGCATTTTGGAACGAATCACATGGGCCACGCCTTGTTGCTCAAGCTTCTGACTCCTCTACTGCTCAAGACTGCGTCAGAGTCCACGAGCAAAGGGGTGAGAGTCGTTACTGTGAGCTCTGTCGCGCATAAGTTCTCTGTTTCAGGCGGCATCAAGTTTGACATCCTCAAGGCCGATGGCGAAAGGCAATCGTCAAACAATTTGTACGGACAAAGTAAACTAGCCAATCTTGTCTATGCTAGGGAGTTCGCGGAGCACCACCCGGGGATAATATCGGTGTCTGTCCATCCGGGGACCGTGAAGACAGATCTTCAAAAGTCTGCAGGGAACCTGATCATGCGCGGTTTCCAAAAGTTTATAGTTCCGCTCATAGGGGTTGATGTACAGGAAGGGGTCAAGAATCTGGTGTGGGCGGCTACCGCGGCAGGTGTGGAAAACGGAGAGTACTACGAGCCTGTTGGAGTTTCCGGTCGAGGTAGTGCGCTGTCTAGGGATAGAGAGCTGGGGAGGAAGCTTTGGGATTGGACAGGAAAGGAACTTGCGCCACACAATTTGTAGAGGAAATGGCGCCGGGCCAGGGCGGTTCGCAAAGGCAATTTATGTCATTCAACTAGAACCACCCATCGGCATTATAGAGCAAGCCGCCTACATTTATCAACCACACTATACCAGGCGACGAGGCACAATACCAATCCGCATTCAGCTCCCTATGGAATGGAGTGAGCTGAGTGGTTCGAGTAATGCAATCTTTCGTCGCCGTGCTTACAGGTGGGGCTGCGGTGTTGCCACGGAACTCCGGGGGGCGCCCGTGCTGACGGTTAGCGGAGGCAAGGAGGATACCACTAAGTTAATTACTAGACTAATACATGTTGTACGTGCTCCAGTCCAGTTGTGTCCATGGGTTCTGATCCTTTTGATTGGGTGATTCGGTCTTCCGTGGAACTCCGTGCTCAATCGCATGGGTTCGCTCTGAAGAGCATTGATTGTTTGAATCGCTTTCCTCGCCATAAAACTTGCTGATATGGTCCCCGGAATTCCACGGAGTTTAGTATCGCCTGCCCATAGACAAATTACGCCGGCGGTGATTGGCGGGACCCAGAATCACCCAGTCAAATAACATCATCCTATGGGATTCACCTTCAGGCAAATGGTATTTAAAGGCATTGTCGTGACACAAGAGCCATTACCAATAGTATATGAACATCACATTACAGTCTGTCGTAACCGCTGACCTTTGTCATACCCGTCAGAAGCAAGTCATCACCGCCGTTCGTCATCGATAAAATGCCTGTCGCACGTTTCGAGTCCATTTTTGGTGCTACCAGTCCTGAGCCCCTAGCACAACCTCTCAACTTCGACTTCTCAGGCCGCGTAGCTAAGAATCGTCTAATGAAAGCCGCCATGGCTGAGCACTGGGGAAGCTGGAGCCCTTCGGAGCTAGAGAAGAGAGGCATTCCGTTGCAGGAGTGCGTCGAGCTATACAGGCGGTATGATTCCGAATTCCTCCACCTTTGTACGCAAAAAAGAGTGTAGATGCTAATAGGGGTTAATCTTGTTAGATGGGGTGAAGACCCAGCCTCTTTCGGTCTTATTCTCACAGGAAACATTGGCATCGAATATGATGCTATAAACGGTGCCGGCGACCTGATAATTACGACTGAGTGCGCCTTCGAGGGCGAGAGGTTTGAGGCCTTCAAAGCAGTGGCTGCCGCCGCCAAGGCACAAGGCAGCCTGGTCGTGGGCCAGGTCAGCCACCCTGGTCGGCAACTAGCCTCCAAATTCAACAAAACCACCATTGCTCCAAGCGCTGTCCAGTTATGTGAGTGACCGTTCGCGTTCTTTCAACAGCAGCAAAGAGACCCAGAGACCCGGAAGGAAGCTGACACACAAGCAGCACCCAGAATGGGCATGACCTTCGCAGCCCCTCGTGCTGCAACTGAACAAGACATTGGTCATGTAATCCATTCCTTCGCGCACGCTGCCAAATACCTTTACAAGGCTGGCTTCGACGGCATCCAACTGCATGGAGCCCACGGCTACTTGCTTGCACAATTCATTTCGCCCTCGACTAATCATAGGACTGATCAATATGGTGGGACACTGCAGAACCGTATGCGGCTCCTACTTGAGATCGCCGCCGCCGTCCGAGCAGTCACTCCGCCGAGCTTCATTCTGGCCGTCAAGCTCAACAGTGTCGAATTCCAGAGCGGCGGGCTTACTCCTGAGGAGGCTGGAGAGCTGTGCCGCCTGTTGCAGAACGAGGGTCCTGGTTTCGATATGGTGGAGTTGAGCGGCGGAACCTACGAGGACATGCGTCAGAGTTGGGAGAAGGAGAGCACTAGGCAGCGCGAGGCTTTCTTTCTGGAGTTTGCTGAGACCGTAGTGCCAAGACTGAGGCAGGGCGGCCAGAGCAACAAGAGATCAAAGGTCTACATCACGGGCGGGCTACGGACTGTCCCTGCGATGGTGAAGGCTTTAGAATTGGTGGATGGATTTGGCCTTGCACGAACTGCCGCGCAAGAGCCGAGAATTGCAAGCGACATCCTTAACGGACGCATACAGGGCGCAGTGAAGCCGGTGCCTCCTCTGGATAATGGCGGAATGGGCATCATCTCTATTCTGGGTGGCTCGCATTTGCGTCAAATTGGAAAAGGTATAGAGCCTTTCGATGCGAGTGATCAAACAGCAGTGGATGGATTTATGTTGGATTTCGGCAAATGGGCAGCACAGGTTGCAGATGATGAAAAGGTAGAGATGTTTGGAGACTTGGAGCTTAGTGCTCCAGGAAAGCCATACGGAACTATGTAGTAAGAGGTAAGTAGGTACCTAAATTTGTTAGAATGCATGTAGTTCCTCTTTTATGCGGTGGTGGTGTTGATATCAATTACCATGCCCTCTCCCTTCGGGGCTATGCACGCTACACACACGCACACCTAATCAGCAAGCCAATTGCTGTCAATGTGTCGTTACCGCCTGTCCCATTATGGCTTGTCTGGACAACGAGAAGCACAAGTTTGTGATCCAGATCCCTTACCAGGGAAGTGGTTTCGTTCTTATCCGTATACGTGCTCTTTTGAAGCCGTAGGCGGTCCCTTCATACAGTAGTAAACGCTCAAAGACCCAGCGTTGGATAGGTATACAATGCCGATAACAATAGATCTGTAAATACGATCGTCCGCCTTACCAGGGAAGTAATCTAGCATTCCCAGTAACACTTTAGCCGTCGTCATTACCGTTGTCGTCGCCATTGTCATCATTATCACCAGCAGTATCAGGGCCTGCCAACAGTATCAGGGCCGACCAGCATGATCCTCTTCAACCTAGATACTTTTCTAAAAATTCAAGTGTGTATGAAATTAATTCGAACTACCTCATCTATGGGAGGTTCCCGTACTATTCATATAAATTTCCCCTTTGTCAGGTAAGAGACGCCTTCGTCACGGACTCACAGATGCCAGGTCGCTTAGAATGCCCATACATGTCCGATAGGAAATTCATTTATCCGCTTCCTCGTGTCCGCAAAAATGCGAAATGACATGCGCAGGCGCTCCCACACGCTGTAATACTTCAAGCAGGTTTGACTAGAGTATCGAGTAACTTGGGGAGAACCAAAATGGCGCTGCCCGTGAGCAGCAAATCTCTCCGCGACCGGGCAGACACCTTGCATGTGGTCGTAATCACAACGTATCTTCTCATTTCTGAAGAACACGAAGAGCACCAGTTTGAGCCTCAGGTGGGCGCTTACGGATGGCCTTCCGACCACTGGCTTCGGTCAACCATTTGCCCCAGCTGGCCCTTTCTTGGTTCAGCTACCAACCGGAGGGTAAACTCGGAGATATCGCTGAGAAAATGGGCCTTGCGCGTCAGACAGGTCGGCGTGCTGCCGCCGGGGAGTGTCTGATCGCGCACATCGAAGCAATCTTTGTGCCTATTGGTGTTCTCGCCCAATGCTTCCTTCAGGCAAGTGATGTGGTTCGCCTTATCTACTTCCCAACCTTAGGTAATAGGCCACTTTACTTTCTTGGCATGCCTGCAGAGCGGTGGCAGTGTTTTGCACACAGTCACCTCGGGAACACTCTTTTGAATATGGGGGAGCAGCAGCCGCTTGTCATATGCGCAGACCGATTGCCTGACCTGTCTGCCTCGTAACTCAAGAAGAATGGTTGATTTGGATGACACAGTGCAGAGCAAAGCAGGCTCTGCCAATGGGCTGGCTCTTCCACCTTCCCAGCCACAAGCTCCCGTGCTTTGAGAAGAAACGGCTGAGGTGACTCTCACCCTACTTCGACTGTCTTAGCTTCCTTGCTGCTGCCTTGACCTGCCTGACAGCTCCTTGAGGGATATAATTTAGGGTTGCCCTGAACCGGCCACGCTGATCGACCTGTTACCGCAGAAGGGAGAGTCTGATGGGTGCAAGATATGCAGCTGTTAGTAGTGGCAAAATAAACAAGGGTGGGAATTTTCAAAATGTGGCGTAACTATGGTGAAAGTAGGGAAGGAGCTTCTATCATGTAATGTCTGTGAGAATGCCTCGGCTGTTCGCTGCCCTGCTACTTGCCTCGCCTCCGCATGACTACGGGTACCGGAACGGCCGGCGCTGCACATAAATGAAACAGGGGATTGCGCCTTCAGCCGGACTACCGGATTCTATGTACTTGTTTGACACAAGTATATACACTGTACCAGAATTACTTGTTACCCTTCCATCTGTTCTATTTGAGTCGGTCTTGACCACGTGCCGAATCCGAGCTCATTGGAGCGAGTCAAGTGAGGATGGTGATGTTTCACCTGCCCAGCCAGAGGACCTGCAAGTGACGCGTTTTTTGTAAATTGCTCATGAAAGGGGCTTGCAAGGTCTAAAAGCCTGTGAACAACAGGAAACGAACATCCTTGCAGGCGATCCAGGAAGCATAGCCCTGAAAAGAACTGTTGTTTCGTCGATCAGTTTATGATGATGTGGGTCTGCTTGACAAGACACCCACCGAGGGTGTTTTTCGGCTAACGTATGACTAGACGAATTTGAAGACATTGACAGCACCTGAACTCACATTGTCCGTAACAAGAGTAGCGTGATGTAGTAAGCTGTTGGAATTCAGAAGCTCGCTCACAAAAATAATCTTGGTTGTATTCCGATCTACCACCATTCACAGTTCCTGGTATCCTAGCATGGTGCAAAGCTTGCGCGGTTGGGTCAGGACCGAATGCAAGCGCCGGCGTGGGTTTTGTGAGAGTGTTTCATGCATGACGAGTTACCCTGGACCCCGGGCAGTGCCAGTGGTGGAGACCCATTTGACCCCAGATCATCCGATCTCCGGACCATGAAAATCAACTGCAGAGCACTTGGGATGAACCACACCCAGGCTATTTTTTTTTCCACCAAGGACAGTCGAGCGACGATCAGAATGAAACATTATGCTGCAGTATTTACGTACTGTATGCCTGTGGGTGGAGAGGACAAATGTGACAGCTGCAGTGTTCAGGGCGACGGGAGCCCCCTCGGAGCCGCATCCGACCGAGGAGCAACTGAGCATGTTATTTGCCACGAGCAAATACACCTGTCCATTTTCGTGCGGAACGATAGGATGATTGCAAGAGGTCGGACCGCAGGGTAGCAATTCGAATGGGTGCCGCCAGATGGCTGGCAACGGGTGAGGTGAGACCACTCAGCCCTACCGTTTGGTCCTTTTGGATCAAGCTTCGCGGCCAAGGCGAAATCCATTGTTAGCTTGTCCTTAGCAGACGGTAGTAATGCGGCTCAAGAGCTGCCCATGAAGGAGGCTCTTTCTACCGCAACATCTCACTTCAGCATCCTACTGCACATGCTTTGGCTTGGTATGCACAGGCAGTCGGCAGTCGGACGGCTATCGATACGATCCTCTCTCGGGCTTACTCGGTTGATTACAGGAAACAATGGGGCAAGCTTATCCCCAGCACACAGATCGCCAGGGCACCAGCACGTCACTTACTGTTCTGACATTCACAAAATACTCATTCTCTAGCAAAGCGAAATCGTGGGACTCTCGGCAAAGCCAAGCAACATGGGGAAACAGTCGACAGCTCTGTCAGTGGCCCACCGCCACATCACGGTCCAGGGGCAGATCTTCACTAAAGGTAGCATTTCGGCCCCGTCGAAACAAAACATCAGCTGTTCCATACAGAGGAGCAGCTCACGTCCCCACCAATGCCCGCACGATGTGCCCACCGGCATCATCCCAGACTGCTTGTCAGGCACAAGCTTTGGGTCCAAGAATGGGAACCGTCTACCGCTGTGGAGAAACCCTGCGATTTGATCGCCCGGGGTAGAAAACACCTTTTAGGCATGGTCTGTCTAAACATGATGCTTCCATCAGGGGTAACATCCCGTCAATCTCCCCTGCCGGCATTACGCTTAGCGAACTCTAACCCCTTGACGGCGCCGACCCAGCCCGGGACGACTCATGGGCGGCTACTGTGACGCAGGCTGTGGACTTCAAGCGAAGGCAACCCCTGGCTCTGATGAGGATGGAATTGGGTCCCCTACCGAGTTCCGACCCCATCTGCAAAATTGCAGTGGGAGCGCATCTGACGAGGGTTGATGGAGGAATAACGGCCGACTTCTCCGTTGCCACCTCGTCGGGCCATCTGTAGAGCTTCGTTGCGGACGGCCATGGCGGATTGCGGCCGAAAGTATGGGCAGCCCTGCTGGGAAGGGAACCTGGTGTTGTTGGTATAAGTATGGACATCATCCCACCCCTTAGAGCATCGTCTTGGACCATCCTCATCCTCATCATCAGCAAGTCTGGTTCAGCACTACATTCTTTTTCTTCAACCCTCTTCTAACTATCTTCTGTCGTTTCAAGATGGCGCAGCGAGCTGCCCTTGTTTCTGCTCTCTTTGCCGCGGCCAGCCGCGCGCAGCAAGCCTGCACGACCACCACCGAGACCAAGCCTCAGCTGTCCTGGTCCCAGTGCACTGCTTCCGGTTGCACCAACACCTCCGGACAAGTGACCATCGATGCCAACTGGCGCTGGGCTCACGAAACCTCTGGTTCCACCAACTGCTACACCGGCAACGAATGGAACGCTGATATTTGCACTGATGATGAGACCTGCGCTTCCAAGTGCTGCGTCGACGGCGCCGACTATGAGTCCACATACGGAATCACATCCGACGACACTGCCCTCAAGCTGAGCTTCGTCACCCAGGGAACCGACAAGAACGTCGGTAGCCGTACCTTCCTGATGGCTTCGGACACGGAGTACCAGATGTTCGACCTCCTGGGCAAGGAGTTCACCTTCGATGTCGACGTCTCCAAGCTGCCCTGCGGCCTGAACGGAGCCCTCTACTTCGTCTCTATGGATGCCGACGGTGGCCTGTCCAAGTACGACGGCAACAAGGCCGGTGCCGAGTACGGAACCGGCTACTGTGACGCTCAGTGCCCTCGCGACCTGAAGTTCATCAACGGCCAGGCTAACGTTGATGGCTGGACTCCATCCTCCAATGATGCCAATGCCGGTGTCGGTAACCACGGCTCATGCTGTGCCGAAATGGACGTCTGGGAGGCCAACGTCGTCTCTACTGCCCTGACTCCTCACTCGTGCACCAACACCTCCCAGACCATGTGCGAGGGCGACAGCTGCGGAGGCACCTACTCCGCCGAGCGCAACGCTGGTGTCTGCGACGCCGACGGGTGCGACTTCAACCCTTACCGCTTCGGAAACACCTCCTACTACGGCAAGGGCTCTGAGTTCGTCGATACCTCCAAGGTGTTCACCGTCGTCACCCAGTTCCTGACTGACGATGCCGGTGCCCTGAACGAGATCAAGCGCTTCTATGTCCAGGACGGCAAGACCATTGGCAACGCCGAATCTAACCTCGAGGGAGTTTCAGGAAATTCCATAACACCTGATTTTTGCAAAGCCCAGAAGACCGCCACCAACCAGACCGACACCTTCAATGAGAAGGGTGGCTTTGACGCTATGAGTTCTGCCATGAAGGACGGTATGGTCCTGGTCATGTCTCTGTGGGACGACGTAAGTCTTTTCCTACCAGGAACTAAATACCTCATTAACCTAGTACTAACATGAGATTGATAGCACTACGCCAACATGCTCTGGCTCGACTCCACCTACCCCGTCGACTCCACGGACCCCGGTGCTGAGCGTGGCACTTGCGAGACCAGCTCCGGAGCTCCCGCCGACGTTGAGGATAGCGCCGCTGATGCTACCGTCATCTACTCGAACATCAAGTTCGGCGAGATCGGCAGCACCTTCGCCGCCCTCTAAATTCTCGGCCCAGAGAAAACATATGGTCACACCAGTCTCAAAATGGCGGGATGGCCGACGCGCTGTTGCATTTGAGAGCAACACACGACCTCCAGTGATCCTGACCACGTGGAGTTGTGGCGTCACATAGAAGAATCACTTTTGCTTCTTGCAGGACATATATAGCATTTCCATGTACATAGCTGAACCACTCATAGGCTTCACTGATCACAATTTCAAGAGCAGTTTCTGCCTCTTCAGTTTATTGACCCCCGCGTGAATCCGACCTATTTATGCTTTGACCATAAGTGATGTATCAAGGTTACGATGCGGCAGGTCTTCAGACAATCCAGATATCATATCTCTTTCCAAAATCCCCTCCAACTCTGACATCCAGCCGTCCTGTTGAAAACGAGCCCGCCCCACTTGGCAGAAAACCTTGGTTGACCGCGTGCTCTTTGCGTAAGTTTAAGAGTATACTGAGTTGATCACGAGGCAGCTTCCATGGGACCAGACACCTCTGATTTACGATTCAAACACAGCAGTCATTCTTCCTATATAGCCACAAAGCAGTAAAGATCGCTGTTTATCATGCAGTCGTAAAGTCGTAAAGCCATGGAAAAGACAAAATGACCGATTCTGACCTCACGGATAACGCTCAAAGTGCTGGTGTAAATCCCACCTCATGCAGCCCCAATGCTCAATAAAGTTTGATCCCTCAAGACCTCTTTCGCCTGAAAGGCCGGTTCTCCCCGAACCAAGGGAAGTCAGACCAGAATTTCCGGATCGCCCTCCTCCACTTGGCAATACTGAAGACAACAACTACTCCCAAGATGACCAGCCCACTTGGCAGCGCTATCGAGGCCCACAGCTGGGTAATTGGGCCAAGTTCTTCAACGGGATCCGTCGTCATCGATAGCAGTGTTGCAACAAAGCTGAGCGGAATGAAGAAAGTCGCAAGCCACGTCAGCCATTCTACGGCATGTTAGTTTCGACGATTCACAAATCCCTATTGTAACCCTCCAATGCTCCATATCTTTCACTAACGGAACAGTGCTGAGGAATGGACAAGCAAACTTACGCAGATTCTTGTTGTCCTTGTAGCCCCTCCGAGAATCACCCATGTTAATCACCGCGGTGACAACATCCGTCAGGCGATCGATCCTGTTCTGGAACTCCTCCATGTACCCCAACACGAGCGCAAAGTCCTGTTGGTACGCGTTGATGCAGTCTGTGTCCATCAATTCGGCCAGAGCGCTGGCAGCTTTGGGGGCCGGCTCGTGCATGTTGCGGCCGGGGTGCATCCTGTTCGGGTGTGCAGTCTCCCGGAACACGCGCAGGAACGTCTCGGCGATCATCTCGCGGTAGAGAGGGACCACCCGCCTCCAGTGGTGCAGCTTGGTCAGGTGCTCGTCGATCTGCTCTTCTTTCTCCAGGAAGTCATCCGGGAAGGCGATGCCCCAGTCCACCTGGTTCAGACGTGTCTTGATGTAGTCGACCATGGTGAGCCACTCTGTGCAGACGAGGTGCAGAAGGACCTGCGTTGGGAGACAGATCGCAGAAGAGGAGTTGCCAGATCCCTGGAAGTTGAAACTGTCTGGTCGTCTTGCCCAGTATATGAAATCCTCGAAGAAGTTATCGCTGGGAGGTGTTGAATCCTTCGGGGAAGGTTCTCCAACGGGCGGTGCCTGTGCCCAATTCCGATACTTGAGCCATAAGGGGTTTCCGGTCCTGACGGTTGGGTCCAACAAGAGTATGGCGTATGTGATGCCTTTCTCATCCTTGGGTGGTGCCTGTACCCAGCATGTGGCTCGGCTCCGAGTGAGTCCCACCTTTGCTTCTTCCTTGCCCTTCTTGTCCCAGAAGTTGCTGCTGTTGAAATCACGATCCAATCGGCGGAAGACATTGAACGTTTTGGAGTCTTCGACGCCTTGGAGGAAAAGCTCGTTGTTGAGGAAGTTCCTCGCTCTCACAAAGCGAAGCTGAAACCAGTTCTGGCGCCTGGAAACTATGTCAAGATTAGGTGGATCACGCCACCAGTCACCTGCCAAACTATGTCAGCCAAGTGAGCACAGTAGTAAGGGGGAAGTTCTAGTTGCCGTTGTGGACTACTTACTGGTATTATACCAAGCGTAGTCAACGATGTGTTCTCGAAAGAAAGACGGGTCGATCTTGAAGTGGTTGCCGAGGAGCTCGATAACCTCGCGAGATAAATCTTCTACAACGAACAGTCTCGTTCTCACAGACTCATTTTCGCCGAGCCCATTGAGGCAGTCCCTGAGGTCGACAGAGTCATTGAATTTGCTAACCTCAACGCCAGATCCTTGCTGTGGATACTCCAGGAGACACACGTTCGTTCTTCTCATGCGGTCCCGTTTGAGGGTATCTACCAAGCGCTGTCAGCCAGAGTCGAAGGCCTACAGCCGTGAACGTCCACTCTTCCCGGATTTCCGGAACTGGCAAGCTGAAAGGATGTGGGTGTGCACAGAATAGACATACCCCTCTTCGCATGATTCTCAGGGTATGCGCCCGGGGCTGACGGATTCCATCTGATGGGATGCGTGCCAACGTCCATGAAGTCGGCCAGCAATTCCAAGTGCGGCCATTGTGTAGCCAATGACTTGACATGGGTCAAGTATGGACCTCTATCTCAAAGAGTCATGTCAGGACACGCGCTGAGCCAGGAGTAGAGTGAGGGCAATCCTTACGCCTTAGGAGCTTGAATCCTCCACCCATCAACGCCCTTTCTCCATTCGTCCAGCTCCTGATGCCGGTTGACGTCCCCGTGGGAATAGGCCGTCAGCCACTCCCGGACCGGAAATGGGCCCGGCCCGAGCCTAGGGCCTTTCAAATTTGATTTTGGCATATTGCGACGAGATTGGCCATGGTGGGTTGGTTCTTCTGGGACGGAGGTTGAGAAAACCCCTCAGAAGGCCAGCGCAGCAGTGAGGCTCTGCGAGAGGAGAAGTGCAAGAAAAAGAGTCTGCTGGTAACGGGCCTCACAAGAGGAGCCGCACAGGGGGTCGCACTGCAGGAAGCCATTCCACTTTGGTCGGGGGATGGCTGGCTAGTCTCCTCCAGCTGAACTGTTCGATGCAACCCCGGGCCCATGTGCATTGGTTCGTCTCTGAGTCGCGGGCGAACCACCGCAGCAGCCGAGACCGCCACGGGGGCCCGATTAGTGGGCCTCAGCGGCAAGCAGTTGTCGATCGACCAGGGACAGTGAATCCTACAACTCAAAGTTTGCATTCTATCTATCTCAACACCACAATTGGGTGCCATACACAGGTCAGTATTGACCACAACATTTGATGATAGAGATTGCGGATGTGTCGACTCTCGATCGCCGGTCATTTGACAGCTCAGATAGGAGATATGAACCTGCCATTACGTGCGCCTTGGCTACAGGGATCCTGCCGACGCTTGGAGTCCTCTCAGTAGGCCTGGCCAGAGTGAGGGAGCCAAGCCGGCCCAGAAGGCCAACGAGCGGGCTGCATTGCACAGAAATAGAGGAAACGGAAGAATATTTCCTTGGATCGACGGGTGGGTTAGGGGCGATCGGAGCGTCATGGTGCCAAAGAAGCAAGCTTTGAGGAATCTGTATTCTTAGTGATAATTCGTAGGGACCAATAATGTCTAAGTTAGAACAAGGACTCTCTCCAGCCCCAGCGAAGGTAAAAGGTAGCACCCCATACTTCGTGATTCGTCACAATTCCACCACGAAACTCCTCATCTGGGTACCCCAAGACGCCGCATAACACCCTGTCACGACACCATGGATTTGATTGCTGCTTATGCCAATCCCACGGCCGCTCGGGCCTGAGACACTGGGTTGGAACAGATGTGGCGTTGGAGAATACTGCAACCATCCGAGAATTCTGTATCGAGACAGCAAGTCCAGCATTTGTAAGTGATTGGGTAAACACCAGGCGGAGTGGCATATCGCCGCTTCACTTCCTCGTATCTGCGGCTATCACGAACCACATTTCGCAGATCTTCCAGCATGCCTATACAATGCCAAGAGTACGTTGTTAAAGTTTGTTCTTCTGCAGCGCTTGCACGGCCTCAGCCCTGGCGGATAGCATATCAACATACCTGGATGGCCTACGCAGCCCTTGGGTCTGCCACCCGCGCGTATATGCTCTAACATCGAGTACCGGAACAACTCGTGGCAATTGTCACATACTTGTATATCGCTGGCCGTATTCTCTGGTGTTCTTGCGATTGGTGTCGGGGCCGGTGTCACTGCATGTGTGTGGGCCTTCCATCGCATACTTTCCGAAACGCGGCTGAGGAAAGAATGTCCGTTGGCTGGCCCTTTACGCGGAGCAGGAGGCTGAGGGAGCAGACAAGGGAAATGCATCAGCACTTGCGTCCAATGTCCAGGTGGCATATTTTGACATACCTGGGACGACTCCATGGCGGTGACGATGCGTTCTTTGATGGTGGGATCAGCTGCAAGGCTCTTGAGGATCTTTGCCATCCCATCACGGGTCAGCTCGCCCAGGCTGGTTTCGAAGTCTTGCTTGTGCATTTTTCTTTCCAGTGCCACCCGGTATCTAAGATGTCGATTGTAGAGACCGGTTCAAAGCACCAGCATAAAGCTTTTTGGAGGACAGAGCGCAGAGAAGGCAGTTATCAGATGTGAATGGGCATGATAAGATGCATGTGAAAAGGAAGCTTTGCACCGCAAGCACATGACTGGATAAGCTTCGATTGTTGTTCTTGCTTTTTCAGGCGGCCAAAATTCAGGTGCGAGCGGAGCGTTCTTTCCGTGATGTAAACATGAATACTTGTGGTAGGACGAGTCTTGAAGAATTTGAGGAAGGAGACACTTCTGTTCAAGCAGTGGTCTTCCAACCAAGGCCACCAACTTGAGACGTATACTTAGTACGGGCCCAGTCATTTCCACCCAGAACAAGGTCAGCTGAAGCCCCACGTGCTTGAGTGATCAAGATGTACCAATTTTGTGTTAGTACCGTAATCGGTCTCATCAACGAGAATATTGCCGTGAAGCTGGACCTTTCAAAATACTTGACACATGGTGGGGCATGTCAGCGGCGTGGCACTGTATCCTCTATCGGGGTGAATTCTTCTTGCTTATCACCTTCCTGTGGAGGAACTAGCGGCAGATATACACCCCTACCTCTATCCGCACCACCATATAATCGTTCCAGCCCCGCAGCTTCCACGCTGACAACTGTCCTTGTCTGCAAGTTCTCAATCAATCGTTGAAACTGTGCTCAGCCATTTCCTACTGGCCTGACATAACCCATTGCACAATATGACCAGACGAACAGCTGAAACACACAATCAGGAGTCGTCAGCCGCTGTCCCGGTCGTCTCTGATGGCGGGCAGGGAGGCTATGATGGCACCACTGTGGACATGCCGTTGCGCACCGCTCATCCCGCTTCAGATGCGCATCGTTTTCCTCAGCAATTGTTCTCTATGGGCTACGGCATGACTATCCGAGCGCCTGGCCAGAGCCAAGCTGCCGCTGCCGCTGCCATCGCTGTCACGAAAAAGAAATCCTTCACCATAATCAAAGCCGATCTTCTTATCCCAGGCGACGGCGAGCCCTTCAGCGACGCCGCACTGGTCATAGAGAACAAGATCATCGCATGGGTCGGCCAGCAATCCGACATCCCTAACAAGTACACCTCAGCGCCGCACCGCTCCTACAGCGTCCCGTATCTCATGCCCGGCCTCTGGGACGTCCACGTCCACTTCGGCGGCGGCAGCATCACTGGCGAGGAAGGGCCTGGGTACATGGGTTTCATCACGATGCACCCTGCCTCGGGCGGCGCACGCCTCGCCCGCGGGTGCTGGGAGGCGATCCAGCGCGGATACACGAGCATGCGCGACGTGGCCGGCTACGGGTGCGAGGTCGCCAAGGCTGTTAATGAGAATGAGATTGTAGGGCCCAACATTTATTCGGCTGGCGCCTGCCTGTCGCAGACCGCCGGGCACGGAGATGTCTTCAACTTGCCTCCTGGTGTCGTGTATGAGAATCTCGGGGTTATGAAGGTCAACCCGGGGCATTTCGGGCAGACAATGAGCTGCATTGTTGATGGTGTGGATGAGTGCCGCCGGGCGGTGAGGCTGCAGATCCGCAGGGGAGCGAAATGCATCAAGATACTCGCCTCTGGTGGCGTGATGTCCAGGGACGATGAGGTGCAGTATGCACAGTTCAGCGAGGAGGAGCTGAGGGTCATCGTCGAAGAGGCAGCAAGGCAAGGCCGTTGTGTGGCCGCGCATGTCCACGCAAAGGCGGGTATATTGGCAGCCGTTAAGGCCGGGGTGAAGACTGTGGAGCATGTGTCATTCGGTGATCAGGAGTGCATTGACCTCATCAAAAAGACTGGAACCGTTTACGTGGCTACCAGGCTCGTTACAGAGTTTCTCCTTTCCACTGGGGGAGAGGGACTGGACCCTTCGACTTGGGAGAAGGCGAAGCTTTGTGGTGCTCACCACCTAGCGGCTTACAAGTTGGCAATCGATGCAGGCTGCACGTTCGCGTTGGGGACTGACACGCCACCTGGCGTCAACATGGCACTAGAGCTTGAATATGCTGTTAAGGCTGGCCTCAGCAACCTCGCGGCGATCAAGGCGGCTACGGCCAACGGTCCCCTCACAATAGGCGCACAGGCGCCCAAGACTGGACAGCTCAAGGTTGGCTATGAGGCGGATATCCTCGGTCTTACTGCGAATCCGGTCGAGGACGTTCGCATTCTGCAAGATAAGGGCAACATAAAATGGGTTTGGAAAGGAGGCAAAATATTTAAAGGCCCGGGTGTAGGTCCGTGGGGGGAAGACAAGTGGTGGGGAGACGACTGGAGCTGATCATGTTCAGCTTCAGGAGACGATATTGTGGAATTCACGGATCAATCGTGTTTCCAAATAAGTCTTAAAATATATATAAAACGAGTGTAATTATTGCCAATCCCATTTCCGACCTCTACCCATATTAAAACAACCACCATTTGGGCCTCACCAAGGCGACTATGACATGTACAAAGAGAAGAAAGAGCCCACATCAGTTGTTTGCGAACCCCGGTGCCTGGATTATATCATCATACTCCACTGTCGAATTGGTCGATCTCAGCTGGAGTGGCATATGCGGACCAGTTGGCACACGTGCTGTTGATTGCATCACTGTCCAGAACACCAGCCGTGTTCACCATCTCATCTTCTCGCTCCAGGAACTGAACGGCGAATCCCTCAGACGTGTGCCAGGCAATGTGGCAATGCAAGAGCCAGGCCTGAGAACACGAGATATGTTAGCCTATGTACGGCCACAGTTATATTCAGGGGAAGGACTTCTTCGGGAAGGACTCACGCCAGGGTTGTCGGTCTTGAAGGCGATGACCAAATGTCCGCTCGCAGGGAGCATCGCAACATCTCTGCGCGGGGCGTTCTCAAGGACAAAGTCGCTCGTCTGGTTGTTCCACGTGCCGAAACCCTGAGCCAGGATCCAGAAGTCGTGGCCGTGCAGGTGAATCGGGTGATCCGCGGCGAAGACGGAAGAGATGGCCATGTATGCCCACTTGTCGGCCTCGGGGAGCTGAAACACGCGCTGCTTCTCGGCCCACGTATCGTTGCCCTCGAGAGCCTGTAGCACGGTGGGATAGGTCCACTCGTTGTGGAAACTGTACCCGCCCATGGTCCATAGCATGGCGTTCTCTGTGACCTGGACGCCGGCGTCTTGGTACTCTTCGACGTCCCAGCTGTCAGAGGCTGCCTTGCTGACGTAGGGGACCAGGTTGGTCATTTCTTCATCGCTGCAGGAGTCGTCATAGTCGTACGCAGATGTTGTTGGATCGTCGGTCGAGTCGCCGTATCTAATTATGCCCTTGATGTTGTCGGCTGTGGCAACGTATGGGAGTCAGCATGATTTCATAGACCGGTGCCTGACCAAGGATATGACATACCGCTGTCGTTGTCAGAGCAAGCCTCTTGCGGGATGGCGCGAAGCCAGAAGTTTCCACTGGTCTGCTCCTTTGCTTGCACAATAACGTCGTATCTCTGACCAAGTCCAATCGAGAGGTTGGTTGTGTTATAAGGAACGATGGGCACAAAGTCCGTAGAAATGACCTCGAGGGTGTGGTTGTCGATCATAAATCGCATATGGTTGTCTGCTCCTGTGTTCACGAGACGCAATCGGTACCTCTTACCGGCCTCGAACGTTGTCTCGAAGCGAGAGCCAGTTTCGTTGTAAACATTTGTTCCATTGATAAGACCATTTGCAGCTGTTGGGGGTCCGGTGATAGACGCCTGTAGGGCAAGGTTGTCGGCAGTGTCCTATAGTATTACATTCGTTAGCATACACACCATGTAAAGTCGAAGATATAAGGCAGCATACATGATACCAGTCGTTGAGAAGCAAGTTGCCGAGATCAACGTCGTAGTTCGCAGTGGCAGGGCCGTTGATCAGTATGCCACCAAACAGTCCGTCCCATGCCTGTACGTAGAAATGCGAATGATACCACGAAGATCCGTACTGGGTTGCACGCCACTTGTAAGTGAAGCTGTCTCCGGGAGCGATGGGACACTGAGTCACGCTAGGGACGCCATCGTTGTAGTTGGTCCAGTTCTGTCGGATGCCGTGGAAATGAATAGAAGTTCCGTTGTTCTGAAGTGCGTTGGTTACATGCACGACTTAGAAGTGAGTTGGTCAGCGCCTTTTCACCTTCCCGCGAGGGATTTAGAAGTACACTTACCGACCCAGTCACCCCAGTCAGCGATGATTGTTGGACCTGGAAGTGATCCATTGACGGTCATCACAGGAATCTCAATGCCGTCTGGAGAAGCGGTGCCATTCTCGATGTTGAACCAATACTCTCGAGTGACACCAGTGTCAGGCACCGATTCGTACCAATCAGTTGAGATATCAAATCCTTCACTCCAGCATGATCGTGTTGAAGGAGAGTTCACGCATGCTGAAGTGGAATTGTCGGATAGAACAGCAGCTCCGAGCACACTCGGCAAAGCAAGGAGCGAAGACAGAATAAAAGATTGACAGAACATTGTGGCGATGTAATTAAGTCTGTTTCTCCAATGAGAGAAACGTAACGAGAGAAGGAGTGACAAAGTCAAAAGAGTGACAGTATTTGGTATGGACGCGATGTTATTAGACAAAGTGTTGCACTCAGAAAGCCTGGGGATGCATGATTGTTTTATAGCATCGTGGCCCAACGCAATGTTTGGGATTGCTCCTGTGGAAGAGTTCCTAAGACGGAATATTACATGACTTCACAGCCTCATCGGGGCATGACGACTCTTCTCATCAGATTGTCTCCATTCAATATGGTATCCAGATCATTGCTGCACCCTGCAACTGCCCTGGCCAATTGCGTGTGCCTTATTCGATCCCGGGCTGTGGGCCTCGCCGAGTGTTACCCTACGGAACGGGTCGGACTTGAGAATCATGCTACGTAGATCTCAGTGGTCGAGCCCCGGAGACTCATCATCACTCCCCATAATGGGCTGTCCACGAAAATCGAATTCTTTGCAATGTAGAGCTCTGGCTGCAAAGTTTAGGGTTGTAGGATTGCGATCAACATAAAGTAGTGGAGCCCAATTGCTATCTAAGTCATGCTTAACCCACCCCCAAAGCTTGACAGTCGCCCAGGCCAATGAGGGCTTGGCGAGTAGCGGCCCGTACACCTTGTGGGGAAACAGATTCGCGTCCTGCAAGACATCGCCCGTGCATTCCAAGACAAGTGCCGGTGATGACGACCGGCGATTACGCTTGTCGCTGAGGCTCGGAGTCTCGAAGAGATGAATCGCGGGGCATCTCACTGGCTTACGTACTTCCATGGCCATGGTAATGTCAATCGGGGCATCGCGAGCTTTGAGACTGAATGAGCCTCACCATGGGCGATCTGTGACCACGAGAAGTGATTACACTTTTCTCCTTAGTAAAATTGGAAGTTGCGTAGTCCAGGACCAAAGCCCTCCCTGCAAGGCGACGAAGAGCGGGTCTACCTACAACACCTTCCCTGGACCTCTCTATATGTAGACCTACAGGCGCTGCGTCTTTGGTGCAACTTTGAGATTTGCAAGAAAAGTTTACTCTCTTTGCCATTTGTCTATGGACCGCGTCACTCATTCAACTCGCCCCTAACAGTCATTACCCCAAACTCTACCTGACAACATGCAGTTCAACCTTGTCGCTCTTTTGTCGCTCCAACTGAGCCTGACTTCGGCTTTGGCCATTCCCGGCGGAAACCTCAAACGCAGCATTGTGAGCGATGTTGTTCTCTACGCATACGGTCAAGGAGCCGCAGACTGGCCTATTTCATACGGGCTTGACGATAGTGAGAGGGTTCCCACAGGAAGCTCAAGTTCTGTTACCATGCTAAAATACTTGTCACAGGCAAGCTCTACGTTACAGCCAGCCCTAATGATACCTCAGCAAATCTTGCTCCCGTGAAATGGAGCCTGTGAGTTGAACCCGGCCCCTCTCCCTCTCCAAAGGCGCATACCTCCGGAGGATCTAAGGTCAAGAAAGTCCATGCTAATTGCCCATTTGCAGTTCTGCAATCACCGACGAAAACTGGATGGCCAACGCAACACTGGCCAACGGCACCGACATCGGATCTCTCTACATCATGCACCAAGACCCCTTCAACTCTGTTGGCGTTTCGCCTGTCGCGACTATCAGTGAGATGAACGGCACCGTCACGGGCTTCGGCCTCTTCGCCACACAGTTGGTCTACAACGATAACTCGAACTTGGAGTCGCAATTTTGGGCTACGACAACTAGCACAGATGGCATATACGCTCTGATGTGGAACGCAGACGGCGGAATGCAAGACAATAGTTTCCCAGTCCTGCTCAAGTACGGCACTGCCACTTGAAAATCAGCTTGTCAAGGTGATTGACAGACACTGAGGCGAAGAAATCCGAGGTTCGACATGGTGGATGAGGCTCTGGACTCGCAGGATCGATGAAAACCTTTTCAAAACAGCTCACATTTCAAGGGGCACCACTTTTATTCTTATCCACCATGAGGGTCCGCACAATTTGCAAGACATATCTCAATAGTAATAATATAACACGCTCTTTACATATCTGATGCATGAATTCTTTTTCACCCGGTGTTCAGTCCAACTTCCTCACGTACTCAACTGGACCAACATATCGGTGTCGTCCCTTCATCAAGTAATACAAGACCGAGCCAACAACCACGACACCGAATATGAGAATATTCCAATTCATAACATCGCCACTGGGATTCGGCGTCACGGGGAAGAAAGAAAAGATGAACGCCGAGATCAGAAAGACCTCAGAAGCAATGTTCACCGCTAACCCCCAGCGTCCCAGTTTGAAGTGGCTCGGAAGTAGAGGCGCGCCAGTGCAACGGCGCCAGATCATGCAGCCGATGGAGCAGATATAACTCGCGAGCAGTGCATTCGTCGAGAGGGACGTGATGGAGTTGAGAGCTGTGGCGGAGCCGATGTTGATGAGCGAGAGCAGTGTGGACGTGACAAATGTGACCACGATGGCGTTCATTGGAAGCTCGTTCCGTGAGACCCTCGCGAAGAACGGTGAGAAGGGCAGACCCTCGTCCCTGGCGAATGCAAAGAGCTGCCTCGATGCTGTGGCCACGATGGACAAGTTGGAGCTCACCAACATCAGAAGGATGAAGACGGACATGATTGTCGCTGAGGCTGTCGACTTTGTGGAGTTGTAGAACACAGTCATAAACGGGTAGCCTGTTGGGGATGCTAATATATCGTCGACATTGGGTCCCATGCAGAAGGTGAAAGTGATGATCATGATCCAGGCTAGGAGTCCGTTCACAGCCGTTGTAAGTATCATTGACCGGGGAATGGTTTTGCTGGCTTGTTGTAGTTCTTCAGACTGTGATAACTCGTCAGCCAATTTGACCATTTCTTTTTCTTATCGTTCAAGCGTGGTCTATGAGCCCCATGCACTTTTGATCTCGTGTGCGCGGTCTGTCAACAGGCCGCACCTCCTCACTGCAAAGGGTATAGCCACATAACAGCCCGCCTGGTATGGCCAAATGTTGTACGCAATGCACCAAAAACTTCTTGGCAGGGACAGAAACACACCAACAATACATACCATATGTGCTGCAGCGTCAGCGCCCAACAGGGGTATGATACCTGACGTGATTCCGGCAAGGGTGGAGACTCCAAGGCTGTTCCAGCCTCCGCCATCGTTGAACTGGGTGAAGACCGTGGCATCGGAAATACTTGGGGACATGGTCCACAGCGTTACAAGGATACCGATGAATGCGAGAAAGTGGATGGCCAACAGGCCGGATTCGATGGTTGGAAGGTGTCTTGCAAGAAACGTGTTGAAGAAGACAGCAAACGCAGCAATGGCTATAGTGAGCAAGGTGCCGTGCCATCCTTCGGGGACGTAAGTGTCCGGGTGGTTGAGTGCGATGAGGCCCTGGACCATTGTTCCGGCCTACAGCAATGGGAGTTAGCAAACAAAGCACCAAGGAAGAAATTTCAGTTGAAATAAGGCAGGACCAGGCCACAGTATGCCCAAAGCCTGTCCGAAATCCACAACCTGACAGGCTTTTGAGCTACAGGCTATAGATGGGATTTGTTTGTTCTCAAAGGGATTAAGATTGTATCCTAAAGCTGCTTACCATGAAAGAGGAACTCGCACACCCTCCCTGCCAGCCGAGGACGCAAAGCCAACCCATGAGGTAACTGAGGAATTTTTGGTGCTTCCTCGGTGAGAATTCAGATATCCAGTGGTACTGGCCGCCCGTTGTCGGGGCCCTGAATGACATCAGTGGCAAACACAAGTAGAGGAATATGGGTGACTTGAGGTTTCACTCACATCGAGGCCATTTCTGCCATGGAGGTATTGACGAGCATGAAGCCCATCCAGCATATGAAAAAGATCCATATATACCCAGCCGTCCCACCATTGAACAAACTGACGCTGGAAAGTCTGCATTTTCGCGCAGGAGATTTCAGCAATGGTCATGGATGTACCTCCTTGGTCTAACAGTCCGTACTTACACCAGCGAACATTCCCAGGATGCGACTAAGATCATGGAGAAGGCCCATATAGATACAAAGCGAAAATTTCGCTACAGCAGTATTGTACGTTAACCAATGTCAGCGCGCTTGAGACGTAACACATACTCTGAGCTCCTGGACTTTGCCCATGCGGAACATGTCCGCGCGATCCTCGGCGGTTCCAGTCTTCTCGTCGACATTTTCGCTGCTAGAATCAGGGTTGATTGACTCAACCTTATCGGTGCCGTGTGTCTTTTCTATCGTGTCCATGGTCATGATAACAGTATGTTTTATTTGGGGATATGTTGCGATTCGAAACGTGAAAAAATGGGAGGAAGAGAATGGGAGCAAAGGGTTCGTGGAGGTCGTCGCACAGAAGCCAGAGTAAACGAAATGCGCGCAAGTAAGAGCTAATGCACAAAATTGTCCCAATGCAGTGAAACAGTGGCCTTATCAGGAGGGGTTCTGGAAAAGGGCAACGTTCTGTCCTAGTTGCATTCGCTACTGCAAGGGAGTGTCTCTGTGTTACATTCACATTCATCCCACCAATCATTCTGTCTCGACACGATTGAATAACCGCAGCCGAAAGATCCTGAACAATTTTGCCACAGCACTAAGATCTGACACGCTTGCCGAGTAGCCAGAACAGTTCAAATTGGATGATGCTTGCATTTGGTCTTGATATGAGCTGATCTAATGCACAGAAACGCTAGTGTCAAAGGAGACATCGGTACGCCAAAAACTGTCTTTCAGCGATTGGATCAGTCTTTGGGCATCAAGTTAGACAACAATAGGGCTTGCCCCGCCTTTTTCATATTATGGAGTGAACACTGGACAACTGATGCAGCGAGGGCAGGATATTCACGTGCCTAAAACACGGGATCTTATTGTCCGTTCCAGCCACCCACATGTGCACCGAGAGTCCCCATCAGACCTTTTTGCTGTCCATCGAGAAGGCGCTACACCAACTGTCTATACAAACTATACACTCAAACACACCATTTCCGGCTTTGGTTGTTTTTGAGTATTCGGCACCCCAGATTGAAATATAGAAATAGGTAGCCCATATTTTGTCGAATCCCCTAGCCAAAACGGAGACACCGGGTGCGAGGGACAGAATTTTGAGGAGAGTGGGCAGCGAAAAGAGGTTGCTAGAGTCGGAAAAGATTAATACAAGGTGCAAATTTATGAAAACGTGGTATGAGTACTGACATGTGGGGATCTAAAATAACTGTCCTCTCGGAAGCTGTATAAGCATCTATACCGTGCCTTGGGGGACTGTAGAGAGGGTTATTATAGCCTCTATTCTGTTATTGGTTGCTATTTTTGCGAGACCGTCTTTAAGCGATTTCTACTATAAAACTCTCCTCTTTTTAGAAGGGTTTAAATTGCAATTTAGCAACCTTTTTAAGGAGGAGGGTTGCGGAGGTAAAATAGTTTTATAAGGTTAAAATAGTTTTATAAGATTAAAATGGACTTATAGGGTTATTTATAGGTATTTAATCCTACTAGTAGCCCCTATATAAATTAAGGTATCTCCTTAGGGTAACTCCTTCCTTCCTTTAACTTTAACTCCCTACTTACCCTCTTAGCTAGAAGCCCTAGCTAAGGCCTTAGCTAGAAGGAGATTAATTAAAATATAATAAGTTAACGTAAATATTTAATCTATAGCTTATTAGAGAGCTAAAATCTAAAAGGAAATGTTATTAAGAGATAAAATAAGGGATTCTCCTTTAGCTAGCCGCTATCCCAAAGTAGGAGACTTATTGCTAGCAATTAGGAGGGAATCTGCTTTAAAGGAAGGCACCTTTAAGGGAGTAAGGCACCTCTTAGTAAAGACTATTTTAAGCCCAAAGTTTATTTTCTCTTAACGACTAATTTAAGCCTTTAAAAGCTATTTTAAATTGCTAGGAATTTATATATAACTAGCAACCTATAGCAAATTAAAGATTTAATACGGTGGGTTTTTATAATGATTATTTTAAGTGAGAAAAAGGGCTTTGAATAGGCGAAATGGGTTACGAAGGGTGTAGAGGTTATAGTGGCCTCCTCTGCGGCTCACTAAAGCACGGTATGGATACGTATTTGGCCGGGAATAAACTGCTTATACAAGCCACTGCAAGTAATTACTACGCCTGGCAGGACTATGAAACTATAAAAGGGAGTTTGTCTTGTGCTTTCAGCATTTGGCCTCTGGAGTGATACAAGATGTTAACCATTCTCAAGCCTCACCCAGGCCACCAGGGCTGCAATCCCCTTCCCACCAGGGGCCCACTACTGAGTGGCTGAGACATACCCCGAGAGGCGATAATGGACTGAATATATAGGTTTCTTTAGCTTTCAGTAGGAGCATCTGAAGTCGTAGTGAGCAGCCTCGATGCACCTGCACACGGACACGGCAAAGCTTAGCTCAGGCAAGAATTCTGCGCGTTTGTTCTCAACGCCTCGACGTGGATCCACTCTAAACACGCTATTGTGAGCCTCAAGATGAAACCTGCTCAGGTTATTGGTCCGGATGTCAGCCGCACCATATAAGGAGTGTCAGATGAGGTATGTTCAGAGGAGCTTTCGTAGATAGACGTCTGCTTCGGAAGCTATGATCGACCGCCGAACGACCAAATAACCACTCCCAGAAGACCAATGTAGACACTTATGACAAGAAAAAATGGAACAAGTGCGCGCGCAGCGTCCCCGCAGGCAGCGCAGTAGCTCTCATCTCGCGATTAGGCCTGTGTCTTGGAAATTGTGTGTACAGCATCCTCTGAAAGAGAACCGTTAGGAGCAAGATCGAAAGTGCCTTCTTGACAGGCTACAGATCACAAGGAACGTGTCGCTTTGGGTCACATCGCCTACGGTACCGACTCGAAAAAGATGCGAGAGATCGTAGAGAAGGAGTTTTGAGTCCTGAGAGACGAGCAGTAGCATGTCAATGAAATCGTGAGCGGCAGAACGTGCGACAAGTACCATCCCGCCATTGACGAAACTTTTCTCCTTTCTTTCCTCGGCTACCAGCCCTTCTGGAGCCTTCGGCGTCTTCTTGAGCCGTCGGCTTTCCGAAACTCTAGTGCTGCATAACCTGACTGGTCTTTTTATTGCTGCTCAAGCTCCGCTATGATCGCTGTACTGTTGGCTTGACTCCTGATCACGACGCATCACCCCCACGCCCAACCCACGTGGCCAAGGACACTACCGGGCGAACAGAATAATGCAGAACGCATTGCAGGCCACAGAGCGGAGGCCCCGCAAGGCACCTCCTTGGACTGCGCAGAACCCGGTACTCTGGACCGGAGTCCACTTGAAACCGATTGGAACTGCCGTAAGCCAAGAAGTCCGCTAGGAAGACAAGTGGCTCGGCCTCAACACAAAGACGAGTTCAGCTGAGCAATGCCAATATCGGTCGCCGCCGAGGAAATTCCGGGCAATATCGAGGCTACGTGTTATGATTGGACTGTTCGTATTGTTCTGGGCAGGCCATCTGATCTGGGAGCATAGTCCGGGGAAGTGTAGGGGTTGTCCCTTGGTATGCGGGGGAAAATCTGGGGTAGCACGATGTGTCTAGTCACAAGAAGGTATAGTTCTGCACTATCCGACTCAACACCAAGACATTTCAAGCCACTATAACGGGTCAAGAACCTCAGGATGGGTAAGTTGCGCCTCGGCCAGGCTTGGAAAGCTGTTTGAGGCTTGAAGATGGCGGTCGACCGAAACTCTATAAGACACTGTGACCAGTCTATTTGACAATCAGCCCACACACCGCCGTGCTCTTCTACAGTATACTGTCCTTGCGTTACCAAGAACCATGGCTTCCAATGAGCTTGCTCCAGCATATGGCACAGCCACCGATAACGAGAAGAAAGGCATCGGAGGCCCTGACTATGTCGACCGTGTCGAAACGCATGACAATGACATCTCTCTGGCGAAAGTGGAGGTAGACGCGGAGCTGGATGAGTTCGGTGCTCGCAGCAAGACAAACCCAGCAGAGATCGCCCTGGTGAAGAAACTCGACCGCACCATCCTCGTAAGTCCTCAGTAATTTAACGGCCAGATTCAAATTGCTGACTCGAATATCAACAGCCTATGCTTTGGATCATGTACTTGTAAGGCATCCAGCGCATCATTTCTTTCTGCATTCAAAATAAATTGGTTAACCTGTACTGCAGCTTCAATTTTCTCGACCGCAATGCCCTTGTCAACGCCAAACTCAATTCTCTAGATGACGATCTAGGTCTTCGAGGCACGGAGTACAACACACTCATCTCCATCCTATTTGTGGGCTACATCGCTGGGCAGATCCCCTCAAATATGATTTTGAACCGTGTCAGACCCTCGTGGTATCTGGGCGGTAAGTTTGAATCCTTCCTGCAGTCTACAAAAGCTAACCTGCAACAGGTTTCTGCATGGCTTGGTCGATTGTCTGTCTTTTGACTTTCTTGGCCAACGACTTCGGAAGTATGTTGGCTTGTCGTTTCGTGCTCGGTGTGACTGAGGCTCCTGTAAGTGCTTTCTCTAGGATCGAAAAGGCAGAGACGGGTTGTCTGACAAGAATCACAGTTCTACCCGGGTGCCCTCTTCCTCTTGTCACTTTTCTACACCAAGAAAGAAATCGCGACAAGAATGGCCATCTTCTACACCGGTAATATGCTTGCTTCAAGCTTCGCTGGCCTGATTGCTGCCGGTGTCTTTGCTGGACTCGATGGTGTCCATGGCCTTGCTGGATGGCGATGGTATGTTGACTTCGTGACTATTCTCTTTTCGGCCAAATTGCTGATGATATCTGAATTTCTAGGCTGTTCATCATCCAAGGTGCCCTGTCCATTGGCATTGCGTGCCTCTCCTTCATCCTGCTCCCGGACCATCCTCTACAGACTCGCTGGCTCAACGAGGTGGAAAGACAGCTGGCCCACAGGCGCATTGCCGCCGACACCACGCAGCGCGAGGAAGCCACCAGCGTATGGGTCGGTCTCCGGCAGGCCCTAGCTGACTGGCGCACTTGGGTTTTCGCCCTGATGTACAACACGCACATCTCCTCCGTCAGCTTCCAGAGCTTCCTGCCCACCGTGGTCCGCACACTCGGATACAACACCACGACTACACTCGCCCTGACCTGCCCGCCGTACCTTCTTGCCGCAGTAATGGCGATTGTGATGTCTCACACATCTGGCCGCTACAACGAGCGTACCTGGCACATTACCATCTGCAAGAGCGTCATCATCGTCGGCTTCATTATCCCGGCAGTTACGACGAATATCGCCGCCCGCTTTGTCGCCATCTTCATTTTTGTCACCTTTTCTTTTGGTATCAATAATATCATGCTCGGCTGGATCAGCGTGACGCTTGGCCAGACGCCTGAGAAGAAGGCCGTCGCACTCGCGCTGTGCAATTCGCTCGGTAACATGTCGAGTATATATACGCCGTATCTGTGGCCGAGCACGGATAATCCGAGGTTCTTGAAGGCGTGGATGGCCAGTATCTCGTTCTCGGTCGTGGCGGTCATGTCGGTGTGGTTCATGAGGCTGAGTCTGCAGCACAAGAATAAGAAGTTGAGGCAGACGGCTCCGGAGACTACGGTGTTCTACGTTTACTAGAAGTCTGCATTCTGAGCGATGCAGATAGAATAAGCAAGGATTTTCGGGATAGATCTGGGAATATCTATAGGAAGCAGATCTGGATAGGCTTGGCAAACTAGACGCCCGGTAAATACCACCTCCACAGTTCTACGCATTATCCTTGTCTCAATAGGATTCGTCGTGTTCTTCTCGTGTTCTTCTGCTGGATAACGTTCTCTCGGTGCGACATGATTAAGAGCATATTCCAGCTTAGATTGCATGTCATGCTGTGGGGATGTCAGCATGGCTGTGTAACTCTGTGCACCACGGAAACTTGCACGCAGCCGAGAGAGCTCGGAATGTCGCGTGGGCCACCAGTAGAGCTGCAAGAGCTGTTAACAATTCGCGGTACGTCATGCCAGATCAACATTGACAAGATCCATTGGGCGCTACCCTCATGATGACTTTTGCGAGATGTGCAGCTAAGGCGATTGGCGCTTCTGATTGCTCAGCGCCAAATGGCCGCCCTGGCCAATGACATGCACCTGCGACGGGCCAAATCTCGTGGAGCCAAATGCGAGGGCGGCGCGTAGAGCCCTATTGGACAGGGGGCTGATGAACAACCCCTGGCCCTTGGATGACCGGCCTCCCGCCGCCCTCGCCCCAGGTCCAGCTCGCGGTCGTGGTCCACCAAGGCAGCCCACGGTGGCTGCGGCCTTCTTGTTTTGTTTGATCATGTTTCTTTTTATATCAACCGTGCTCTGGGGGCGAGTCTTGCCCGGAGCATGCGCTTTGTTTGCACTTAGTCTACCTCGACTTCGTGTTTCTGTTTCTGTTTCTGTTTCCCACTCAAGCTGCTCGATCCATGTCTGTTTTGTTTTCCGTGACATTTCTCTATTTCTCAACCGCTGGCTTCGCTCACCGCATGCATGCATCCCTTGTATACTTTGCTTCTCTAGATATCCAGGCATCCCATAACGCGGGTCGTTCCACCGGCGGCTACGAAGCGCTGCAGTTTGAATCATGACAGACCGCCGCGCAGATATGGATCTGCGGTCCCTGTACGCGGGATCTCCACGCTCTTTATCCCACAGCACCAGGACGAAAACAGACCAAAGACAAAGGCCACACGCTATCCCCGATAACTCATACCCTGAGTCCATGACTTGTTCAGTGTCTACGCTATCGTCCCATTCAGCAAGCCCCGCACCATCGCTTGACGGCTCAAGGTCTCCTGTATTTGACACGGCGGACTATAGCGATCCTCCCTTTGTCTCTGCGGATACCATGTCTAGTACAGAGGCAGTCCTCGGACCTCAATACCAGCACACTCTGGAGAAAGTCTCGGAGGCAAAACCTAGCCAGCCTCAACTAGCCACTGAAAGACCTCAGAGTTTTGGCCTACCCCTTCGAATGCGGGACGAGGGTACCGAGCCAGGGACAAAGAAGACTCTTAGAAGGTCGACCACCCACCCTGTAAGGAACTCATCCGTTAGTGTGAGGCAGGCCGCCCATCGGGCCTTTGAGTGAGTGACCCCAGCCAAACACCACATTTGCCTTGACACATGCGCGAAGCAGTGCATTGACAGCCCACATGCACAATCAGCCTGATGGCTCCACCACCAGGGAGAAGAAAGAGTGGCTTGGCTAAGACGGAACTCCCAAGGGATAGTTACCCCCACGACACTGTCGATGCCGACCCCAGTGCCGCACTCACTTCAAGGATTGCAGCGTCTATTCTTCGAGAGAGCTACGGAGTGAGGGCAGCCAAGGCCACAGTTCCACTCAAGGTCCAGGATGCTGTAGAGAGGTGTCTCCAGGAGGTTTCGACTACCGTCCAGAAAGAGCATCCGCCCTGGGCTCTTCCACAGTATCGTCCAAGGCACGCCAAGTCGTACGCAACGGACTCGGATTCGCAATCCAGGACGTCCGAAGTGCTCTCAGATCCAGAAGCCCACGCAAATCGCACCAGGTATGGCGTCAGCAGCGGTGAGGACGACGACCCGTTTGCGTACGATAATTCCAAAGACAGCGTCTACCAGAAGCTGTATGGATTCGGGAGCGGCAGCCGCGGGATGAGGGCAAGACTGAACGACGTGTCGAGGCCATATTCGTGTCCCTTTAGGAAGAGGAATCCGGTCATGTTTAACGTCCGCGACCACGAGCATTGTGCCAAGAGGCCGTTCTTCGGCATACAAGAGCTCAAGTATGTCATGCATGGACTCACAAGGCAGGAGACTTAGGCTGACGTGCAAAACAGGCGCCATGTCAGAACCTATCACAGAGCATGCGAGCCTCCCCTTTCCTGCCCACGGTGCAAGGCTGGCTTCCAGAACTCGTCTGATTTGTCTGCGCATCTTATGGTACCTGTGGACCAAATGTGTGAGATTAATACCGCTCCCTCGGATAATGTAATTGAGGAGGGAATTACCGAGGAAATGGATCGAGCACTTGCCGAACGGACGCCGAGACACAGTTTACAGTCCTGGGAGCAGATCTGGAAGCTTCTCTTCCCACAGGATCTGTCTCCCTTGGATTCAGGTGAGTCTTCGGCGGTGGCCCTGATTATTGATCATTACCTCTGCTGGTAGCTGACTGATGCCTACAGAATATCTCCCTGTGGTTGAAATGGTCGAGATGGAGCAGAAGCTGGACGACAGCCAAACGGAGCTCAGGGCTGACCTAAGTGAAAGCCTCCGAAAGCTCCTGCCAGACCAGTCTGAGGACGTCTGTTTCTTCTTGGCCGGCCAGTTCCAGCTCGTCTTCGAGCAGCACAGAGCAAAAGTCAACAGGAAGTGCCGCATCGACGCCAGCGGCGGAAGCATCCCGTCCAGCGCGTCCGAGAAGAACAGGACCGATTCCTCGCGCATGTCACGGTTCTCCATGCGCAATTTTGACGGGTCCACCCTGAGGGCTTCGACCATCCACGGCAGGAGCGCAAGCCAGCTGTCATCGCCAAGGTCTCAGGGGCGCCGGCAATCACAGGTGCAGGGGCAGACGCAGCCCATCCCGCCGAGGACGACCGTCTCCCCGGCAAGCACATCGTCCTCCGTGTACTCACAGGACGCGGCCCCCGCGTCGTCGGGCAGGTCCAGGCCGACGACGCGCTCGAGCACCTTCAGCATGAGCGGCATGCAGGTCGAGAGCCCCCGCCTCCCTTTCAAGGACTGGGTCCAGGGCGTCAAGTTCAACTCCACCAACAGCGACGACAGCAAGAACTACCAGCGCGATTCCGGCCTCGCGATGGAGCAGTGCGAGGCCTGCCAGACGGAGCCCTGCCAGTGCGACGGCTACAACGGCTACGCGGACCAGCTGTCCGCGTTCATGACCCCGGCGACTAATGCCCACCATCCGCCCCCTTCTGGTCTGGCCCCTTACTCGGCGATGGGCCAGGTTAGTGAGGATGAGGAGGTGGACTGGGCGGCGCAGTACGGAAACCAGTCCCTGACTCCTGGTATGCCTGCTTCGAGCCAGAGGCTGCAGATGAAGGGCAGCAGGATGGGGCTTAATTCTCAAAGTGCCCAGGCAAATAGGCTGGCACCAACTGCTGGGCAGGCCCAGCAAGGCTTCATATAATTACTTCCCCTTTGACAAAGAACCTTGTAATACATCAGATTATATGTACCAGGCAACTGGGTATCTTGTCATCCTTTATAGGTCCATTATGGACCAGGGAGTCCGGCATTAGCATTTGGAACACTCAATGGCATTCGGAAGCTGCAGCAAGACATCGTCTCTTTCCCCAGGCATGGTGTGGAATCTCGGACTCTGGTAGATATTATTTATTATAGATCATTGTCCATTGTGTCATCCATAGCATTCAACCAGAACCTCATGATTGCAACGGCTGAATCTTCAAAGGGCCCTTCTCCGGCCATATCATATAGAAAGCTCGCCTGTCAACCTTGAGCTCATCACTCTGACCGGCTCGCCCACCGCCGCAGGTCCGACGCGGCTCGTGGAGCCCAGGTTACGCCTGCATGGATATTCTGCACAAGCCTCGAGGCGTCGCTGATGTCCCGTCCCACCAAGAACATCGCCCAGCTCGGAACCAAGGCCTTCCAACCGCGACGGTGCTCAGCAGCCCCATCCGTCCTTGCCTTTTGACCAAGTTCAATCTCCAGCATCCTTGCTTTGAGCTCAGCCATCCGCTCTTCATGGGAATGGGCCACTTCCGCCCTCGAGTGTCGCAACTTGGCGTTCAACCTTCTCAATTTCAGCTTTGCCATTTTGCATTTGTGGGAATCATCGTGTCTGGCCCTTCTGTCGACTCGATTGCGCTCAAGGAGGCCCAATCTTCTCTTCTTCAGCTTATATCTCATCTTTGCCAGCCCCATGTCATGCTGCCTCTGGTATTTGGAAGCCGCAATGCCCATCCCCTTCAACTCCGCTCTCTTGAGCTCTACCGCGTACTTGCTGACCACCTTGGCTTCCGACCTTTCTGTATTCTGGGAAATTGTGCTCTCCTCAAAGCGACGGGTTTCTGGAAGGCCGATTCCATCTGATGGGGTTAGGAGCCGTCTCTCTCGTGTGAGGTCCGCGCTGAGTGGGCAAGAGTTGGAGACCGAGGGATCACTCAGGGCACGTGGTCGAGAGGGCAATGTCGTAGAAGAATCGACAGTAGAGCTTCGAGTTGGTGGCACCGTCTCATCAGTACTGTTTGCATACTGCGCCTCGATCTGCAGTGAATGACATAATAACCCAGTCAGCAAGAGAACCCAACTGGCAAGTCCCATCAGCTCGCCCGGCGGCCCCGATATTCGCCTGCTGCCAATCACCGAAGAGACAGCAACCCGCGAGCGCTCGAACAGGCCGAACCGGTAGCCTCAGCACCGGGCCCCGCTGCTACGACGGGCACTCTCCAGCACGGCCATTAGGTGTCATCAGGCAGGCCGTCGTCCCTGGGGAGGGCGAGTGAGCATCTGAGATGCCCAGGCCTATGGTCATTCGCCCGCACTGCGCGTCCTGCAATAGGGGCGCAGCATATCGTACCCCACACCCGAAACAAGAGCGGGCTTGAAGCTGGCGGCTGCTCCTGAGAAGGAGATAGACGGGATGCAGGCAGACTATCCAGGGGTCGACAACGCAGTGTTCCCCTCGTCAACCTGCTTCGAGATCACCGAAGTCTGGGCCTCAGGAGGGCCCCGCCCGCGCCCAGAGTTGGGGCGTTTGAAGTAGCAGGGCCGCTTATGTCCTGGAGGGGTTTTGTGGTGACGAGGCAACTGGGCTTGGCGACCACTCCCTCGGGGGTACCGCGACAACTGGTCGTGGCACATCCCCCGAGGGACTTGTTTGCGTCCACCGTTTTCCGTCGACACCGGAAGGCGACAAGGGGGCCGGCCCCAGGTGAGCTGACACTGGGGCAGACATACGAAAAAGACTGGACTTGCCTGTGTGGTCGAAGGGACGATGGCATCCCTGCTTGGGGTCTCGCTGGGACTGGGCAAGTGGCCTGCGAGTGCGGTTCTCTTTCGAGGGCGAGGCATTTTTGGCAGTAGATGCTTGAAAAGGTCGGTCAGGCCGCAGGTGGTTCACTCGTCTCTCTGCACCAGGAAGGTTGGAAAAAGGGGCAATCGTAACGACAGGATATCTGGAAGGTTTCGGTTTCGAAAGCATGATGGCAAGAACTTGAATGGCCAAAAGGGTTGAGGTTCAGAATTGGTTGAAGGTAGTAGGCTTTTAAGACCATGGGCTGAAGTGAAGGCTTTCAGACACCAAAGTGGGTTTTCTTCAAGTGAATTTCTAGGACAAACGTACCACATGTGCCAGTCTAAGGAGGATCCTAGCATTTCACCACCAGCAACTTGGCCAGCCTCGCATAAGTAAAGTTTGGGGAATTCGTGGCTCATGTTTGCCATTGCCCGAGGTGAAAGGATTAATGTTATCCACAGCCAGCATACATAATTGACAACCCATGCCGTCTTGAGCCCACGAGGCGCCCCAATGCATTTACCTAGGTAGCCGCATTTGACGGCACATCTCTGCAAAGACCATTTGAATATGTTCCAGTATCCGTCGTAAAATTAGATTGGTGCAGATGTCGTCACAACCTCCATCAGGACATGTGCCAGTGATTCAATTCTCCATTACGAGGTCTTCAAAGTGATCGCGTGATGAAAGACCACTTCACTCATTGGCAGTCTTGTCAATACGCACTGTAGAAAAGTCATCACCACGATGCTAACCTTGGAAGTCATGTATTGAATCTAGTCTAAGCTACATCATGCTATCGTATATGTTGTTTGATGTGCTGTGTATCGAATGGATGTTGCACCTCGAGGACTGTGCATCTACTGTCTCATTGTCATATGCAAATTTCCCTGCCCTGCTGTTGCAGGACCTTCCCAAATCTGGCGGGCTTGTCGCATCAGTCCGACAATTGTGAGACAGCATCGGGCGCCTCGTAACCATATTCATCAGCGAATTGGGCGTAGAAGGCGCAGATACCACGGTGAATATGTCCCGAGTCCTTGTAGTCAACCCCTTTGAAGTCCACGCCCTCCATCTCCCAGAAGTAGGCCTCATTGATCTCAAACAGACGCTCGACCACAGGAATCGGCGGCTTCTGGTTGTTCATGAAGAAGACTATGGCGATAGCAAGTTTGAGAATTGCCGCCCCGCCCTTCTTCTTTACCCTTTTCAGTCCAGGGGGATGCTCCAAGTCTATCGTCTGTGAACTCGTCATCTGCGACCACGTTCCCTGAGAGCTCAGCGTCTGCGAGTCCGTCATTTGCGAGTCGGCTGCCTGTGACTCAGCCCTGTGAAGCTCCACAAGTTTCTTCTCAGACGGCGGTGGCGGAGAGAACAAATGTGCAAGCTTCTCCTGGTAGGCGGGATGACCCAGCAGTTGAAGGTCATAGAGTCGTAATAAGTCCTCGAAGCGCTCCATGATAATGAGTACGGGGAGGCGTTGGACGCGAATGCTCTCTGTGACGGCCTCGCGGTATGCTACCATTTTGCTGAGGGCCTCATCCAGCCCGAGGTTCTGCGGCCGGACTGTGGTGTCGTAGTACTTCCGCTGCAGGTAGGCGATGACCGCAGCAACCGAACGTGATCGACCGGACTTGCAATGGACCAGGATGTTGCGGCCCTCTTTCAAGTTCGTAGCCAGGAAGTCGTTTGACTCATCAAAGTACTCCATGAGGTCGGCATTCGCCTTGTCCTCGAGAGGGATCATGAGGTGGTGCTTGACTGAGCATGGCGAAGTGGGGCTCGTAAACCGACGGAGGGCGTACGAGGTGTCAGTGGGATGCCAGGCGAGCAGGTCTTTGGGGTGAATACTAATTGCAGCAGAGATGTTGTGCTCGCTAAGGGTGTCGTCGTTGAGCGCATGGTTCATGCCTCCCAAATAGACGCGGCCCGGCCCGTCCAAGTCGTCGTGGCTGATGAGAGACAATGAATCGGTGTTGTTTGCAACCCATGCTCTGATCTCGGCCCATATCAGATCCTTGAGAAAGCTGAGGTTGGAGCAACTGTCGAGTGTGTCGAGGGCGTCATAACTCTTGAAGCACGACTCGGCGTCCGGCGCCTGGTTCGCTGCAAAGAGGTCAAGCCAGGCGGTGGAGACGGTGTTTGACATCTTGGTCGGTGGGCTGGGTACCTGGTTATGATGTCACCTGGCAATCTTGAGCGAGCCCATGCAAGCAAGGCCTATCTTCATGTGACCACCGGTCCCAAAGTCCAGAGCTTGCGATAGCAAGGACGGAGAAGTCGTCAAGAGTGACTCGTCGGGCACCTCTGACTGGCAGAAAAGCTGACGTTTGATAGACACACTGTGCCACAGTGTAACTGCCTCGGTCTAACCAAATCAGGTAGACCACCCTGGCCACAATCATGGGTATCCTGGCAAGGTTGACTTGGTACTACGACGGCCAACCCCCTCCTCGGAAATCTAAACAACCAAATACTACAACCAGCATCCGAGATCCGAGAAAAGATACCAGGGCAATATGCTAGATATCTTGCCCAATACATGTTAGATACTGTGTAAAATCAAGATCTTCAAGCTGCGGCGGCAGACACGATACAATGTCCACCACAGGCACGTCTTCGACCGTCTGCCCACATACACAGTCCCTTTGCGAGACACCAGCTTCCTTCGATTCATCGGCTCGCATGGGTACATCTCACCAAGATGCCGCCACGTCAGATTCGCCAAAGTCGGTCATCAGGCGAGGCACTATCATACTTGCAGCAGCAACATGTGCCCGTTATCATGTGAACCTTGATAGAAAACCTGGGGTAGCATTTCCTGCGAGCCAAGACGAGCCAAGCCCGCAGATATTGATCTGCGCGTCTAGAATACAGCATTACAACCACTCGCAGCCTGCATATGCCCGACACTGCTGATCAGGATAGGCAGGAAGATTGCCTATCATGTCTATGCGACCAGAACCCGGATTTCGAGATGCTGGCCTAACATCGCTTGCTATCAATAGTCTCAACTGCGGCTTCAAATGTTAGCTACAACATCTGACCGCGGGCGGCGATAGACCACTTTGCTGACAACTCCTCCACACCCTCTTGCCTTGCCTCGCGCACGGTGGTTTGCTACCTCGGAACTGTCGTCGCCAACGCCATTCGGCCAATTACTGGGCGTCATCGTTATCTCTTCTCTTGCGGAAGGCGACTATGCAGTTGTGGTGTGTCTTACTCGTAGTATACTTGAAAATGTAATGACACTACTGCCTTGAGTTCAGATATCGTGCCCGAGTTACATTGTCCCGGCTTCCAAGCGCGGTGATAAGGTAAATGCACACGAATTTGTCGATCCTCCTTCCTCATTGCTTCTCTGGCGCAGGTCGTGAGCCTTGGTGTCTTGAAGATAGATGGCGCAATGGTGAAGTGTAATCTCTAAAAGGAAGGAGAGTAGACAGTCGATATTGTAACAGTATCTTCAGTGATTGAAGATCACTATAAAGAGATCCCAGGAGCCATGCAAGTTGTTTCAACATGCTCATTCTCAGTTCACACCTCACTACGACGACATCCTCGCAAAGACCCGGATCAGCTCAGCCCAACTCGATACTAGTCCAGGTACTCAAAGATCCTTCTCAAGATGAAGACTGCTGCTATTCTGTCTTTGTTGCCTCTGGCACTGGCATTTCGGGCGCAGAAGCGCACCGGAGCACCTGCCCCTCTTCTGAAGCCTGAAAATGTCGAGGCCCTTCTCGAGGACAAGTACATTGTCAAAATGAAGGACGATGCCTCCCAGGACTCCATCGACTATGCCAATGAGCTTTTCGAGGGGGAGGCCTACCAGGTCAGCTATTTTCCCACCCAAATTCCCGTTCTCAAATGTATTGGGAGGTGTCTCCGGAGGTGTTTTAAGAGATGTCTTAGGAGGACCTATATCTTGACTCATAAAACACCACTCCCAAGACAACTCCCAAATCACTCAAGAAAGAAATTTAGCTGACAAAGAGGTCTAATATCAAAGAAATGGGACGCCGAGAAGCAGTTCAAGGGGTTCGCCGCCCACATCTCCGGCGAGGCTCTTGATGCCATCGCGGAGCTGGAAGATGTAAGTGGGAGAAACCTGGGGCCAGTCTCTAATCAAGAGGGAATTTTCTAACCCAGAATCGTTTCCGGTAGGTCGAGTACATTGAGCAGGATGCGATAATCCAGATCGACTACGTTCCGGAGGAGGTTACCTCCACCGAGACGGCTAAGCGCGCCTTGACCAGCACGACTGCCGCCTCCTGGGGGCTGGGCCGTATCTCGCACAAGGCCAGGACGCTGACCCCCTATGTTTATGACACCTCCTCGGGGAGCGGAGTGTGCGCCTATGTCATCGACACCGGCATCCTTACCACTCACTCTGTAAGCTCTTATCCCAGCAGACTCCCTGTGCGTGAAGACTTGATGGCTGACCGATATCCCTGTTATAGCAATTTGGCGGCCGGGCCACATTCCTCGCCAACTACGCCGACAGCAGCAACACTGACGGCAACGGGCACGGAACCCACGTCGCCGGCACCATCGGCGGGAGCACTTACGGAGTCGCCAAGGCGGTCACGCTGTACGCGGTTAAGGTGCTCGACGCCAGCGGGTCCGGCACCAACTCGGGTGTCATCTCGGGCATCAACTACGTGGCAACCGACGCCCCCAAGCGCTCGTGCTCATCTGTTGCCAACATGTCGCTCGGCGGCGCCAAGTCCACCGCCGTGAACTCGGCCGCCGCCGCCCTCGTCCAATCCGGAGTCTTCCTCGCCGTGGCCGCTGGCAACAGCGGAGCCAACGCTGCCAACTACTCCCCTGCCTCCGAGACGACCGCCTGCACCGTCGGCGCGACCACAAACACTGACACCCTTGCATCCTACTCCAACTACGGCTCTGTGGTCGACATCCTCGCCCCTGGCAGCAGCATCGTCAGCTCTTACATCGGAAGCACCAGCGCTACTGTATGTTGTGAACCCCTCTTTTTCCTGTACTTGGGTCTGCGTGGCCGTGATATTTGGAGCACATTGCTGATGTTCAACGCCACCACAGGCTACCCTGTCTGGAACCTCCATGGCTTCTCCTCACATCGCCGGCCTCGGCGCGTACTTCCTTGCTCTGCAGGGATCCATGACCCCAGCTGCGCTGTGCACTTACATCCGCAACAACGCCAACTCGGGCGTCATCACCGGTGTCCCCTCAGGCACGCCCAACCTGCTCGCGTACAACGGCGCTGCTTAAGCAGGTGGCACCAGGACCTGCACAGGTAGAGCTTGAGCCCCCGAGACGTTTGAGATGCAAGAGAACATAGACCGAGTGGGTTGTCGGAGATCTCTTCCACAGGGCTGGACTTTTCAGGGGTGGGAGAGACACAACATGTAACTAGATCGGAAGTGATGAGCACGGTCAGGATAAATAGCAGTCAAAGCATGCAGGATTCAACAAAACCCTTAAATTTACTCGAATTCCTCGTGAATGATGTTCTCCAGGCAAGAGCACCTGATGTTCTGGCGATTCATCTGTTCGAAACGGTACCTAGACATAGGCGGTCGACTTTTGAGACGAGACGCTCCCTTTGAGATCACTCAATCACGATACGGCTAACTACAAATACTATGACTATCAGAAAATGGATGGTCTATCGCAGTTATAATCCAGGTATTTTGAAATTGCGAGCCATGAGGCTCGCCAAATCATGGTGAAATGCGGAACTTTGAGGCTTTGATCCGGCTGGAGTTTTTGCTCCAGTGAATTTGGTAGTGACAAACAGCTTTGTCAAATTCAACAGTAACGGTGAGTCACCTTGTCAGGTAGGACGCAGTTGGTTTATTGTAATGGACTCCGCTGAGCTGATCAGTATGTGGATTTCGTATTCGTGAAAAGGAGCGGCAATTTAACACATACAGCCTTATCGTTTCCCAGCGAGTCAGTCACACCGGTCTTGGTTTGGTGTCGTCAGAGTATTCATGACCTTTGATTACCAGCGATGTGATTTCGTAATTTTGTAAACGTTTCCTGACTACTGGACTGTGGCCACTGAAATGGAGTCTACGCGCCACATGCTTTGACCGAGTTACGTTCAACTAACACTGGGTATCCGCTGCTGCAAGTTATCACTGGAAGCACCAATGCTACAGTGATACTAAGCCTCCATGCTGGAGGTTACGAACCTCTTTACTTGTTGCACAGCGTCCGAACGCCCCGTACAAATGGCCATTGCGGGTTGCCATCAGCCATCCTAGATTACTCAGCGGCCTCGGATTTTTGGACGTTATCCCAAGTCAACATAACAGTGATAATGCCCGTTGGACCAACATAGATGACGAGAGCACATATTTGGAGCTTTATGAGTGAATGAGACTTTAAAAATTGGCATGTATGCTTTTACCAGCGTACGTTGAAGAGTATGCAACACTGCATGCTACAAAGCTAAAGAACCACTTCAGGCCTCCTCTTTCTTCTCGACATGATCCGCCCGAGACGCCCCGGCCTCCTCAGCCTTCTTGTCATAGACGATGTCGAGCTCGTCGGCGTCCTTGTTGCCGTTCAGCCCAATCTTATACCAGGGCAGGGCAAACAGGCGGTCCATGCTCTCGAGGCTCCGGCCCGCCGTCTCGGGAACGAAGAACCAGACCCAGGCGCCGCCCAGCATGGTCACGGCCGCGAAGCACCAGAAAGTGCCGGCGGGGGAGATGCCGCCGGAGGAGACTGGAAGCAGCATGTTGGGCAGGGCGCGCGAGTTGCCGTACTGGTTGGCGAAGTGGGCTGTCATGGCGATGGATGTGGCCAGGGCACGGATGCGCAGAGGGAAGAGCTCGGCCGTCAGCAGGTACTGCATCGAGTTCCACCCGAGCGCCCAGCCGAAGCCCGATAGGTAGATCATGAAGATGGCGCCCTTTGACGGGCCCGTCTCGCTGGCGGTCAGCTCGTAGTCGTCGACCTGGCCGAGCTCGGGGACGCCCGTCAGGAAGCCGGCCACGTAGACCATGGCTATGGCCTGCAGGGTGATGCCGAGGAGCAGCGAGCGCTTGCGGCCAATGACATCGACCAGGAAGAGGGCGCAGCCGACGGCGGCGACGAGCTTGACGATGCCGAAGACGGCGGTGACGAGCAGGGACTCGTTTGTCCCGGTGATGCCCATGAGCGCGAACAAGTCCGGCGCGTAGAGCGTGATGGAGCCGGCGCCGCTCCACTGGCTCATCAGCTGGGCGCCGATGGCCAGGTAGAACCTGTACAGGTTGGACGGGATGAAGAGCAGCTCCTTGATCATGCCCCAGAAGGTGGTGCCCTTGGTGGCCTCCATCTCCTCGTGGTGCTGCATCGTGATGGCGGCGATCTCTTCAGCGACGTAAGGGTGGTCGGGCGGGAGGTGGCGCAGTTTCGCCATGTTTTCAAGAGCCTTGTCACCCTTGTTCTGCTTGATGAGGAAGCGAGGCGACTCGTACTGAAGGAATGTCAGGAAGAAGCTGAGGCCGGCAAAGATGATGTGCACGCTGGTCGGCACAAGCCACCGAGCATGAGTGGTGTCGCCAATATTGATCTGGCATCCGTAGTTGGCGAAGTAGGCGAGGACGATGCCCAGGTAGACGAATCCAGTGAATATACAGGTGCAAAGACCTCGGATCGGCGCCGGTGCGATCTCTGCTATGTACACAGGACCCACGACCGGCGTCTGACCGACCCCGAGCCCAGCCTACTGCCTGTTAATCACCTGCTACGGGTCCTGAAGTGATGTATTCTGGAACATTCCAAAGACCAAAGATCGGGGTAGCAGGACAAGGGTGATACTGACAATAAAACGACCAGCATAGATCATACCGAGGCTGCCATTGTTGCCCATGAATAGTCCTATTCCGAGCACCCACAGCGCGCAAAGGAAGCGAGTAGCCCAGATACGGCCAATGCGATCAGCGATGACGAAGGCAAACAGAGCGCCGCCCACAGAACCAATCTGGACCATCGCCGAGACGTTGGCCTTGATGTTGGCCTGTGCGACCTCGTCGTAGGAGTCATAGTGAATCGTAGCCTGGAAATCCTTGGAGTTGAACGCGCCGCTGATCAGGCCCTCGTCAACACCGCGGGCCGCGCCCAGGAGGCCGAATGAAAAGACCGAGAACCATAGGCGCCAGTTGAAAACCTCCTTGGGCAGCCCAAGGTTCTTCAGCCGGAAGATGTTGACGGGCTTCTTGACACCACCAGCCATTTTGACGTCTTGTCGCCCAGCTGTCGCCGAGCTTGTGGCGTGCGAGTAGGTTGACTTGGCGGGACAGTTAAGAAGACGGGAGGGGGGGCGGGAGGATGCTTGGGGAGCTTGGAGGTCTTGGTGGACGGCTGGGCAGACGAATCGAGGGACGTAGAGGGTCTTATATTCCCTTGGCCGCGCCCACGAAAAGAGCCGCTTCACTTGAGGGGTCGGAAAGGTACACCTTGTACTACGGGAACCCCTGCGCCCATGGACAAGTCCCGTTGTGACGGGTTGGGATAAGGAATGGTCAATCCAAGAAGACCAAGGATGTGATGGGACCACTTCACGAGCCCCCAAGCCCGGGAACCCAAGCGGTCAAGTTATCAAAACCACGCAGATGTGGGCTACCCCGTCTCCTCCCCTCCTCCGCCGAGGAAAATCGAGGTCTTGGACACATTCATATATATGTCATTGCGTGGGCAGCGTGGTACTTGTTCCCCGGCCGTGATCACGATCTGTCACCTAACAGAACTGCTTGCGGATCCCCAGTCATTCAGCTAGTTGGGGAGGCCAGGCAGCACAGCTTCGCTTGTACAGACCTGTCAGAGAGGGGGTTGGCACCGGATATTAATCCGTCGGATTACCAGAACGGGCCTACCCTGCCGAGGTAAGCACAGCAAGAACGCGTACAAAAACCTGGCTAAGAGATACCCACCTCCTGCGCCGGGACGCAGGACGTGTCCGTTGTCTACGCCGGAAGAGGGTGACCTCAGGCCATTTCCAAGCCTCCCCCGCGTTCAAACCCCAGGCAACTCCCTGTCGTCTCCTGTCGGGGGGCGGCGCAGGACTCGGCCCTACTTGTGCGTGGCGGCTGACGATCGGTCTAGGGAAGGGTGTTTGTGTTTGTAACTGCGGTGAGTGGCCAGGAACCGGCTGCCGGTAACTCAGTCGGCGGGTCTAATACCGTAGAGGAAGGATCTGGCGGCAGCGAGTGCCGGAGATCAACCATCAGATCCCTAGCGTTTTGACGGCGGGTAGGAACCGGGGGTGATGAGAGGAGGCTAGAATAATTCTCGCGACGCCTTCTCATGCACGACACCCTACTTAATTCGACCCGAGAGCGGGTGCGAATGATACACATACTGTGTAGTAGATTATATCAAGCAGTGTCGAGCAATATACGTCGTCCCGGCATGCAGTTCAAGAGTTGCAGTGAGGTCGCGCGCCGTTGCATTCGCGTCGCCTACCACGCAGCAGGGACGCAGTGGGACAGGCTGGAACCATGGGGAAAGCTGGCTGGCCGGCCAGAACCGACTCGAGGTCCCCAGCAGAGGGCCCGTTCAACTGAAGTCGTGCTGTGCCAAGAGGCCAGTGTGCGATTCTCATTGGACCTCTGCGCACGCGAGGGCTTGGTCAGGCGCACCCAACTCCTCGGATCACTTGCGGGGTCCCCAGACTGCCAGATTCACTTGGGCTTCTCTGGCCACGCAGCCAAGAAAAGGCCAAGACCATCATCCCAACAAGGAGAGCCAACTGACTGGTGCTAATTTCAAACGGGTGTCCATTCCCGACGGCTGGCCACAGGTGAGGACGGTATCCGAGCAGCACACACGCATTATGCCTCGTCTCGCGAGAAATTGCAGGATATCTTCGGGCTGGCTGTGTGCAGTGCTAATGTAGCGCCGCTCTGCGCTACTGTCTTGGTTTGAGCTGGACCGTGGTCAAACGCACTGGCAGACTGGGCAGACCGACAGGTAACAATCTTGGAGGTTGCGCTACTCATTAATAATCCAGTCGATCCTACGGTTCGTGGGGGTAAACGCCCGCTAGGGCCCGGGGTCCAAAAGGCGGGCCCAGGCAACACGAGTGGGCACTATCGTCAGTTGCCCAGTTTGCCCCACGGGGAAAAAGCTTTCAACAGCCAAGCGAAAACAAGTGGACAAAGGAGTCGTGAGGATTACCTGCTAATTCGCCAACAAGATAATCGGGCCTGATTCGAGCTGATTGGAAAGCTTAGTCCTGTCGCGTAAGAAGCTCTTCTCAGGATTACCTCACCAAAATTGCCCTCGCGCATTGACCCACTGAGCTTGCGTCTACTAAGTAGGCGGAGAAAATGATCCCCGGAATGCCAGATTGCCAGAACTGTTTGCTCAGGGGGAGGCATGCAAGAGGGAGAAACACGAGCTGTCTGCACCTGTGGACGACTCAGGCTCTGAGGCCTGGAAACTACGTAGGTAGATCATGTGGCCGTTGAATTTTAAGGTTCGACCATCTGCAACGGTCAAGTTCCGAGCTCTTACCTGTTGCCCGCCGGCCCGCCCGCAATGGCGATAGTTAGACATGCTGGCCGAGCCGGCATACTCGACTCAGTATCCGGAAGACGCGCTTCGTTTCGTTTCAATCAGTGGTCTATCTTCAAGCCTGTATTAACCAGTCGTCGTAGATGATTCCAGGTTCAGGGGCCACTGATTTTCATGACATGAATTTCCGTCATTTGATTCTGTGCGAAGAACTTGGAAGGGATGTCAATGAAGCACTGGGGGAGGCGAGCAGCCGAGGCTGTTTGCCACTGACGGTCTGGCTGACAATAATCCAGACTGGAGGGGCCAGCTACTTATGTAGCCAGGAAAACTGGCACCGACACCCAGGTTTCAATCACCACATCTGGTCTGGTGGTCTAGTGGTATGATTCGCGCTTAGGGTACACCCTGAAGCTTCACTGCGCGAGGGTAAGTCAATTCAGATCCACTTGCAAAATTTGCAATATAACTAACAGTCACCCAGTCCCGGGTTCAATCCCCGGCCAGACCCGGATATGTCATCTTTTTGGTATTTTTTTTGTGTTCTTCGAGTCTCTTAAGGCTTGACGTGATGCTGTGGTTGTTGACGCGCGAAAGCGCGTAGCTTCTCGAATTGTCTTATAATTTTAGACCCTGTAACAGTCCGTTTTGCGCTCTGGTGAATAGATGCATCCTTTCGAATAATGTCTCAGCCGAATACTCACAAGTACTCTTTTGGCCAGACGGATGGACTTGTTAAAAGGTTGGGAGAAACGGAGGCCCGGATCCAGCTCGTGCCAATGAATGCCCACCACGTGCAGAGCGCTTTCTCGCAGCTGGAATTGGATGTTGCCCACTGGTCTGAGTTCCAGCGCGAGTGCTGTCTGCTGAGCAGCTTCCATATCCCCAGAAACAAAGGCATGACATGCCATGATCCGAACACGAAGCAAGAGCTTCGGCCTCGACGGTGACACCGAGTCCGTGTCTAGCGCTGCCTCTGATGCGCAAGCGTAGTTCAGACGATCTTGAAAGCTGGTAAGCTGGAACGGGCCGGCGCCTCTAATGCAGGTACTCGACCGTGACGATTATTATAGTCCACGACCCAGCAGTCTGGCAGCTCAACAAGCGCCGGGGATACGTCAGAGACGCAGAAGATTGGACATAGGGTTATGTCTATGCACATGTCCTGCGCACAGACATACGGCCCCCAATGGCAGCTTCTCACAAGGGGAACATGCACAGGTGATTGGGCTGTGACGGAGGAAAAGGCTTGCGCGTCCTCTTCCACCTCCCATGCTCGCTTGGTGAAAGCCGTTACCTTTCTTGGCACGCCTCCGATCACATCTGCCATAGCGCCCCGGAGACGCGCCGCATTGGGACAGAAAATGACCCGTACGCACATGCCATACCGCTATATCCTATGAGAAAATTGGTGCTCATGCCAGAGTTACAAATTGCGAATTGACTAACCGCTAAATATCGCGGGGACAGCAGTCGTTTTCAGCCTCGAACGTGGTCAAGTGAGCGCATTCATTCGCCGGCGACCGCAAGGCCCCTGGTCTGAATCCCGACTAGCACCGCGATAGTTCCCGCCAGCATTAAGGAAGACATACGACACTCAGCGACACGCACGGCACTCGGCATGCTGTGTGGGCTGCTCAAGCACACGATACTCGGTCAATGGAATGGGTAAGGATTCATGATGCTGGGTGTGGTAGCATCGACAGCCATGCACAAGGCGTACTTAAAGCACTGCCAACTCTCACAAAAACTTGTCCATGATCAATGTGGACCTGCTAGTCCATCATCAGTGTTCTTATCCCCAACTGAACACCAAGTCGCTCGCTCACCAACCGCAGAGAAAAGGCATCATGACTCTTCGTTCACTGCTGACGGCCGCCCTCGTGGTGACAACTGCCACCTGCAAGCCCACCACCCTGAAAAGTCGTGCCGTCATCGACCATGATGCGGTTGTTGGTTTTGCGGAGGCCGTGCCGGATAATAGCGAAGGGGACCTGATGTTGGCATACAAGCCGTATCTCAAGGTCTTTAATGGCTGTGTTCCCTTTCCTGCGGTGGATGCCGACGGAAACACCTCGTGAGTGATCCTCGCTCAGATATCAGCAAGCCCACGGAAAGTATTGACAGTCTTTGTATCAGTGGCGGACTTAGCCCAAGCGGGGACTCAAGTGCCGATTGCTCCTCCAGCACTGGACAGGTATACGCGCGAGCTTCTGTGTACGAGGAATACTTCGCAGTCATGTACAGCTGGTAAGTCCATAAGAATTCTGCAGTCACCGAGAATCCAAACTCATGTGTACCGTCAAGGTACATGCCAAAAGACGAGCCATCCGACGGGCTCGGTCACCGACACGACTGGGAAAACGCCGTCGTCTTCCTCTCGGAGAACTCATCCGACGCTACGTTCGTGGCCATGGTCGTGAGTGAGCACGGAGGCTACGTGAGTGGGACTGCCACCTTTGACGGCACCAACCCCTACGTCGGATATATCAGCTACTGGCCCGTGGATCACACCCTGATCTTCACCACCACCGAGGGGGGCACGCAGCCATTGATCGCCTGGGAGGAGCTGACGGATGCCGCTCGCGATGCGCTTGATACGACCGACTTTGGCGATGCGACTGCGTCTTTCAAGGACTCTAACTTCCAGTCATACCTGGCTGATGCGTATTCTACTGCGTTTTAAATGTCTATGAGGGCACAGTCATGCAACTGAGTGTAGTCGCTACTAGACTCTTCCTTGTTATCAAGAACCCATTTCGTTACATGCGTTAGGACTACTGCAAGTGACATGTGAGTCCGGCCATTTAATGCTCGAACTCGTGTGACTCAGTCATTTGGATTCTGGCCTGTAATTACTTTTCATGGCAACAGCTTAATTATCTATATGGTCAAAATTATCTTTGGCCGCACAAGGCCGCGGTCCCAGTGTCTGTTTTCGCAACCATGCACATTTTGGGCCAATTTCGGTCATCTCTAGCCACCCACATTGACGTGATGTTCAGAGGCCTACATCATGAGAGATTTTGTCAGTGCGGGTTGGTGAAATATTTGGCAGACGGTTGGTGAAGCCTCACATACATCAGCCGCTGCTGCAGGTGCAGCCTTGTCGAAGTGCTGGGTCTGTTGAAGGATATGGTGCACAGATTGCTCCTCCCCTGCAGACCTCTCCAGATGCGCCGCAGTTGGTCTTGGTGCAGGGTCCAGTGTACTGTGTTGAGGCGCCAAGGATCAGAGAGAAGAAGGCAAAGAGCTGAGTGGGCCTCATGATGAGTATTGAAAGGACCCGGTGACTGTGAGGGGGCCTTGGGGGTTGATTTGTTTTGTCTCAATTGACGAGGTGAGGAAACCTTGGAAACCAATAGGACTCGCTGTGGAGTATGAAAACCCCAAACTCGAATAGAGCCTTGACGGATGTTCGGATTAGTCAAGACTGACCAATTAATTTCCCCAGTTCGCAGATTGGAGTCTTAAAGTGGTTCGCAACCATTCTCATCCACACTGAGCCGGGCGCGGAAGCTCACTTATAAGTGCCTCACATTCCACTACTCACGGTCAAAAATGACGCTGTACAACAGCAAAGCTGCCCATCGCGGATAATACCGTGTCATTTCTGGCATTGGCAAGCAGGCTACGGTCTCAGCTGTGTCGAATGACGACATCAGATCTCTGGGCCAAGTCGGCCAAGCAACCGGACCTGGGGCCGACAGTTTGTTTAGTTAGTCGCACCCTTGGGTTCCAACCCTGAATGCTTCTTACAGCTCCCTCGCCTCAAAGGTCAAAGCGTGCATGATGTTTTAGGCTTTCAGCAGCTGAGGCTCGCTGGGCAGTAAAGCTTTGCCTGGTAGTTCCGCCTGGGCAGCCTGGGCAGGTGTTGCCTCCCGCCTTGGTCCTGCCGGTAAATCACTCAACCAGGCCTTGATTGGTGTGGTTGTAATCCGATGTTTGCGGTGTTTACAACGTCAGGAAGAATTGCCAGGTTCACCTGCATGTTTGATTGTTTCACAGTCAGGTGCACAGTCAGGAATCATCTATTTTCGGTCAACACGCTATCCGTGGTCTCGGGCCAAGGCTACAATTCAACACCGGCGGTGTGTATGCCACGACCTCGACGAATAACAGCGTCGATGCGGGATATCTTCATATGTAGGCGCGACCAATCACTAGAGAAGGATTCATTCCTTGTGATCTGTGACACGAGTGGCAGCCTCGAGCCACACCCAAATCATCCAGGCGACTTGCTGTCCTGACCTACAATCTCAATCGAGCGTTCGGGTGTCAACCCACCAGACTATGAAGAATGAGCTAATGACTGAGGGCGATGCGGCGTAAAGACCGTCTGAATGCATCACATCGAGCTGCGAGCTGTGAAAGCATCGAGGTCCTTCAAGCCGTCCTCGAGCACACTCAGCTTCTCCTGCAGGTCGTGACGATTCTGTATGGTGCTGTCATCCTCGGACCCGAGCCCATCTATCTGCCCATCCTCGAGACCCCAGACCACCTCAGGATTGAACCTGTTACCATAATCGATTAGTTTTACCTCAGTCAGAACCCAAATGAAAACAGACATGCGAGTTCCGGGCTGCATGCAATGCTAGCTGTTGGGGTTTGGCTGTGCTTGAAAGGATGCGACGAAATTACAAAGGACTCTGCACGGAAATGGCTACTTACACGTCAGGCAATTTCTGGACGAGGCACGTCTCGACAGCATTGACACTAATGTCATCAACGAATTTGCTTAACGCGACCTAGATAACACGATGTTAGCCTCAAGACATGCGATCCTCTCTGTAAATCACTTGCCTTGTAGTAGGCTGCGGCGACATCTGCTGCGAGAGATGCAGCGTATTCTCTCGGATTGGGTGCTGTCGCTGTGAGCAATGATCGCAAAAGCTTGTATAACTGGACTTCGTATTCGCCCTTCCGCACGTTCTCTGTGTTGTATTTACAAACTTCGAGAGAAGTCTGGTCAAATTTGCGCTTGTGACGGTCCCCTTGGATTTCCTGAACCGTCTCCGTCAGGTATTCGTTGTACGTGATGGGATGGATTGAGATGTGAGGCTGCAAGAGCTCGGCAACCGTGTCTTTCAGATTCTCCCGGAGGAGATACAAAGATGGTTGAATGACCCCCTTCATCAGACGAGCCTTTGTGTTCAGATCGCAGATCTCCGACAGAAGCTTGTTGAAAGTAATTGCCGCGGCCTCGTGGATGAGTTCGACAAGGTTCTGAGAGATGGCTTGCCATGGCTTACACTGCCGACAGAACAAATCACTCACGACCATGGGGTTCTAACTCAATGTCAGCTTGGCAATGGTCCGAATCGTAGTTCGCTGGGACGACATTGTCTACTTACGTATGTTCCGGGCAGCTCTCGGCCTCGACACTGCTCCATCAAGGCTTTGACAGTGACCAGGTAGTCTCTGCGGTGGACAAAATTAGAGACTCTCTGAGGTTCCAGATCATCCTCAACTACCTCCAGCGCATGTCCATCTGCAGTCATTTCCTCCGAGTACTTGGTGAGGATCTTCTGCACATTCGCCCGCAAGCGGCGGTCGAAAGCGTCCTGCTGGCCGGGGTAGGACTCGAAGAATTGATCAGCATAAACGCCGTCAATCGCAGCTTGCATCAACTTGGTAAGGCGGCTGCTGATGCTCATGAGATACTTCTGCTTGTCCTTCCTGCTGTCTCTCGCGGAGCCGAGCTGTGCCAACTTCACCTGGCAGTCACGAATACCCTTCTGGACGTCCGTCTTGACTCCAGGAAGCCCGCGGCGGATCTGGTCCCACAGGATCTCACGCAACCGCTTCCGCAGATTCTCGGCACCGAGCTGTTCTGGCTCCAGAATGCTCCATGCAGAGTCCTTGAAAAAGTCCGCCTCACGCTGTGCCCGCTGTTCAGGGGTGTCATCAATTGTGTCGAATCCCTTGTTTCGCAGCACGTGCCAACCCAGTGTCAAGTAGACATTTCGGTTCTGGGCAAGATTGAGGTAGTATTTCTCGGTTTCTGAGCCCTTGTCGACTTTGTCGGGCTTTGTTAGCAGGCCGAGAGTTCTGGTTCCGCTTGGATCGATGTCTCGAGCGAGTTTCGTGACGGGTTGGTTGGCGAATGCATTATCAGCGGCGACAACTGCTAGAATAATGCTACGGCGCTGCCGCATGTAGGCTGTTACCAGCTTGTGTACGATTGTAGAGTCTGCGTCTGTTTGATTCTTGTCGGAGGCACCAAACAAGCCAGGAAGATCCACGATCGTCAAATTCGGCTGATCAGGTGAGACAAGCTCGATCCGTAATATGTCGGTACTGAAAACCTTGGCTCCGTCTCCTGTGAGGCCCATGGCAACCTTGGCTGCCTCGATAATTTTGCCGACATTGTCACGATCGCTCGTCTTTGGGTGGAACGCCGCCAAGTCAATTCTCTCTTTCTCCGTGCGCCCAGCTGCTGGGTGGATATGGACGCTGATCTCGGTCTTGTCTCCCCGACGGAGTATCAGCTCAGTTGGAAATCGTGTGCATAGCCCTTCAGCTGTGGGGAAAGCTATCCCCGAAAGTGCCTCGAGGGTTGCACTCTTTCCGGAAGACTGGCTGCCGCACACAATGATCTGAGGGAGATCGACGTAATGGCTCACTCCACGGGAGCGCAGCTTGTCGACAATGTCCAGAAGGTCGCGATGGTTCTCGGACTGGATGAAACTCGCAGTATTGGGGAAGACGAAGTTACGTGGGACGAGCGCCATGGTGGATGTTCCGATGGCTGTGGTTGCGTAGTATGGTGTGTGTCAGAAATGGAACCACCGGTACTGCGAGCTCAGTTCTCAAATGGAGGGATAAACATGTGCCAGAACCAGAGTTGTGCCGTACTCAGGCAAACAGCGGCTAGGTCGTAGCTTCCGAAGAGGGAGAGGGGGGAAGAGGCCAAATCATCTGCGATTTACGCTATAAATACTGACTGGAGCGGTCTGTGACTGGAGGCTCCAGTGAATGCCACATTCACTGACCTCAGAATACTGAGAAATTTGGCCTTTGTTTGAAGACCACAAACAAGCAGATCAAGAATGCCTTTGTCTGCATCATACATAATCTGTGTGTACTGCACATCTCAAGGCAACGGACTTGCTGCAAACACTGCCGTCGCGACCTGCATCGGTCGGGTAATTCGAAGCTGCGTCGAGGCCTTCGTCATAGACAAACAACACCGTTTTTTGAGTTTCATGCCGGGTAAGACTTAGGCCTGCTCTTTATGCGCCACTAATATACTTTACTTACATTATAGGAAAAAAGGCCGAGCTGTTATCCTTGCCATGTAATCGATCGATATGTTGGCTCGTATCGTCAATATTCCTCTGGGACGAAGTAAAAGATGCACGTTAGTGTAGCTGCGCAATACAGGCTGGCTGGCACAATGATATATACGTAAAGGGAAAGCCAGAACCACAATACCCCATGGTTGGGTTCAGTGAGCTGGTGGAAATATGAGGTGGATTGCGTTATGAGACGAAGTATTTTGGAGAATGCGGAGGTGGTCGGGCCTATGCTGATGAGTCTCGGGCGTTTGCATGGATTTGTCATTGCGGAAAGTTCGTCTCGGATGAGCAAAAACATATCCCAAATTATATGCGTAGATGGCCAGAAAGACGATGTGCAAGCGAACATGTTCGCTTGCATGGGCGCGTTGCCGCTTCGACTCTTTTCCATTGGAAATGACGCTATGGATCATGGTTTCTTTTTACTGATAGACTCTTGCCATAGTAGTTGGATCAAATTGGGTAAGTCCGCGGAGTCTCGTAGGGAGGACCTTCTTGCTGAAGTACCTAGGTAGATACTGCGTGAATAGGTGGACTCCAAATTGGCGACGGACAACCACCGTTGGCTCACACTAGTATATGATGCATGTCTTAGCCCAGCCTCGATTGAGGAAAGTGATATTGCAAGAGCTTTCCATAATATGTACTGAACCCTGTAGCTCCATTGACTTCCCCGGCCCTCAGGCCGACACAGCCGTCAAATGATTTGGACGCGAGATATGTTGTGTGGATCGTCGACAATCAAGATGAACAGATGTTGCATTACTGGTCCTCTGTCGCATTGAAGGCCGTGCCCACTACACAGTAATGGGAGAAATCTTGCACAACTGAAACAAGAAAAATCAGAAAGTAACAATCGTGAAGGACGTTCTGCTCTCTATTTTTCCAACGTAAAAACCCCAGCCACCGAACAAGTAATCCACACGCTTCGAGGAAAGCAAGCGCGTGATTGTGGAGTGCATTTTGTGGGCCTGGAACGCTCGACAGTTCCGACGTCGAAGATCTAGAATTCTTAGTACACAAAATTCTTCGTGACACGCTTCTGCACCACGAGTTCAAGCTCGTGTAGATTGCCGACGTAGCACAATGCACTCTTTACTTGTTGTGACTGATTGCCCGTTTCGGGTTGCCCAGTTCAGCTCGCGTGGTCGACCTTTCAGCTGAGCAGGTCCCCGCTTGGCCCGTCGGGCTGGGGCTGATTGGCCGGGACCAGCCACCGTAACCGATTCCTTGCAGATCCTCCACATCCAGGGGTCAGACACCAGCTGAAGGGGTCCCGAATCCGCCCAATGGCGGTGTGTATCGGCGTTCCAGACGCCTATTGTGGCACCGGAGATCACCCTGACCTTTCCTTTGTTAGGTTGATTTATGCTAGTTTAATTCCTACTGTAGAGCCTCATCCCCTTCAATATCCGCCATCGTGTGACGGTCACTCAGCAATTGCCGGATTGGGGATCTACTAGTATATAGAGTGTGAATTTGGCCACAGGCTTACGTTGAGTTGCTTCGCAAATGTCATATAGAGAAATCCAAGCAGGTCCACGTCGAGAAAACAAATCCAGATTTTCTACTCGATAATCGCCGATCTTCCACAATCATTGCTGTCAGAGAAATAGATAATTGTTGCCAATGGCAGACTCTGATCCACTACCGATGTATGAATCACACGACTCAGCTGTCCTTCCCGCAAAACAAGAATTATTGCGGGATGAGAGACCCTCGAGCCGATCCGTCGATCCAATAGAGCAGGCAATTCCAGTGCATCAAGAACCGATCGGCACGCGGTTTACAGAATTTGATGTGTTTCGACATGGTAGGTTGCAGCCAGGGACTGGGGAGCAAGACGCAGAATACTGACTGCGTTCATACTCAGTCATCACGGACCAGAACCAGATACTGCTCATCGAAAAGTTGAGGGCGCTCCACTCTCGTGAATACACAGCTCCATATTCAACGTTACCTCTGGACATCGAGTATCTCGCCCAAAAATGCCTAACCTGGATCGTCAACGAGGACGTGCCGCACCATGAGACAAATATTGTGTCCCAGCTCACCAGCCACGGCCTGGCTCAAGCTCTTGAAGGCAACTTGGACCGAGCAACAATCTCAACATTTCAAGACTTCGTCCTCGCCACAACGCTCGCGTACACAGCATGGCGCGACCAAAGGAGCCCATCACAGCGGCTGTCAGTCCACGACCTGCACCGAACAAGCTACATAGCCGGCTCGTCACTTCTCCAAAAGCTCGACCAACATCTCGACTCCGACACGCTTGACAAAACCCCAAGACCAACACTTGAAGCGCTATTTCTCGTCCTGTTCGGCACAACACTAGGCGTGGCCTACTCGACACAGGTGGCCGGCCGGCCGGCAGCAGCGCCAGAGGACCTGGTCGGCAAGGTCTTGACAGAAAGCCCCACCCTCTACATCACCATGAAGGAGCGCCTCTGCCACCTGCTCGCCGACAAGCTGGCCCTACTGGCCGGGCTCCTCTGGGAAAAGGTCGACACTGCGGCCACGCGCGGGGGTGTTCTGGATGGGTGTCTCATGGGCCGTTGGAACCGGTCTGGGCGTTGGGTCTGGGGCAACCTGATGCCTCACTACACATGGCCGCCGACCGACCACTCGCTGGACTGGCTTGTACACCGACCCGGCGGGACGTTCCAGCCTACGCCGCGGGCCGCCATGATGCGGTGCCCCGAGGTCTTGAGTCCCCTGATGCCTAGCATGGACTCGTCGGACAGGGGAAAACGGAGGTCTATGTTGGTTGTCGGTCCGACATCGCATGGGCAGCATATGTACGCTCGGATGAGGACGCATACTGGATCTGATGGGCCTTCTCTGTTCGTTTAGACTGGGCACCTGCCACGGGAAAGCGAGGGAGGCAAGGGCGAATGCCAAGAGGTGATTGTGTCCAAAAAGAGAGGCTGCGAGGGCACGGTAAGCCCCGTTGAAAAGTAAATATAAATGCATGCGTGGGAGATATTGTCGCAAAATGCTCTATGGTGTCCCCAGGAAATTCCGGGCGAGACTAACCCAGGGAGATTGTGATTTGCAAAGCGGGTTGGATCGCAGATGTTGTAAACCTGTCACATCTATTCTATCCCTTGCTTTCCACCACTGGCGCCTGTGACGTCCCGCCTCTTGAGAATAAGCTTGCGAGACGAGCACCTAAACGGGCGTTTATCTTATTCTTCAGCCTGGTGAGAGTGACTTCAGGCCCTTCATCCGCAGCAACGAATCTCCGGACCAGGAGGTTGAACATGCCCCCGAATGCCAACGCTATAGCCGTCGAGGTGAAGATAATGACATTGTACGGCATGCTGAAATCCGGGGTTGGGAGGTTGAGCAGCAGCGCCGTAGTCCGCAGATTCGAGGTCGACTTGTCCCTGTTCAGAATGGTGATAACTGCGCCGGCGACGTCAAACCCTCTGTTCGCATCGGGCGGGTATTCCGTGTACCGTAGAATAGATTTCTCGAAGTCATAAGTTAGGAAGACTGTGGACCGGGGCGGGATACGAAGCTTCACTTCGAGTTGTGTCCCTCGTTGCCGGTCGAGGGCTGGCCTGTAGAAAATGTCCTGGATGACTTCCTGCTGTTTGCCGCTGGGAGGGTCCAGAATGCGAGCCTCCAGAGTGTGCAGATATATTCGCATGAACCACGGGAGGGACTCCATGTAAACAAATTCGACGTCCTCAGTGTCACTGGGGTTCGTGAGTATAGTTTGGACGCCTCCACGTTCTTGGCCGTGCCCCGTAAGACTGCGCTCGGCATAGAGTAGTGGAATGTCCGGTTCGAAATATTCCTGCGTGACAATCTGAGCATTTTCGCCTTCCCTTTCGATAGGGGGCAAGATGAGGTCAATCGTCGTCTCTGGGCTAGCATTATAGCAGCGTTTTCGGTCATTTTCCTTTCTAAACTCGTTGACACCTTCGGTCACCCAGACAGGTCGACTTTGTGGCACTTCCAAGCACACAGGCGCCACCTCGGCATCAGCCAAGGGGCATGTTCCCTGGATAGGTCTGCCGAAGACGTGAGAGATGGACCAGTCCTGGCCTATGCTGTACTCCACAGGGAAGCAAGTATCATCTGAGTGATACTCCTTGGAGGTGTTGCACTTAAGCTCATGGCCAGGGACTGGGCGAGGAATCGGATTATCTGTGGCTCTGTCAGTGACAAGTCGACAAAGCCGTGCAAGATCGACGACGAACCTCTGGGCCTTTTGGACCGATCAATGTCAAGAACCATATCAATAGACTGTTCGATCTCTAGAACACACTCGGCCCCCTCGGGACAGACTGGCCGCACATCGATGGCCATGCTCTGCCAAGAAGAGTCAAAGACTTTGTGTCCATCGAGCAGACTGGCGATGCCGGCCTTGCCCTTGCAGGGAAGCAGCTTCAAGAAAGGCGTCAGGTTCTCTGTGCACACCACTTCTCGGGGGAGTGTCCCGTGTAACAGGTGTAGATTCGATGCCACTGCGTCAGAGTGGTCGCCTTCGAGCTGGAATGACATGCTTGGCCGTATTGTCCGCGTTCCGTCGATGAAGTTCAACGAGGCGCAAAACAGGCCCGACAATGCGTTCGTGAGGGTCAGCCACTTGTTGTCGGCTCTGTTGGCAATTAGTTAGCTGCGTATTCTGCATGGCTTATAGAAGTGCTCGAGCCGTACTCCTCTTCTGTTGCCGCATCCAGCCATGCCCACAGCTCTACGCCTGTGCCTCCTTCTCTCGTGCCGCCCCATGGGCGGACACCCCAGCTCTCAGCATCCCATCTCCCAAGGCTGAACCGCAGATGGAGCTCTTTCGTCCCTGAGTACTCCAGTATTTGCGCAAGAGATCGCGGGAAGAATCGAAAGTTGTGTGCCTCGAACTGGGAGAGGGTCGTGTTGGATCGGAAGTTGAAGCTCGCGAGGAGGGCGGATAAGGGCAGCGGCTTCAGCACGAGCTGCTCGTGGTAGTCAGACGCAGCGATGGGTATCACAAGAGAAATGACGAGACAAAGGAAGGAGATGAGGTGCCGCATCATGGTTATGGTTCGTCCATCGGAAGCTGGGTGCGACTCCTGGTTGAATTAACTATTCTCAAGCCCACACTGTGGACAGTTGCTGGTGTTGACAGCTAGCTCCCCTGGGACCTGGGTGAGCAGGGGTGCTGACAGGCAAGTGACGCAGGGTCGGAAGCGTTGGACCCAGCTGTCACAGGTACTGGAGGGCGCCTAGGCTAAATAAGGTTTGGCCGACGTCCAGTGAATTCCTGTGATGCCTGCCGGCGCAAGAAATTCTGCCGAGCTTACAAGGGCCAGCCGATCGCATTGCCCCAACCCGTTCTCAGTACCCTGCGACAAGAACGAGTCGACAACTCGACTTCGCAACTTCAACCGCATAGTTTCTGTGGCCAGCACATACCTGTGCCTAGTGGATTAGTGAGGGTATCGGCGAGGAAAGATCACCGCAGCCCATCATGGCAGCAGAGCAAAGGAAGCTGCTTGGTATGGATGGCCCCTCCCCTCCAATCTCGCGCGGCTTCAAATGAGACTAACAGCACCACAGAGCAGCTCATGGGCGGTGGCATGGCAGCCAGGTCCTCCCAGATCTCCCTGACCGACCCCAAAGCATGCCGCTCCTACATCGCCGGAACCTGCCCCCACGATCTCTTCACCAACACGAAGCAAGACCTCGGCCCCTGCCCAAAAGTCCACTCCGAGGCCCTGAAGGCCGAGTACGAGGCGCTGCCCGAGCCCGAACGGAAGCGCTACGGCTTTGAGCACGACTACATGCGGGACCTGCAGAAGTACATCGACGAGTGCAACCGGCGCATCGACGTGGCCCAGCGGCGGCTCGAGAAGACGCCCGACGAGATTCGCCAGACCAACGTGCTGCTCAAGTCCATCTCCGACTTCTCGGCGACGATCAACAACGGCCTGCTGGAGGTGGAGATCCTCGGCGAGCTGGGCGAGGTCGGCCGCGCCTACGACGAGTTCTTCAGGGTCCGCCAGGCCCAGCAGCAGAAGGCCGAGCGCGAGAAGGAGCTCAAGGCCCTCAGCGACACCTCGGGCCCATCGGGCCACCAGAAGCTGCAGGTCTGCGACGTCTGCGGCGCGTACCTCTCGCGATTGGACAACGACCGTAGGCTGGCGGATCACTTCTACGGGAAGATGCATCTGGGGTACGCGCAGATGCGCAAGACGTTCGACAGCTTCCCCAAGGAGATGAGAGGAAGGCCGAGGCCCATGCCCATGGTCGATGGCGGTGATATGGAGATGGGAGGTGTGCCGACCGGACCGGGAGGCGGTGGAGACTGGGGCCGTGGCCCAAGAGGCCCCCGAGGTGGCGGAGGCGGGTACAGAGGTCGGGGAAGAGGCTATCGTGGTGGTTGGTAGGACGATGACCTCGATCAGTCTAAATTCCTCGACTAGCTCGAGAGCCCGACGCGGATCCGCCCAGCGGCTTGTTGATGTGGTGCGAGTCGATGGCAACATACCGGTCAAACACTTGGGTATACGCTACACCCAGCAACACGAAAGCGAGCCCCCCTCTCTGCGTACAACAAAAGCTATCAGAGTTATATGCCAGGGTTTGATACGCATTAGCCTGGTCGATCAACGAGCAGGACTGTCAAAGAAGTGGAACACGCTGTTGGTGGATGTGATGAAGCATTGAGCGCCAAGGACATGCTTGGTCCAGCGCGTGGCGTTGCGCTTGCTCCGGTGTTGGAGGCGTTATGGATCTGTACGGACGGGGAAAATCGAGAACTGCTTTTGCCTTGCATAATTTGATACCAACAAGACACCAGGGACTAGAATTCCCTATCACGCCGTCAACCAAGTACAGCCAATTGGCATTTTCCATTGCGCTCCGCTCATGAGCATGAAAGTGAAAAGGATGTACTTAAATCAGAACAACTTGGAGCAACAGAAAAGAGAGCAGGTTTACGCGGGACCAAAGCATCCTCCACGAACTCGAATGTCATAAGGAACGGTCGAGGACAAACTTATATTCAGTTATCCTCGACGTTGTGTATCATCTACTTGTCAACTATTCCGCTTTTATTCGCTTTTGTAGCTCTGGTATCCCGACTTCATTTCTTCATAACCGCTGCGGCACCTGCCGTTCCTATGGAGTGGACAAAAACCCGGCTTGCTCAGAATGCACCTCTAAATGTGAGGGTAGGGTCGCATATATCTCCTTTTGACCTCTAAGTTTCCGTCGTCGTCCACTGACTCTTGAGCATTTGTAGCGGAAGGCCTTGTAATAGGCTCTGCACCTGGGCGCCTCTGACGCCACTACGTCCAAGGTCGGAGAAGCTTCTCAGCGGAGGAAATTGACATTGTTTGCATATTGGACCATGTCGCTGCTGCAATTGCCGCCTATGATTTGTTCGCGGCGGCAGTCTTAGCATCCATCGCGGCCATCTCGTCATCCCATTGCCCAAGCGGCGACGTCGGCGAGTTGAGGTCTGCCTTGGCGACAGAGGAGACCTTCGTCTTCGACACCGGAGCGGAGGGCAGAGCAGGGAACTCATCGGGAGTGAGTGCGGGCTCTTTCTTTCCTCCTTGTGATGCGCCTTGGGGCGGGGGCGTGCCGGAGTAGTCGCCACGGCCTCCTCGCCCTCTTCCGCCCCTGCCTCCTCTGCCCCCGCGCCCGGACATGAAATCCGTGTCTGTAGTCGAGTCAGCGAAGCGGCTTCCGGACAGGCCGCCTCTGCCGCCTGACGACCCACGGATTCCTCCGTTCGCGCCCCTGAAGTTGGACGTGCCCCGTCTTCGGTCCTCCTCTTGCAGCCTCTCCTCCTTGCCCTCGTCCCAGTTGCTCTCCCGGGCGCCCAGTGCGTTGAGTTTCCTCTGCCTGTTCTTCTCGCGCTCGTCATCCAGCTGCCTCTTGTCGTTGGCCTCTCTCTTCCGGCGCTCGGCCTCTTCTTGCCGGCGCTTGCGCTGCTCCGCGGTCGCCTTCTCCATGGCCATGGCGTGGGACTGCTCGTCTTCCTCCGCCTTCTTGAACTTGCGCGTCTTCTCCTCATTGAGGATGCGCATCTTCTCCATCTTTTCAGCCAGCTCGGCCTCCGTGAGCTTGGTGCGTGGGTTTGCGCCGGACCCGGTGCGGGCGTCTGAGCCCTGGTTGGGCTTGTTGTGTGGCCGGTTTTCGTGCCTGGCCGAGGAGGGCGGCGCAGGGCTTGACGGTCTGGGGGATGCTCCCGCGTGATCTTTGTTGCTATGGTTCGGGTTGTTGGCGCGGTGGTTGCGCGGCGCGCGCGGCGCGGAGGATGGTGGTTGTTGGGCATGTCGTGACTGCATCAGGCCAGACTTCTGCGGGGCCGCTGGCGCGTTGGAGGCTGTCGTGCTAGGCGCTTTCGCCGCGGAATCTGCTGCATTGGGGGTCGTTGCCACAGGGGCGGGCGCATGGTGAGCTGAACCGGTCCCTACAGACGACGGTGCTGTCGAGGAAGTTTGGCTCGCAGGCGCAGGAGCTTCATTGGAAACTGGAACTGGCGCTGGAGCAGGATCAGCGTGAACTTGGGGTTCCTCTTCGGCCACAGGCTCAAACTCGTCGGCGAACAGGTCATCGTCGGTTCTGCCGCCGAATTGGTCATCCATGTTTGCTGTTTGCTTTTCCTTGCTCGCAGAATTGGGTTGAGGGGCAAACACGCAAGACAGGGCAGGCGGATTGAGCAATGCCTGTAAGGATATTGCGAAATGAATGAACGCGCCCAATGGATATGGTGAAGCTATTGGATTGCCAAGAATATAAGGGAATGCGTCTCAAATGGCCAAGAGCTAGAGAAGGTAGAGTGGTAATGTCTCGCCGTGCTGCGTTTCTAGATCCTATCCTATTTCCATTCCAACTAGACCATCCAGCATCCATGTCTCGAATCCGCGGGGACGCTGAGTCAGCATATGTATGCCCTTGTAACCCTTGCCACCAAGTCGACTAACATGAGGGTGCCGCCAATGGATCCCACAGCGTCGGTAAGATATACTTTCCGCCTCCTATGGAAGGTCCGCATACCATCATCTCACGACTTAGCTCTGGATCAGGTTCCTGTTACAGATCTTTCAGCATGCTTGTGGCGCATAAACAAGTAGTCACACAAAAAGGCAAGTTTCGGAGCAGTTGCTCCTCCGTGCACCAACGTCCCTGATACCGGCACAATCGTCGCCTAATGGTAGTAGCTAGAATTCCACGCCTCCGAGACACGCAGAACCTGGAGACCGTTAGTCCCGGGCAGCATGGGAGGCTGTTCAAGTCACAGTCATTTCACCACCTCTTGTCTCTGAGCCGTGGCTGCGAACCAGGGCACTCAAGATTTTGGTACCGCCTTCTCTAAACATGTTCAGCCGATGGCAATGCATACTGGCAAATGCTTAACTGAAGCACCCAACCTCGTATTGCTCATATCCACCGTCACGGTACCCAAAATTGGCTGTGTCCAAAAGAGAAGCGGTGAATTTTGCTTTGCCGCCAATCGTGCGAGTGGACATCAAGACAGACGGGGCTTATACAAATGTTTCCAGTACAAGATGACAAGAAGCCGGTCACTTCGTCTGAGGGGTCAGTCATGGTTCAAGTTGTTTAACAAACAATTCGAGGCTCTCAGAAATACAATTGATGGGGTAGCGATATCAATTAAGAGTAGTGTTACCGCCTGGGTCATCACCCTCATTAGCTAGATTAATTATCGGTAGGTATATTCATACGACCGCATCAATCGGTCTGTGTAATGTGGTTTCTCGGTGTCCCAAAATGTGTGCGTCTGAAATCCAGAGTCGACTATGTACGCATGTGCCTCCGAGGTTGACAGCGACCCCTGTGGCCAATGTCGTTGCAAATGCTGTCACGAGAACAGCTAGCCCTCGTGGTAGCCAGAGGAGCCTTCTTACTCATTGCCTTCCTGGAGCCCTCATTGGTACTCGGTGGCTGCCTTGGTTCGGACACCTTCAGCAATGTTCCTTCTCTAGCACACTGTCCGAAGCTAAGTCGAGCAAGCCCAAGGCATTTGAGTCTCTTCGGATGAATTCGGGTCTTGAATACCTGCGTAGGCAATTTTTGAGCTCATTGATTGGCGGCTATGGTTTGTTGGCGCCGTGGCGAATGTTCCAACCTCTGTCGGCCGTCGACCTGATAAATGCCCTTCTCAAAATCGGTGTTGGCTTGCGGTTGCATAAATGGTAGTCCCACGTGTCTCGCATGTATTTCGAGCTCCAGGGCCTGATCTCAAGCCACAGTGTCTATGGCTGTGACCAAATGTGACCGGTCATTAAGATGGCCGTGCACTGTTTGTTGATGTCAATACAATTTGCCCGACAATCTGACTGGAACGAGTGGGATTTACCTTCAATGCCCATCTGTAAATCTCCATCTCCAAAGATTTCCATGCATAATCCCATCACACAGTGCCCTTCCAAAGCCTCGGCCGGAGGTATCTCAGGAACTTCTCGGTCGGCTCCTGCATGCCAGGCAGGCTGATCCAGTTCTCGACCAGCACGGCCATCTCCTCGCGGGCGTCCGTGTCCTGGGGCGCGCCCTCGACAAGCGTGCGCAGCATGACCGTCTCGATCATGAGCTCGAAGTTGGCCTGCTCCCCGGACTCCGGGTAGAGCAGCGCCTGGGTCTCGCGGAAGTTCTCCTTGGCCGCGACGGCGAGCTGCTTGCGCACGAGGGCGTGCAGGCTCCGCGCCGCCGTCATGTCGTTCTCCACCTTGCCCGTCACGATCCGCTGGATCAGCTTGAAGGTGTTCTTGAAGGCGGTGGGCCAGAAGAAGGGCGTCTCCAGGTCCTCGACCATGGGCGTGTCCCTGATGATCGGTAGCGGTTCCATCGTGCACGAGTCGCTCGGCAAACAGGGATTGGGATGCTCAGTCGATCCGACGGGTGTGTAGCTTGTGAGAAAGGTAGTCATTGACTTTGTTTGTCGATCGCTTCGCGTTGATTAGTTTTTAAGAATTATGTGTAGGAATTCACAAATCGAAAATCGGCTTGGCTTGTGTAGCTTGTGCTGCGTGCTGCCATAACAGGATTTCAATGCTCGTCCATTTGGGTGCGGTTGCTGGTTTTATTCAACGGCGAGGACGGGTACAGCCGCGGCATCCAGTAAAGGGGGCGTTTCATTTTCCACTGCTCATATAAGGCTTCACTTGCCATTGTTTGATTGTGCTCGTGCCCATTCATTATTTAGGAAAATGGATAATGGTTGCCCGAGATGGAAACTGGGGCTGAAACGCTCGGGCTGGCCGCTGATCTTTATTGAAATTGCGCCGCCGAGGAGGGGAGCTTCCCCAGTGGAGATCGTGAAATGCTAGCCCGATAAGCTCTTGACGCAATTTGGTCCAATGCTCGCCCTGATCCACTGGGTGATGAACCGGGGAAATGACTACTCGAACGGCTTTGTTCTCAGCACTGACTTTCCCGATGCGGGCTGGGACGCCGCAAGCGGGAACCATGGGTACCCTACTTCCTTTCATCATGACCCAGGGCACTCTTAACTCCGCCAAAACCAACATCTGGTCAAAACACAAATAGTCTGTGCTACAGCGGACCCACAGGCTGGATTGTGGAATGATTCTTATGGCATCCTTAGCATCATCGCGTTTGCCACTACTTGAGACAATCGGGACGGGTCAAGGAGGCCTCAGCAAGTGGGGACTTGTGTGATAGTCCTCCCCGAGCCGACCTCTGGACACATTCGTATCGTATGTGGTTCGACAAGGCGTTGCTGGCCTAAGAGTACGGCAGTTACGACCATGTTAGCTGCTTTCCTGGTTTCACGGCCAAAACCTGAGATGTGCGGTCGACCGGCTGTTACATGAGCCTTGCAAGTAGGTTAGCGGTTTCACACATAAGGTCACCTTGCAATTATTTGACGGCGTAACATCGTGGGGATCGATCGGAGCATGCCCCTATCTGGCCCCCAATATTTCGAGTAGTTCTTATAATTACCCGAGGCCAATTCAAATAGTACAGTGCAGGGGCAAGTGCACCATTACAGGATTTATTTGATTTAATCAAGTTTGTATCAATGCGTCTAGTAACATGCAGTTATCTAGCCCAATATGCTGAACCCATGATATATGCTCCTCGCCCTGCGAGGTTGTCGCACCCGATGGCGTCTTTTCGGTGATGGCCCCCCAACGCCAAAATAATGCAGTACCTGCTTTTTGCTCTGCTACCGGCGCGAAGCTTCTCTTGCTCAAAATCTGTAGCACACCCGGCTAGACTCGAGCCCAGAAATTGTGCTAAGTGACGCCGAAAACCCTAACCAAGTTCGATGAAGTCGTCGTTCAGGCTGTCCCTGGTCACCGGGATGAAGGCGTCTGCTTGGGCAGCGGTATTGCCGTATCCATGCGAGCATCCGCGAAAGGGAAGCCTAACTTGGACAGTATCGAGGTGAAGGCATTCGTGATGTCGCTGCCTGTAAGGGCAGGGAACCGTCATCCCAGGCTGTACGGCCTGGTGTCGCTCCTCATTATGTACACCTCGCCGATGAGGATCACAGAGCCTATTATCATGGATATAGCGATGATAGGCAGGTTGACGCGGGCGAACTCGAGCTGCCGAACCTTGATGTGCTTCCTGGCCAGGATATCCCGCCACAGCATGCCAGCCAATGACGCGCTAAAGGCGGTGCTGAAGGCACCGTAGTTGACACCCAGTGCCATGGCGTACACGGTTGCCCAAAATGTCCGGTCGGAGATGGGGATCCCGTTCTGGTTGTGTATTTCCGCCCACGCCTGGATCACCCGAGACAAAAGGATGGTCGTTCCGATGTTGGTGCCCGCGAACTGATGTATGTTAGCATATGCCTAGAAGACATCGCGTACTTCATTTTTGCCACTCGAGGAAGAGATACTTACGTTGCACAAGATCACAGACAGGAAGCCCATCCCACCAATCGCACCAATTACCCCCGTCTTGTTCACCCAGTGGTCCCACCCATATGCGAATACTGGCACCCAGCCCTTGGTAACGAGTGCCTCTACCAGCACAAACATGGCGAATGCAAATGGAACAAGGGCAAAGGGCAGGAGAGAAAGCACGGCTGTGGTAGTGGGGAAGGTCTCCTGGCACCAGCTGTGTGCGCCGTCCGAGGCGGATGCAAGTGTACGCGGCTGTGCCTCATAGGGTGGAAGAGCGGCCCTGTTCCTCTTCTCACTCGCAGGCTCGACGTTGCCATTCTGTCCCATACCTGAGCCATTGTTGTGTGGGTCAGACTTCTCATTGATCTCGCCAGGTCGGGCGGCCGTCGGCACAATCTCTGCACCGTGATTGCCACCACCCCCATCGCGGGATGGGGCCTTCTCAGAATTCAATGCCGCGGAGTTCGTGTCTTGGCTAGAGCTCAGGCGTGGGTGCTGATCCGTCTCCATGCCGTCTGCCATCTGCACCCTCAGTTGTCGCTCGGCGCGCGCGGTCTCGGCCTCCTCCCGGCCTTTTCTTGCTATCTCGCGGGTCTCGGCGCGATGAATCCACCCGTAAGTGACGTCCCAGCAAAACATGACGAAAGCAGCAGGAAGTGTCACCCAAAAGACAGGGTGCTCCCCGGAACTGGCGCTCACCGCGTTCAGGACGAGCACCGTGATGAGTGTGGCAGCCATGATGACCGCCCCGACCGCGGCGCTTGCTTTATCAAGGTACGGGTTCAGAATTTCTTCGAGTTCAAGCCGTTTCTTGTCCTCGTCTTCTTGCTCATCAGGGTTGCCTCTGGAGTGAGGGATATTCGGGTTGACTGGTTTCCGGGCGCGATGCTCTTCGGGCAGCTCATGCATCGTGATCACTTTTGGAACCAAGCTGTCCTTCCGGAACACGACATACAACAGGCATGGAAACAGCAGAATTGCCGTGAAGATGACTGGGACGATCATGTTGGCTGTATACTCCACAAACTTGATCTGGAACGCGCCGGCAAGCACGAGGTTCGTTGGGTTAGAGGAGACGAGAATGGCGGACGCGACATTAGCAATGGCGAATTGGGTATGGATCCAAGCCCTCGGGTGCTCAATGTTGCTCGACACGCGGGTCATGTAGGCCAAGAATGGCGTTCCGGACAGAATGATGGGATCATTCCCAATGAAGGAGCCGAGGGCGAAAAAGAAGGTGTAGAGGTAGAAGAACAATTTGTGCCCAGCTTTGCCGCCCCACTGCAGGACCTTGAACGCCAAGTACCTGATGAGGCCGGAAGCGTCGATGGAAATGGCGATGTATGCCAGAGTGATGAAGAAAACCATGATATCAATGGGATTGATGTGGTGTGCGCCAATGGTGCCTGCAGCCACCTCCTCCCGACCGATGGCGAGAATGGCAAGCAGAAACAGGTCCGCTATGATGGGCGCGGTCAGGAAGTTGATCGGGAGCAGCAGCCGAGTAAAGGCCTTGGGCTTCCCCAGGGCGTAGCCCTCCAGTCCATGTTGTGAGTCTTGTGGCGAGATGACGCGCAAGCGACGTAGAACACGAGAGATACCCTCAACGAGAACCCTGGGTAGGTAGACAGGCACGTCGAAGGGGAAAAGCACGGCAAGGTCTGTATGAAGTGGTCAGTCCCATCTCATTGGCATCAAAGACTGTCGTGGGTTTGGGGGTTTGGATGCGCGCACTGGTTATGACAAAAACAATGAGAGTGACGATGGAACGCCACTCCTTGATGTCATTGACGTCGAGACTGATAGCGGACTCGGACATGATGGTGTCTTGGGCCTGGAGAGGGAGAGTGCAGCTCGCACTTGGTCAGGGTCGCGGACATCAGGAGTGATTGTGGACGTGGACGTGGACGTGGATGGGGGGCTGTTGAGGCTTTTGAGAGAATTGTAATGTGAAGTCGGGAATAGGTTCCAGCTTCCAAGACTCTAGGCCGGTGAGTCCCCGCTTGGCAGAAGGAGGGTCCCGTCCAGCTAGCAAATCGGGCCGCAGGGCCAGCGGCGGTGAAAGCCACATGGCTGCAACAAGAGGCTGCTGTTTACTGCAGAGTGCCCAGCTGATTGTGCGTTACTCATGAATCGCTCGAGATCAACGCCACCCCCGTATGCGATGCTAAGGCCGATGGTTTTCTAGATGCAACGTCCTCTGCATTGGCCCAGTCGGCGCACGCGCAGCAAAGACTTATTAGTTGCCTTAGCCGCGCGTAGGCAAGCCGGGCCCGAAGGCGGCGGAAACCGGACAATTATCTCTTGTTTCAGCGGCTGTTCCCGCAAAGCACCCGTCTGGCCTACACACAAAAGGCATGCCTAGCTGCCGAGATGCTGTCCAAAACGTTGTAGGTGAAGGTTGTTTTAGCCGGTGGCCCTGCGGCCGGCGGGCCCTGTTGCTCAAGGCCGCCGGCGACCCACACCGCCCCCGGATCTTGGCATCGCACCGCGGTAGACCGGCGCTTCTCCCGGCCCATGCCTACGGGTGACTTGCATGATGCAGCGTGTGTGTCGCCATGCACAGAGTAATCATGACTGTTGCAGCCAGTTGCAGCATGCCACCTGGGCGCTTATGCGCGCTACAACGCCAAGGTCGTTGAGCCACATTTGGCATGCATCTGTATACTAACTTACTCACATTCCACCTCACCGAGCGCCCATTCATATATCGTGTACGAGCGAGGTATTACCATGCAAGCCCTAGAGTCTAAAACCTAAAATCTCTGGCAATCACTTGAACAGGCTGAAGTCTTTCTAATCGAGACGAGCAGTGTCCATGGGACTGAGTTGGAGACCAACAAATTAGATGTAGATTGTAAGGTTATTGAATCCTAACCGATTGACAAGAACAGGCGGGAGTCAGAATTGATCCCAGGGGAATCTTTATAGAAGAGGCATCGACTCAGGGGAAGGGGATGCCTAGCAAGGAAAAGCTATGTGTACCTGGTTTCAAGCTGTCTAAGAATTGTCAGCCTGCGGATACTGGCTACCCAGATGTCTCGCACCCCGTCTAAATAATCAGTATGCACTTCACTTTGTTGGCACACATGAAAGTCGTTAATCGCATGCTTCAAACTGACCTTCTGCTATACACCAAGGCCTTCCACGATAAGGAACATACTTGAATAGGGGACGCACAGCGTCAATTATGTTGGCACAAGCTTCTCAGGTCTGATTAGGATCTTTTAAGCAATTATATGGACGCAATATCTGCTCCGACCAGCTGGTAAATTTCTTATGGATAAAGATTGTCTTTGAGCTGTGCCATATTTCTCTTAATATTGCTGTTCGCATAACTTAGACACTTATCTTCGTGTCACTGATGACAGACAATTTATGTCCACAACAGATTACCATCTCCAGTTGTTGCAATGTCTACTGCTATGACCCTTGCACAGGATACCATGTGACTTCTGCCGTGAAGGGTACCGATGTGGTGTAAGGTGTACTACTTGTAGTCCTCCTTATTCTAAGCAAATCTCGCATTCGAGGGCTGAAAGCTCGTTGCCAGTAGTGGATCACCTCTGCGAAACCAGTAACAACGGTGGGCCGACATTGTTGTCGATCTTCTCGGGGGCGTTCGTAGGTTCTTTCAGTTACATGTGTAGGTACCTAGGTAGGGAATTAGCAGGTCACCTTGAACTTCGGCTCTCATAACTATCACTTACACACCAATATCGATCAATTCTGATTGCCTTCACAGCTCTAATGTTTGCAGCCGGATCAAGCTGAAATTGTCAGGCTAATTACTGCAAGGCGCGGCATCCCACGACGAGATCCGCCATTCACATGAAGTTCGTGACCATCGGCGTTCCAGTCCTGCCCATCAGATTGGAAAATCATTCCACGTCCCGACCCGCCGATCTTCGCAGCTCGTGAAGCCCGCCCGGGGCTCTAGAGTGGATCGCCAAAGCTAGGCGTCCCAATAGTGGACCCCTTGGTCGAATCCCAGGTTCCATATGGGCCACATGCAAGGTTCTTGGCAATTCCTTCAGAGCGTGTCCAGTAGTCTTCCACGCTGCCACCGCGCAGGCTGTCTGTGAACCAAGCCCAAGCCACGCCAGTCCGAATCCACTTGGCAGATTAACATCGTGAGCTAGAAGTCCTTTTGCAGGTATCATTTGCGAGTCCGGATCCGGTGGGAAGTGAGCTGCGAACCCAGACGCAAGTTCAGTTCGGGACAGCCGGAAACAAATGCTTATTGGCATGCAGCCAACGTGATGAAGAAGGGGGCACGTCAACCTACAGTAACAAGTCACCCCGGGCAGTTTGGTCAGGTGCACCACGCAGTGACCACGGTCCTACATCATGGAGCAACTCCATCGCATGACAGCTCGGACCAATTTTCAAATGCAAGTGGCGATCCAGATCTTGCTGTCCATAGAAACAAGACAGTGCCGTCAGGTAAAATGAACCACGAGACCCACACACAGGCTGTATCTGGTTTCGGGGTCAGTCCGGCAATAACTTGGGCTTCGAGGAACGACGTCCGGCAAATGAGCAACTCGTTGGGCCGTAACAAGTCTTGAGAGTGACCAGATGGCCTTCGTGTTTCTTCTTCTCTCCATCGTCCGAGCGGAAATGTGTCATGGCGAGTGAACCTGAGGGCATCATACACACCCTGTCGTGACGCGAGGCCGAGGAACCGGGGCAGGACCATAATGGTTTAGCACACTTTGGATCGGCGCCCAACCTGCGGAGCATGGCGCCATGCAGGTGCTGTGGGACCGCCTGCATATGACAGAATTGTGGGATGAGTGGGTGCTGATCTCTGTATGGCCCTAATATTCCCGGCGGCCGGACGTCTTTCACTCTGGACTGCCTGCCCCAAGGCTGCTTCGGCTGTCCACCTTGCTGGGCTCGGCAAGCAATAAAACGTAACGAAGCGAGGCTCTCCCGAGGGAATGGTCCATCTAAAAGCAGACACCAGGAGCAGAGTCTGGCATGAGTGGCTGAATGGGTCGAAAAAGGGGCTGGCATGCTGGTGGAGTCACAGGGCTCGGACAGGGTTGGCAACCAAACATTAGTAGAACAAGCATGCTACCTAGGTCATGATCAAGGGCAAAACATTCATCACTTTTGAATGATAATCATGACCCACTGCTGTACATCCTACTCTTTACTCTGTTTTCTGATGCTGTCTCCAACCCGGCATGCCACATGAGTCTGTTGTGTCTACCCTCAAACTGATTTTGAGCGCCTGCAATGGATATACCACTCACCCCGAGTACCTTCACGGAGGTACCTTCACCAACGACCGTGAAGCCTCTCAGCAGAGGTCAAGCGTCCTTGGCCACCAGCACGAGCAGCCAGTCCAGCAATGACAGCAAACAAACGGAAATCCAGTTGGATCCTGAGGAGGAAACACTTCTTATGGTGTGGTACCTACGAGTGAGAGACGCGTCGTCCGAGAACTCGATCCTCAGAGACCACTATGCCTCCGCATTAATGAACAAAATCAACTTCGACCTGTCACGGAGCCTCTTCCAATTGGATCCAACATATATACAGTACATCTGCGGCAGGTCAAAGCAAATCGACAATTGGGCGCAAGACTTCCTAGACCGGCACCAGTACGAGGATGCCCTTGTGCTACAACTAGCATGCGGCCTGGACAGCAGATACGAGCGCCTCAGACTTGGGAGGGAAGTGCAGTGGATTGACGTGGACCGACCAAGAGTGACGGGTCTGAGGAAACGGCTCATACCAGATGCAGAAAGCGACCACTACACTCTTTTAACAGCAAACGTTTCGGACGAGGACGACGCTTGGCTCCGTGAAATACCAAACGACCGCCCGACGTTGATCATCATGGAAGGACTTCTCTACTATTTGGAACCCGCGCAGGGGATACGGTTAATACAGCGGCTGCTTGGTCATTTTACACACGGGAATATTTTGTGCGACACGCTCGGGTCTGTCTGCGTGAGCTTCACATCACTTTTGGAGGCATTCCGCAACAGCGAGGCCCGTGTGCGATGGGGAGTTGATGACGCGAACGATATCAGGAAGCTGGACAGCCGTCTGGTCCTCAGGGACAGGGTATTTGCGCACGAGTTTATGGGTACGGGCTGGTTTGGGAAGCGATATCCCCCCATGTTTGGGGGATGGACACCACTTATCTCGTTGCTGCCGTCATTCAAGAAGAATGGGCAGTTCCTACATTTTGAATTTTAGCACGAGCATTTCCACGGCGTTGCTCAAGGTTTGGTTAATGATTGTTAGGACAGCTTTTGTTATGTTTGTTGAACGCTTGGTCTGCCATGAGGGTGCACAGGATCCTGGGGAAAGGAGATAGTTAGGCGCAACAGCACAGTGAAGTCATAGTTACACATTTTCAAACAGAAGAATGTTAGCGAACAACAGCACGACATAGTGCTTGTCAGTCAGAAATTGGATATTCGCACCTGCAAATACGGAGGGTACACCGGTCCATTGCAAGCGCAAACAAACCCAAGGAAAGACACTCACCTAGCCACACCCAACACCCACACCCATTTCCACAATACACGCGCCCGTAACACATACTCCTATAACACACACTACAACCATACCCACACCCACAGTACATAAGTACACCCACCATCACCTAAACCACTCCCACAACTAACACCCATACGCAACACCTACCACCTACACCCACTACCTACATACTACACTACCCACACCTACAACCTACGTCTACTACGTACACTCCCTAGTGTTATGTGAGTGATGTAATGGTGTGCCTTTCGTTTTGCAGGTGCGAAAATCCGATTTCAACAGTAATATTGCCCACGAAGTACCAATTGCCATTTACAATTTGAGTGCTCGCCCTTCAGAACATTGAGAACTTTTGGTGGGAAAAGGACAAAAGTCATGTTCGTTCCTCGCCAGGAGATTTTGTGTTGGTTTATTTCCACCCGAGTATCTCAGCCTGAAGCGCAACGTACCACGCATCATCATCCTTGCCCCATTTTTTCAAAGCCTCGCTCGCCTCCTCAATCTCCTCGTCAGTGATCCCAACCCGATGCCAACTCTCCCTGAACGGCTCTCCCGGGGCCAGTTTGCCCACACCCGCAGCCACATACCAGTCCCGCGCCTCCTTGCCCGAGTGGACGGTCGTCCCAGCCCCGACCTTGACCTTGCCCGCCGCGGCATCGAAGCCCACCTCACGGAACAGCGCGGGCATATCGCCGCCTGGGAGATGGGCGCCCGCTGGACCATGTCCATAGGCCTTGGCCGAGTTCGCCGACCAGACCCGGTCGAGGTCGTACGCCCGCGGGTAGAAGTGCAGCTCCGCGGCGTCGCGCGAGGCCATGATGCCACCGGGCTTCAGGACGCGGCGCATCTCGCTCAGCGCGCGCACCCGCATGTCATGGGTGGGCAGGTGGGGGAAGAGCTGCGAGTTGAAGACGACGTCGAAGGTGTCGTCAGCGAAGGGGAGTCCGGCAAGGAGGTCCGCTTTTTGGAATGTGATAGGTGCCAGGGGATGGGCGGTGTCTTGTGATTCCATCCTCGCTTTATTGTCCGTCTCTCGGGCTACCTCCAGGACCTGCTCTGAAATGTCGATGCCGATGACTGAGCCTCCTGTAGCAATGGCTGCAAAACCGACGGTGATGGTTCCTGGACCACAGCCCACGTCCAAGACGTGGTCTGTAGCTCGCAGGTGTGGAATCAAGAAGCTTGCGTCGGACTCAATTGTCCGGGAGGCATGACTTGAAAGAGTGGCTTTTGAATACCCTTGGGTATAGTTGGTTTCTTCCGATGTCATGATGGCTACGCTGAAGGATGGTATGTATATTTGCAAAAGTCGACGTTTCTTCAGATCAATGCGTGTAGGCAGAAAATAGGTTTCGTGGACGAGTTTGGTTTTCGTAGTTCAGCAAGCGATGTCTGCTCTGTGGATGTTTTCGAGCTTGCAGAAGGTTGTTTTCTCCAAGTGAGTATACCATTATGATTCTGTAAGGTCACTACTTCCTGCTCTTTATTAATGATGTCGCGGAGACTTCGCGCGAAAAGTGTGGGGCCGGGGCGGACCTGTCGGTCCTGACGGAGCTGACTCGGATACATAGCTCCGGAATTCACAAACAGCACCCGGAGTTCAGATGCAGTGAGACTCTCAACGTACCTCCGCCCCAACAGTCTTGGACGGACGTCACCACTCGTCGCCTCCGTCCACGGGGCCGTCGCTTCAGCCATGAAATCCAGCAGGTATGCGCAATCTCGGCAAAAGGCCTGTCGGAGTTGTTCTACTGCTAAGGCGAAATGCGATCGTTATCCAGACCGTTGTGGCAGATGTGCACAACGCGGCCTCACCTGCAACTACCCTCGCGAGCTGGCCCGAACTCCGGCCGCTCCTGCCGGCAACCCAAGACCCAATCTTGACAACTCAGCCATCAGCCCCAGCAGTGGGAGGGCTCCATCATCCGGCGCGCCGCTCATTGCCTTCGGACACAATTCCAATGGGCACGCCCCGATAACTCCTGAAGCCTCGGTACTCGCCGTTGCAGGGCCAGATGCTGGCACGAGTCCGGCGGTGATCTCAGAAATACCAGCAACATCACCACCAACGTCGGCAGCTTCAAATGGTCAGCAGCCAAATCCAGACAGTATTTCGGCTTGTGTGGACCTCGAACTTGTTTGCCCCATAAACGCAGACTACATTGGCAGCCGTTTCCTGAATCAGCATGTGCTGGTGCCGGGACAGGAGGTCAAAAACTACCCAGACCATATCAAGGCTTTCATTCCCAAGATCCTCGGGTCTTACGCCTCCATAGCCGTCCGTGGCCGTGGTGTCCCACCATTTGTCCACTCCGCGCAGATACAGCCACCGCTGGCAAGGCCACCGCTCTCAACCTGCCTGAGCCTGGTCCGCATCTGCGAGAGGTTGCTTCCAGGTAGTGAAGCTGCCGCCGCGGACATGATCCAGAGGGAGATAAGCAGCCTGTATGCGCAGCATGCGTCGATGAGCGACGGGATCACTCTGCTCTCGGCGTTCCAGGCACACCTGCTCTACCTCATGGTATTGTTTTTCAGGCTCGGCCATCTAGTCGGCCACTCCCTTCGGCGGTCCATGATGGATCTTCAGGATCTCGCATCGCTGTGCAGTCGGCGTGGGCTCGTCTGCGTGGCCGAGCAAAAGCGAGCTCGGCCAAGGTGGGAGAGCTGGATCGTCGCCGAGGCGAAGCGACGGACCCTTTACACCATGTATCTCTTTGACAATGCATTGACGACCCATGAGGGCCTACCGACCTTTTTTGGGACTGAGCTCCGGGGCTTGCCCGCGTCCGCAGGCAAAGATGTGTGGGAGGCAAAAGCACAGCGAGACTGGGAGACGGCATACAACACCCATCTGGCGGACTGGGCCGAAGGTGGTTTACGCATTGACGAGCTCTGGCCAGCTCCTGCATGGCTAGATGACTCTGGTCTTGTGGAGCGTCGCAAGAGGGTAGGTCAATGGTTGGATGAGGTTGATGGATTCGGCACAATGCTCTTTGCTGTTTCTAGCTCTTCTCATAGCTCCTGACCCATTCAACTTTGCAAACATTCCGGAAATCCGGGCACGACAAGTGCACAGTTTGCAGACCGAGAGATTTCAGGTCCAGAATTTACAGCCGGAGATACATGGTCATTGTTTGTACGTCCTGTCATCCTGCTGGGTCGTTGAGGCGCTTCGCTATTGTTATCTTGTTTACAATGGCAAGAAAGCAGCCATTGTGAAACACTGATAGTTCATCCGATGCCCAGCGATGGGGAACTTCAGTAGAATCAGAGAGTGAGATTGTATTGTTTTCAGTCTTCAATGGTCTGGTAGGAACGGAACACTGAACTGTCCAAAAAGTATTTAAACCTGAGCGCGTGGCCTTTGGATAGCACTTTCTTCCTTACACTTCACAACCTCCCACCTCAACCACGGTGAGTCTCAAAGCATCGCAGGCAGGCGCCACTATCTAAGTCTGTCAAACATCGTTTTCAGCCCTCAGCTCGTTCCCCCACGTCTTTGCGCATAAACTGCCAAAGTCTCGTGGCACTCCGCCACCCCATCGCAACGCCTTGCCGCACCCAGCGGTTCCAAATAAGATCGAGAAAGGTTTGTAAGGACTACCAAAATACGTGACTGTATGCTAATGGCAATAACAGAATGGCGGATCCGCGTATGAACGACGAGCTCGAGCGTCGGTGGGCTCAGCTACCACCCATTGACGACGATAGCTCCCCAGCTCCTTCAGACGTGGACGATGGCGACGATGAGCCCCAGAAGAACACCAAGAAGCGCCAAAGCCTCATGGTCATCGCACTGAACCCGGGCCGCAGGGCCATACGACGCCCGGAGGACGTAATAGTTGCTATGGGAGAGAACCTCCGCGACTTGGTCCACGAAGCCAAGTCAATCCACTCCAAGGGCACGAACAGGGACACAAACGTCACCGCGTACGACATCAACCAGCTTCTCCAAGCAGTGTTTGCTGGAGGATGGGCCACTGGAAAGCCCCACCAAATGTGCGGCAAAGACAACATCCAGCCCAACGTTAATGATGTTGCGGCCCAAGTCGGTCTCTTCAGCAAAGACATTGGTGCCATCTCGACCAAGCCAAAGGCCAACACGACTCCCTCCAAAGCCACGTCTGGCACCAAGAAGACGCGTCCGCACCCAGCCACCGCCCACAAGGTCGCGAAGCCCGCGCCGAAGAGGACCACAGCAGCCCACTCCAGCTCTCGTCAGACCAGAGCGCCGGTCTATCTGGGTTGCATGGAGGATCAGGGGAAAATAACATTTGCATATTACGACGGGAAACACCAACGTCTTCCCCAAGCAGCCCAAAAGCACATTAAGCTGCATGCATGGACCGGGTCTCTCACCGAAGCCAAAGCCCAGTCCATACAGCTTCACGACAAGTTCAAGATGACCCGGGGCCGCGAATACAACCTCCGTGCAGCGGTCTATCTCGCAAGGAACCGACTGACCCATTGGGCCAACGGAAACGACCCGGAGTCACGCCCCCGGGGCGAGGACAAGGAGCTTTTCGTCCCGTACACCTTGATGCACAACTTGGAGTGCTCCGACCAGGCTGTGATGGACATGTGCAGAGAGATGAGGGTGCCTCTTCTGTGGGAGGGCATGGAGGGACTGTTTTAGGGGTGGATAAGGGTGCAAAGGGCAAGTCCATCTTCATCAATTCCGGAACAGTGGATGGATACAAAATATCGTGGGGTCGGGGATTGAGCACCCAACGCCTGCAAACAACATAGACACACAGTCACTTATCACATTCAAGAGTTCCCAATTCATGAAATCAAGTATACGCCCTGATTTAGGAAGTCCGCGAGATAATTCGGCCTTGTATATTGTCTATCGGAGATGATGCAATGTTGATTCGGTCAATCGGACGAGCTTCGGCTGAGGGCCACGTGAGGGCGTAGGGGAGCTTTATTTCTCCTCGGCGACATCATCTTCCTCATCTTCATTTTCCCTACAGCATTTAGTTAGCTTCAAAGCAAATAGGGAAAATTGTTTGACAAGTGTGGGTAGGAAACCACCACACTGTGGTCATGGCAAGCCTTAAACCCTGCAACCTGGGACCAACTTTGCGATACAGGTTGCAGATGGGGATGGACTCTTTTATTTCGTTTTTCTCTGGGGAACTTACGCCTCATCATCCTGGTCCGCTTCATCGTCCCTAGTACCCGTTAATCACCTACTACGGGTCCTTGATACATTCTGGAGGATTGGAGAATTGTAGCAACCCTTGGGAAAAGAGAGGTACTCACTGGTCTGCTTCTTCATCTTGATCCGCCTCATCGTCCCTAAACCTGTTAATCACCTACTACGGGTCCTAAAGTGATACATTCTGGAGGATTGGAGAATTGTAGCAACCCTTGGGAAAAGAGAGGTACTCACTGGTCTGCTTCTTCATCTTGATCCGCCTCATCGTCCCTAAACCTGTTAATCACCTACTACGGGTCCTAAAGTGATACATTCTGGAGGATTGGAGAATTGTAGCAACCCTTGGGAAAAGAGAGGTACTCACTGGTCTGCTTCTTCATCCTGATCGGCATCGTCGCTCTCGTCAGAGTCTTCCTCATCGCAGTCGTCATCTGGCGATGAGGTGCCGTTTCGCTGGGCCTGTCCGAGCTCGTCTGTCAGCCGGCCGACTCCCAGAAATAGAAGACATAAATGGATGGTGTACTTACAGCAGGTCCAGCGTTTTCAAGTGGCAAGGCCAAAGCAGGGACAACAAATGCCATCAAGGCTTGACCCTACAAGTAATTAAATCAATTTCCGGCTGAAAGTTCAGAGTAGTTAGAGCATTTCTTACAGCAACACGACGAGAGAGGCCGACATTGCCGGAACCCGAGATCTGAAGACCATTGGCGGCGGTCGACGCTGCCAGGGCGAGGGCGAAAAGTTGAACGAGAGAGTACATTTTGAGGTTAGATATATCGAAAGTCGACTAATAATGTTGAAAGAGAGACAGTAGTCGAGGTTTTGTCAAGCGAATGAATATAGAAAGTGAGAATGAGCAAGTTTCTGTGGCAACTGTGGACATGGAACTTCTTCGAAATCTCAAGGGAACAATGCCCTTTTTATTTTCTTCAGCCACTCTACCATCGTGAAAGCGGCATGTATGGGGTAATCATGGGCCCGGGGACCAAAGGCCTAGTCAGGGGCAGCCTGCAGCAGTGTAACCCAGCTACGTGAAGCCCAACAGGAGGTCATGGCGAGGAATGAATTAAGGGACGCCGTGATTTGTGTTCGCATGCATTAGCTTGTTGGAGAGCCCGAGCGACTGTGACGGGTCAGCTCACGCAAAGCACCAGGTGCAGAGGGCTGAAATCCCGAGGCAACCACAATACTGCGGGTGAGCTGCAAGTCAGAGGGGGCCCAGATCGCTCCGCTACGCCACACGACAGGCGCAGCTTTACCCCTGATACCAATAGTATTTTGATGGGATAATTAGTTGCCGCCGCTCAGGTCCTAGTTCTGCGCTGCTGCAGAGCCACGTTCCAAGCGATAGGCCCCGGCTTACTGCGCACGGCTTGCCGCTAGGGGGTTCGCGAAACGCGCGCTTGGTGAACAGATGGCAGATGTTTTAGCCTGAGCTTGATCTCGGAATATTATTAGAGTCTGACCAGGGTCCAAGCTAGCGAACTGGATGGGATCATTGCACGTGGCTCAGCAGTCCCTAGGGTAGTCTTCCTCAATTTTACAGTAAAATAACATCCGCGTATACGAGAAATTTACCGGGTGTAAGGGTTCAGAATACAAGCAGAGTGAAGAAGGATACGCAGCGTCCAATCAGCATACTAGTAGCGTGGGAGCAGTACGGTCTAAGAGAGTCCCAGGTGCCTTGAGGGGGATATGTAGGTCCATACGTGATCGGCGGGTTGGTAATGTCTCTATGCACAAGCATTTGACGGCAATTACCCATCTCCAGATTACTGTCGGTATCAGCCGAAACATCCCAAAGAAGGTAAAGACAAACAACCTCACGAGCCCAAATTTCGTAACGTCATGAAGTATAGAGTGATCTAGATGGAAGAAGAATGGCGTGTGAGCTGTGCTTGCGTGACGTCACGAAGAACAATGACGTTGGAGTTGCAGATGGATGACCACTGGTTCGACATCCTACTGTACGACCGACCTCTTCCAGATTCAGCGGAAGTTTGAAACCCGAAATTCACTCCAGCACAGAGACAGGGTGTTACGACCAAGGCTTTCGCAATGAAGGAATACTCAGCGCAAGAGTGGCTCCCATCCGCCTCAGGCCTGGGCGAGAGCCCGTTGTACCGCGCAAGCGACAGGACCTTTTTCTTCGTCGACATCAAGAATCAACTCGTGCACAAGGTACCGGAATCAGAGGGATGGGCGCAGCGGAAGACCTACGAGTTTGACCAACCCATCACGAGATTAGAAGTTGTTGCAAACCGTTCGGATGTCCTGGCTGTGCAAACAAGATTTGGCCTCGGCCTACTTTCACTGCAGACTGGGACCCTGAAAGATATTGCGACCCTCCAGCACGGTGACAAGGCCCTAGACGAAAAAGTTCGGATGAACGATGGCGCAATAGATGCCAAGGGGCGGTGGTGGGCAGGTTCTATGGGATTGGACGAAGAGGACCCAATCGGTCGACTCTGGTGCATGGACCAAGGTCCCAGCGAGGCCAGAACGGCATCTGTGCGGGAGCTGGACAACCTCCTCGAGACACCCGTGCCGAACGGGCCTGTCTTCTCGCCAGACGACAAAATTATGTACGCGAGCGAGACTCCTCAGGGAAAGATATTCCAGTACGACTACAACACGAAGGACGGTACCGTATCAAACAAGCAGCTTTTTGTGCAGCTACAGAATGGCGGTATGCCAGATGGCATGGCTGTGGATGTGGATGGTCACGTCTGGGTGGCGGCCAACTCTCAGGGGAAACTAGTGCGTTATTCCCCGAGCGGCGAGGCTGTGGCAACGTGCACGGTGCCCGGAGCGAAGATGGCCTCGTGTCCTGCCTTCGGAGGCGAGGACCTCAGAACACTTTTCATCACATCCATTGCGGCTGAAGGATCTACGGGCCATGTGTACAAGGTCAAGGTAGACGTACCGGGGATCCCTCGTCACGAATACGAGGCCTAGCTATTCGTATTGCTAGGATAAATGAAGAATATGGTTTGAGTCATTTCAAATTGGCCCGTATTGAGGCGTTTATGAATCTCCGATGTCTATATCAGATGTTGATAATGTAGCATTCCGATGCAGCGAAGGACAACACACTTCTCGTTGGTAGGTACAGTCCATAACTGTGGTGTCTCCAATGCTTCAATGTACCTAGGTAGACTAGATTTCACCTAATAGGAGTGAAATAGTCGGTTCTCCAGATGGTCTTGTTTAGAAATCAACGTTCTTGCGCTCAAATTCCATAGAGATCAGGATGACGAGGCCTCCTGAGCATGATCTAGATGCAGTTGAGATGAATCTGGACGCCTTCGCCGTTGCCGACGCCAGCTTTGACCTCGTTTCATTTGCAGCAGCATAAGTGGCGCACAGAGTGCACCTATCAACCCAAACAACGTGAATGTCCATCCCACGCCGAGACGGTCAATCATGAGCTGCAAAACGGCAAGGGCCGTAGCCGCGAACGCGCAGCGCACAATGTTGGCCGAAGCTGAGGCAGTTGAAGACCTGGTCGGGTTCAAATCGGTGAGAAGAGTCCCAAAAGCCTGATACTGGTCAGCATACACCAGGAGAATCCAAACAAAAAGGAAATGAAGAGCAAACTAGATGACTGACAGAGAACAACCCGGTAGTGGCAAAGCCTATGACTGATTGGAGTATCAACGGAGCTGATACGTGCTGTTTGTATCATTTTAGTAAATCTAGAAGGACAGTGACGGCGGGGATCACTGACCACATGATAAGCCACAGCCCATCCATAACCTATCGTGGCCAAGGTATTCAACCCTACCAAATACAGCGCTGTTTTGAGCCTCGCACTCTCGATTGGAAACTCGTCGACACCTTCATTGCCTTCTGCCCTGGAACTCCTGTCGAGGCTTTTCGATAGCCGTGCGTAGTCATAATCTAGAACCTTGCCCCAAACCAGCAGACTAATCAAGCAAGCGACGCCGAACGGGATGTACACCAACCCGGAGGTAAGCTCACCGTAGTGGTACACGTCGATGAAGAGTGTAGAGAGCGATGCCTGGGCACAGCAATATATCATGTAGTATATGCCGTTGCACACCAGTACGATTGCTACGTCTTTGAGAAGTAACAGTTTTAGGGAGGCCAGCGGATTGGGTAGAGAAAGCTTCGGTCGCTCCCCACGACTCTCTAGATGTGACTCCGATCTAGGCCTTCGCCACTCTGAGGTGAAAGACAAGACGGTGCGATTGATTCCATGGGCGGGAATACTGCCGTTACCAACAAGACATCGAGCGGTTTCTGGCAAACCGACCACAACCATAAGGAGGCAGACGCCACCAAGTATGCAAAGGAACCAAAATATCCAATGCCAGCCTAAGCTTGCAGAAAGTGCACCGCCGAGAATAGGGCCCAGGGGAGGGGCGACGTTCGGACTGTAAATGGTCCGTCAATTATCAGCGCAAGCATGGTCTCTCTGGTTGGTAGGATCTTACCCAAGAAGCATGATCCCCACGTACGATCCCCGATCGGCTGGAGTCGTAATGTCACTAAGAACGCCATACCCGAGGGATATAGTGCCTATCCAGTCTCAGTGTCTCATATGCCTCGAGCTCAGCAGTTAGGATATAGACAACTCACCGGAGCTACCGGCACTTTGTACCATCCTGAGAGCCAGCAAAGCAGGGTAGCTATTCTGAAGAGCAAGCCCAATATTGGCCACCAAGTAGGTTCCCAGCGCTAGAATGTAGGTCGGTCGCCGGCCCAGTGTGTCCGCCGCATTGCCGAGCAGAGCTGGGGCGACACCCGAGACGACCATGTACGTAGTAATGGCAAGATCGATGAGTCCGACTGAGACATTGAGCTCATCTGAAATCGTGGTGATGGCCGGGTAGAAGATGAATGAGCTCATTGGTGAGAACAAACCCGCGAAAGCAGCCAGGAAGACAATCCACCTTCTATGCCAGATTGTAAATACTGTAAACGGCTGCTCCTCGGCGGTGGTCGGAGAAGATTCCGAGGCCTGTTTTGCTTCCATTAAAGGATCTCGCTGTGGTCTTGTCTCACTGATATGAGGTGGTGGAGTCTGTTTGCAGCACTCGCGGCTATTCTTGGGGTGCCCGCCTTGATGCATTTTGATGCTGTTTGGCAATAATGGTTTGCGCACAGGATGGAACCTCAGTTGGCAGGTTGGCCGGTTGGTAGCCAATTTGCATGGTTGGCATGCAGTAGTGCTGCGGCACAGACAAACCGACATCAGGGGTGCCCACAGGCAAAGATCCAAGAAAACGATTCCTACTTCCCAAAGGATCAATACAGATTTTGCGGAATTGACCTTCACAACAAGAAAACGGATATTCGCAGAGGAGAAAACAGATAGTACAGAGGTACATTCTACCCCCATATACAAACAATACCCAACCACCCAAATACCCTCCCCCAGCCAACCCACCCTCCCCCAGCCAACCCACCCTTACCAGCCTTCTTCTTCTTCTTCCTAGGCTAGCAATTGAGTTAAGAAAGGGCCGGATAGGGCGAGGGCGGACGGTGCCGGTAGGCACCGCCGAGCACCACTTAAGGCCCAACCCGGTCTCTTTATGATCCTCAAAGTAAGCGAGATACTTAAAGGTACCTAGGTATAGAGGTTATTATGAAAAATAGAGGGTGCTATTATTAGGGCATCTCTAGGTGTTGTTTATAAGGGGGGGGGTTAGGGGTAGAATATACCTCTATACCATCTATTTTCTCCTCTACAAATATCCGGTTTCCACAACAATACCGGCTATAAAATGACGTGCCTGTCCGACCAGGTTGTCCTCAAGAACAAACTTGATGCTCTCTCAGCATCGTCAGGTGGCCAGTTGCCGTTGGACAGTGGCATTCAAAATGGTGGGGTTCTTCCAACTTCGACCCCTCTACGACGATGCTGATCTCTCTCTTCGCAGCACTTCCGGATGGGGATGTTGTGAAGTCGGTTCACAGTCACGGGCAATCGGCATGGTCATATACAGTCAAGATCGACACTACGGCCAGGGATGGTACAAATGCTTCATATTTTGCCAAAGTATGGTTTCCAATAACTTCTCTGGCATGTCGTTTGAAGTTCTGGGTCAATCGTTCGCGACTTGTTCCATGATACGTTTGCTGACGCATTGTTTCCCAGTATGTCGCCGGTGATCTCGGAAAACATCAGCTTGAGGGGGAATACATCGGCATGCGAGAACTGCACCAATCAACCCCGGAATTGGTAGTAAAGCCGATCGGTTGGGGACAGTTGAACGAAATCCCTAAATGCTACTACCTCTTGATGGAGTTCAAGGATCTGGTCACAGGCTTGCCTGACCCTGTCAGACTCGGACGCAACTTGGCAATGATGCACAAGAACAGCAAGTCACCCACGGGGATGTTCGGCTTCGGAATCCAAACGTACGACGGAGCAAGGCTGCAGTCTGTTGATTGGGATCCCAGCTGGACCTCATTCTTCTCAAAACTCCTAGCCGAAGCCTACCGCCAAGACAAGGAAACGAACGGCGTCTGGCAAGAGATGGAGCTCGTTTTCGCTCGCGTACAGTCCCACTTGATTCCACGCCTGATAGGGACACTGGAGAGAGATGGAAGATCGGTCAAGCCATGTTTGATCCATGGCGACCTGTGGGATGGTAACGTGGCCACCGATGCTGGAAACGGCAATCCGGTGATCTTTGACTGCGGAGCCTACTACGCTCACAACGAGATGGAACTCGGTATATGGAGGGCTGAGAGGCATGAGCTGAAGGCAGAGGTCTTCCGACAAGAATACTTGCGCAATTTTGAAGCCAGCGAGCCGAAGGAAGAAGGGGACGACAGGATCCGCCTCTACAGTACCAAGACCAACCTGATGTTTTCTGCCTGCTATGCGGGCTCTCTTCCGAGAAAGCTGTAGGTCATCCCCTTAGCGATACATTCGTTGAATCATTGATTCTAATTACCTAGGGCATACGACGACTTCTTGTATCTCATTAAGAAGTATGTGCCGTGGGATGTCACTTCCGCGGGAGGGCAGCAGTTCGATAGTCTCGTCAAGAAAAAGTAGATGTGATGAAGGTCGACCCGTCACGATCCCGAAAAAACATAGCACGATACAGAGATAACAAAATCCGAATCCGAGGAATTATTTGTGCACAATATAGGCTACGACTTTTAAATTGCCCAACAAGTCGTGGATCGCGCTCTATGCAAGTCACATCGCTTCGTTCAAGAGAGCAAGCTCCCTGAACTTGTGTGGTCAAATAGACATGTTTGGATTGAGTTATTAAGCTGTACATTACCACCGCACTGTCCGGACTGGATTATCCATTCCGCCACTGAAACACCTTTTAGATCCTTACAAAGCGCGATAGTCAGACTTGGGTGACCGGATGTATGGTGGCCTAAAAGTTCAAAAGTTAACGTACGAATCCCTGTCAAGGTCATGTTGACGAGCCGAAATGACTTACCTCAAGAGATTCTTGCCCGCAACAATAGCAGCTGTTCCTGCAGCGAACACGCCCAGCATGTTACTCCAGCTCTCGTTGCCGTAAGCCCGTTGCCCCACTGACAGAGCCACAAGGTCATAGACCAGGCATCCTCCGAAGATCCAATCACTGCAAGACGCAAGACCCGCAAAACCGAGGCCAGTAAGCACTTTGACAGCGGTCGAGGGCTGTTGATGGACAAAGTATGCCACAGAACCATTGTGCAACAAGTCCAGCACACCGATGCCGGCAAACGTCTTGCTCACAATGTGCGTCAAGATAGAGTTGGTGTTGTTCAAATTCATCGGCGGGAGACGGCCAAAGATGTAGTACAGCTGTGCCAGGGAGTTGATGACCACGAAGATGTTGCTCGTCTTGAGGTCGGATGCGTTCCAGAAAACCATCCAGCTCGCAATGCAAAGGTTTCCCACAGCGTAGAAGGGGCTGAAATCCACCATGGTGTCAACTCCTCCATCCTCAAGCGCTGACTGGTCATTGGACCGCCACAACCGCCATAGCCAGGCAAGCTGGAACAACTGTTGAGGGAAGAAAAAGCCTGCGATGAAGAAAGGCTGGGGAGACCAGAAGGACAGGTTGGCGTCGTGGACGTCCTTCATGTTCGGGGTGCTAAGCATGCCATATTGCTGAGCGGCAAAGTCGATCTGTCTTTCATGCTCAATTACAATTCTCAAGAGACATGAAACTACGGGTTTTTTTTAAACATGGACAGTTTACTTACGATGAAGGAAACAGGCGCGATGTAACGCGCGGTGGAGAGGGAGACGCCCATGGTGACTGACGTGTCAAGTATCAGTATATCTGTGGTCAATATGCTTTTATTGGAATTGTGGTGCTTGTGACTGTACAAAAGACAATTATCAAGGTTGCATCGAATAGATTCCAGAGCAGACCACACCAAACGCCTTGACAATTGCGGACCTCGTGCTTTAAAGGTCTGCTTTAATGATGATGTAAAGCTGATTGAACGTTGTGAAAGTGAGATGCAGGCACGACAAAGCCGATGGGCTTGAAACTGTTGCGTCATGGACTTTTCCCGTGAACTGTAACAGCGTCAGCCCTACCACATGCGTACGGAACTAAGGACTCAGCTGCGTCGGGGCCGACGGTCGGTGTAACTGTCCATGCCGAACTGCGATGACTCCGAACTTCATGTCCGGAATCTGGCAATAGGAAGCCATTATTTTACTGCTGTGGTTCTTCTCTTCTCTGTGTGTCTCGGTGCATCACGTTGGCCGGCACGATGATGTCGCAGTAAAGTGATCAACTTCGAAATTGCAGAGCAGCCGAATCCCGATGTTAGCGTCGCGGTTTCAACTCAAATTTCGTGGACAGCCTACATTCCAACAGCTAAACAAGGGGGTGTACACTCAGATTTCCTGAGCTGCAGGTAATGATACAGAGGTGAACGATCCGCTCCAGGCTTGAAAGTAAGTAGTTGGCATCAGCATTGCTCACAGGGACAACACGAGTATTCCAGCAAGGCATATAACCTTGTCCCCACCTGCAGGTAGGAGATCGCCAAAAGGCACACCCGCCAAATGGAATTTATCAATATTGCGATTCAATTCAGCATTCACAGTCGTGTTTCTGTCTTATGGCCGGGACGGCTGCGACGACAATAATTATAGATGCATGAATGCTTCTTGGATTTATCACTATTACATCGGCACCAGACTCACGAATGCTATCAATGCTTTTGTTGCATGACATTTAGAATAGTCGCTGGGGGCCTCACCAAAAAAAGCTTTCCCGAGAATTAGTGCCACAAAGTAGCCCTATATATGCACTATGTAATTGCAAATGATTGGCTCGCGAGTACCAAGGTGAGTAGATTATACTGATACCATGGTTTGTAAATGTGATCTTATAATCAATTCAACTACATGGCGAGCTCACACTTTGGTGAATGTAGGGTAGCCAAAAGCTAGGACCTCACCTCTAGGACATGAGGACAGGCCAGCCAGAGGAGCAGATGTGACGAAGATTTTCGGCAATGAACTTGGTCAGAGCGTGGAGCAACAGTCTTCAATAGGCGATAGGAGAGACTGCCACCAGATAGTAAGCCGAAACCTTCTGATAGCACGTGAAGATCGAAGGGGACAGGGTAGGAGACCTCAGCAGCATTGCGGAAATGATACTGCCGGAAATTCTGGCTCGTCCAAGTATACTCATTGAGACCAAGTATTTTCACTGCCTGTCTTGTACCGGCTATACAGGTGCAACTCTCAAATATAAAAAGAAAACGCAGCCACGGCCGCTTTGGGATGTGTTCGATCCCAACAGCACGGTAACGCTACTGCGTGGTGGTTACATTATCAGTAGCTGGCGTTCTTGGTCCTGCGTTAGAGGGCGAGTCGGATTTGCGTCGGAGGGGCTCGTTATCTACAATATTCAGTTGGTGTCATCAGCAAAAGTCATATCTTGCTCTGCAAACTCTTGGAACAGCACTGATATCTACGCTTCAAAGGAACAGGCACTGTAATCTTAAAAGGTGCCAAGAGATAAGGAATCCTTGCCGAGGACGCCCTTGAACCCGGACTCGGGATAGGACGCCAACCTTGCACCAGACCCGGCGGCCTGGGTCGTCGCCAGCCGTAGCCCCCAACTACTTTAGCTTCACAATGATAAGAGATACAACGCCGGTCTGCCAGGGTTTCTTGGCCAGGGCCTTGAGGACTTGATATGAGATCCTAATCGAATAATTGATGCCGTTTCTTATATATGTCCATCGCCCCTGGCTTATCCCGAGTCGTGGTGTAGCAGATCTTACTGTAACCAAAAGTACCCTCCGAACGAACAAGACAAGACAACACCATGAGCGAAGCTGTAAGCGTCGATGCCTGAACCTGCTGTAGCGTTTGTATTGACGATCGATTTCAATGCATGCTGATAATGTCTCCCTATAAACAGCCGAGCTATGACGAATCAATGCCCACTGGCGGCAACCCACTCGAGATGGACGTGAATGCCCAATACGTGGGATTCGAGTACAACTATACATATCTGATTTTCTGCGCTTTCATCGTATGGCTCATCATACCCGGAATCGGTCTTCTCTACGGAGGCCTCGCCCGCCGGAAGTCTGCCCTCGCCCTTCTCTTCCAGTCCCTCATGGTCGCTGCAGTCACCACCTTCCAGTGGATGTTCTGGGGTTTCTCCCTGGCGTACAGCCGTACGGCAGGCCCCTTCATCGGTGACCTGGCCAACTTTGGGCTGCGCGACGTTGTGGCTGCCCCATCTATTGGCAACCCTACGATCCCGGACATTGCGTTCTGCCTCTATCAGCTCCTTTTCTGCGCCTGCACCGTGCAGATTGTGGTCGGCGGTGCCTTTGAGCGTGGACGTATCATCCCGTCCCTCGTCTTCGGGTTCTTCTGGGCTACAATTGTGTACTGCCCTATCGCTTGCTGGACATGGAACCCCAACGGCTGGCTGTACAACCTGCCTTCTCTGGACTTCGCCGGTGGCGGCCCTGTGCACATCGCCTCTGGCTGGGCGGCGTTGGCCTACGCCCTGGCCCTCGGCAAGAGGAAGACAACCGCGGACGACAAGTCCCACGGCAAGCCGCATAATACGACGCTCGTCTTTCTCGGCACTGTGTTCATCTGGTTTGGATGGTTTGGATTCAACGGCGGCTCAGCACTCAATGCTAGTGTCCGGGCAATGTATGCTGCCTTCAACACCAACACTGCCGCGTCAACTGGAGCTATTGGATGGGTAGTTGTGGACTATGTCAGACACAAGAGACGCTTCAGCGTTGTTGGCGCTTGCGAAGGTGCTATTGCTGGCCTTGTCGGCATCACCCCAGCAGCAGGCTACGTCAGCGTATGGCTTGCGGCCGTGATTGGGTTTCTCACCGCCGTCGTCTGCTCTCTGATGTCGGATATCAATGTGTGGCTACATATTGACGAGGGAATGGATGTCTTCAAGCTTCACGGCATCGGCGGCATGTGTGGCTCCTTTTTCACTGGCATCTTCGCTACATCTTCAGGTTCGTTGATCCTCACATTCATGCCTACAGGTATTCTATTAGGAGCGAGGACACTAATCTTGAAATCTCCAGTCTCGGCCCTCGACGGAGCTACTCTTGCGTCTGGAGGTATCGATGGTAATGGAATCCAAGTTGGCAAACAGTTCGCGGAGATCTGTGCTATCTCCGCTTACTCTTTTGTGGTTTCATTTGCCCTGCTCATGATCATGAAATACATCCCTGGCCTACACCTCCGTGTCTCGGACGAAGCCGAAGAGCGAGGATTGGACTTGGACCAGTTCTTTGATGAGCAGATTGGTGACTGGAGTTACTTGGACATGGTCCAGAAACATCAGAACACCACAATCCTGGGCCAAGTTGCGCGTGGGAGTGATTCGTCTTCCACAGGAGAGGGTGTGACGGAAGAGAGAAAGGGAATCACGGGTGATGTAGCGGCTTGATTCTTCATATTCATCATGCGTTCGAAAGACCACTTATGCTTTTGAGTTGGCACATTTGGCAATAAGCCTTGATGCTCCTTGCGCTACACGTCTTCGTGCCGCGTTTTGGCTGTTGTTTTCAATTCTTTTTACCATAATATCTACCATACCAGAATAGGCTTCACGACAGACCCATTTCCCATGACCTTGACAGCTTCTCCGAAATCGTCGAACTTGTAGAACTTGACCAGCTTCTCCACAGGGAAGATGCCCTCCTTCCACCATCTGATCATCTGCGGGATGTACTCCTTCGTCCTGCTGTGCCCCTGGACCGCGCCAAAGTACTGTTTACCACTGACCATGAAGCTCTGCATGTGCAGACTCAAGTTCGCGTTTGGCATGCCGGTTCCAACCTGTATAATCTTGGCCATGTACCGCGTATAGTCAATTTGTGCAGCAACCAGTGGGGGGTGGGCGCTCGTGTCGATCGAAATGGTCGCGCCCAGCCCGTCCGCCGCCTCTTTGACGGCGGCCACGAGCTCCTCGTTCGACAGATTGGAGGTGTTGAAGACATGCGTGGCACCGAGCGACTTGGCAAGCTCAAGACGCGCCTCTACTCTGTCGATGCCGATGATCGTCTTGCACTTCTGGTTCTTGGCAGCCATCACAGCAGCCAGCCCGACGCCTCCCATGCCGACGATAGCGATCGCATCGTCAGGCCCAGCCTTCGCCACGGAGATAACTGTACCACTGCCTGTTTGCAAGCCACAGCCAAAAGGCGCCAGGAGCTTGAGGTCCTCGCGCTCGAGGCCCAGGCCGCTCACGTTCACGACGGACTTGTCGCTGACGATGGCGTGCTGCGCGAAGCTGGACTGCCCGAAGAAGCGGCCGCCAATGGAGCCTCCCTTTGCGTCGAGGAAGACTGGTTCGCCCATGAAGTTGATCTCGAAGAATTCCACGCAATGCGACGGAGGGCCTGTCTTGCAGACGTGGCAGTTGCCGCAGTAAGAGAAAGAAAGCAGGACCGGATCTCCTGGCTTGACCTGAATATGATGAAATGTGTAAGATAAACGGCTTCATCAACTGTGGGAAGACACGGGCCACATACACTGCTCACGTCCTTGCCGACTTGCTTCACATAACCGGATCCTGACTCAGATATCAGTACGGTTGTTCTAGTGTAGGCTGGCGGGCATATGAGCATTTACCCTCATGTCCGAGGACTCTAGGGTAGAAGACAGCCGGTACTCCTTTATCGTCGGATGTGTCGCCACAATGCAGGTCTGTGTGGCAGATTCCGGATGCCACTAGCTCGACGACGACCTCGTCCTGCTTCAGTTCTCGCAGCTTCACATTCTCGATGGCCCAGCCCCCTTGGGAGAATGGTCCACGGGATACAAGTGCCTTCGACTCCATAGGTGAGACACAGTGAGGCAATCGCTGGGAAGTCAGCGGTCGTGAGTTTCGGAAGAAAAGAGTCTCGATAAAACTTCAACGGTGTCGTTGCAATGCGAAAAGGTAGCCCGCAAACCGAAATCGCTATCGCCCGGCCGCCCGCCCGGCACCCTGCATTGTGGGGAAACACGACCTCGGGGCGACTCAAGCTTCTTCGGGTAAGGCTCGGAGTACCGCACCAGGGTTCCAAAATCCCAGGGAACGGCTTGGCCAGCAACCACCTTGCTCTAGGACAACTCCTTATAGGATAGCCTCCTGTCGGACAATTTCCAATGAGATATCGTGATGCCGAAAGCCATTGCGTGATGTTTCACAACATAGGTAGCATCTTTTTGTTCAAGACTTGAGCACCTGGCAGGTTTTCGGGTAAAGGGATATTCGTACTGGTAAAATGGATTGCACCATTATATCACTATATACCATAGTAGGTATAGGTAATGGGCATAGGTATTAGGTATAGGTAGTAGGTATTGAGTATAGGAGTGGTTAAGTGATAGTAAGTGTAAGGTATCAAGGGAGTATGTGATATAGGAGTGGGAGTAAGAGGGTGGGAGAGTAGGATAGGGAGAGTAGGATAGGGAGAGTAGGATAAGCAGAGTAGGAGAGCAAGAGTGTGGGTATAGGCGTAGTTACTTAGGTAGGTCAGTTTCTACCTTAGTTTGTTTGCTGTATCGGTACCCTCCGTTTTTGCTGGTGCGAATATCCGATTTATTTTTCAGGGTCTATGAGCAAAACGTACGGGCAGGCTTGATATAGAAACACTCGAAAACACAGCACATATTCATACGTATCTTCAGCACGGAGAAGGTGACACCGTAAAGCTCGATTTGGTGTGATTCCCACTAAATTCACCACAGCCTTTTCTCTCTATGGGTGAGAATTGAACTCCAACTTTGCCTGGCCTCGATCCTTCTTGCACTGATTTTCGTTGAATATACAGTTCAAGATAGGCATGATCCAGCCCCCCTCATCAACACGCAAGCCCTCAAACTCCGGGCGGTTCTGTATCAGGGACCGCCATCGGCCCTGGTGCCACACCCGCGTCTCTCCTCCGTGCTCCCGAAACTGCCATCCCACCACTGGGCGGATGGTAGGTTTGCCGTTCTTGGAATAGATATGAGAGGATGGCCTTGGGCCGAATGTTCTGGGTGGAGGTGAGTCAAGTACAGGGGCTGGACCAGATTCCGGCTGCTGTGGTGCAAAGTGAGGTTGGTTGCCGGAGCTATCGTATGGCTGCTGAGGTTTGCTGACAGTGTCTACTCTTGGGTAAGACGGCGAAAATGCTCTTGGGAATCTCAGAGTATTCTGAGCCACATGGGGTATTGGCTGAGGTGAGACATGTGGTTGGGCCAGACCAGGGTGCTTTTGGATCCAAGCATATGCGTCATTGACGCGAGACAATGCTTTGGTCGCATCGGGCATCGGGCATATTCTTGGGTGTAGCAGGAAAGACAAATGTAGCCAACTTGCTTCGACCAGGTCACACAAGTCCGTACCATTGGCTAGAGAGAGAATGTCGAAGTATGCGTCTGTGGGGCACAACAATATCCGGTCTATCTGCCGAGATTGTTCCCGCACATCCTGGACAGGCACAGACGAAGTCGCTTGGGCTTCTAAAGACGGATTCCAGTGTAGTTCTGGCTGGGTCTGCTGGGTGCTGGATGCTAAGTGCCTCACTGCTGGGTGCTGGGGTGCTGGGTGCTGAGGCACAGGTTGCTGAGGTGCTCGGTTGTAATTTGGTGGGAGCTCGTTCTTGGGACCCCATTTGGTGGGATTTATGAATCGGGCACGCTTAGCAGGACGATTGATGATAGAGGACTCGTCATCATCACTGTTGACTCCGACATGTCTATCGCAGGTTTCAACGCGTTTTCTGGTGCCCGACGAAATTTCATGCTGCTCTGGGTTAGGCACAGGCTCGCCAAGTAATGACAGGACGATACTCACGGAAGCATCACAGTTGATTTTACTCGGTTCGAGTTGTTTGCCTGGGGTGGCAGAGGTCTTGCCTGCGTCTTGATCCATCAGTATCAAGCGTTGGACAATGTGCGCGGAATACGCGTCACTCACCTAGGGTTTTGAGGATTGGCCACGTTGCTGTCCCACCACCTGCTTCTGTTGCGGCGACCAGTCTTCCACGAAGGTCTGGATCAACATTGATCTTGCTGCCATCCATGGTGCCAAATGATAACCACACATTGAGACACAATGTTGCATTAGAGCGAGAGTGGGCGGGAGGAGAGAGTGATGCTGGATCAGGTGGATGGGGAATAGGCAATGAAACTTACTCGGCAGCGCGCTTCTTTCGCGTGTGCGGGTTTCTCCGGACAATCCTTCGGGAGTGTGTGTGGATGTGGGATGGAGAAGTCAACCAAGACTGCAGCCCTAAAGTATCACTTTTTATACGAGGCTTTTACGCGAGACTAGATCACTCGTCGTATAACTGATTGCCCGATTCATGCTAATTCTAAAAAACTAGCACAGGTTAGCAATAGGCTACTTATATTGACGGTTTGCCGCCGGTCTTAACTAGCCTTATCTATACGGCCTCACGAGGCTGCCTATATTTTTCCCAAGATCTATTATTATTGGCATTATATACCTATCTAACGCTGAGTCTTTAAGCGTGTACTACTATATGAAGGGACCGCCTACGGCTTCAAAAGAGCACATATACGGATTAAGAACGAAACCACCCACACACCCACTTTCGCGCGTGTGATGAGAAGAATGTTATTTGATGGGAGACCGTGTGGTGGTAGAAGGGATCACAACCTTGAAAGGGAACGCAACGATTTAGGTGCTGCTGGGAGCCCAAGAAACCGTGAATTCGAGGAGCTGCAGCCCACATTACGACGGGTAGTCTGAAAGCTGGAGTGGTCCCTGCTTGCATCAAAGTTGTTCAACTGATTGACGCCGCGTCCATATGTAATGTTATGACTCTCAAGACTGCAATCGCCGTCTTTCCCCCCTTCCCATTCTTCCTAGCTGGCTAGGCGCTGGATCGGATTGTTAACCACGATAACCCCCCAGTGTGTACGAAGAGTCAATTAGAACAGAAACCGGAGATTCAGACCTGCGAAAACGGGGGGTACACCAGTACATTGCAAATACAAACAGCCCAAGATAGAAATCCACCTAAGCACCCCCAACACCCACTCCGAATCCTATAGTAACAACCACTACCATAACACCTCAACCTTACCTACACCCACTACCTATACCTACTACCTATACCTACTATTTATACCTACTACCTATACCTACTGCCTATGACTACTGCCTACTATGGTATGGAGTGATGTACCGGTGTTACCCCCGTTTTCACAGGTGCAAATCTCCGATTTCTTAAAACATCTATAGATGAAGTGTTTATACGAGGTGGACATTTGTGGCGACAATGAGGAGATGTTTTTTAATCCAAAATACTCATAAAGCCTGTAGCGACCTAGCACTTTTCTGGACGAATTCAATGTTGGGGCCCTCGCCATTCATTTCTTGAGCGCATGGGAAACAGTACTGCCAAAAACAGTCACAGCTTAAGACGCCCCCAAGTAGACTCATTTGAAGTCACAAACCAACATCCTACACATTCAGATTCTTTTAGCTACTCATGCTAGGTGATGAGGGCCAAGTTGTGATTCATCAGCTTGTTCATCAGTTTCTGTACTTCACAAGCTGTCCGACCTTAGAAGCACTCGATGGCGATAGTCAAACTTGCCAGCCTTCAAAATACAACATCAGTGTCCTGTCCATATCATCTCCAGTGTGCGTCTTTCGGCATCTTAAAGCCTGCCATAGCTTCGCACTTCTCATCTGGACAACCCAGACCTCAACATCTTCTCCGCTGAGATATTGCAGCATACAATTCCAGAAAATGCGCATCCAAAACTTCATACGGGGCCATCTAACCTCCATACCTGGTCTGAATTATGTTCCCTGGGTCCTTGTGTTTACATGTGGGATGGCTGTCCTTCCACAGCTCATATTCATTGGCCCCAGGGTCTGCTGCCAAACCACAAGCCCCACCAGCACCGCACCAACTTGCCCAGCACCATTGACATCGCCAACAAGTATCGCAACAAGCAGTGTAAGCTTGCAGGGTCGGAATGTTGTCGACAAATTCACAAACACCCACAAAATCTACGCAAAAGATGAGCACGCAAACAAAGACGATGACACACGAAGACGAACCACGATGTCGACGTCGATCCAGCATATCCCACACGACTTGGCTGGCGTTCAGATCTTCGAGACGGTGACTAGCATAGCCTCCAAGCCTATGAAAACAGTCTCGCCGGATTATTCAACGCAAAATGGCAACCGCCAAAGCAGCATCTCAATTCCCGCAAGTATCTCCAAGGATCCACCCATCAATTGTCAAGTGGATAACCTCAAGCGCTCCGCCGGTATATTCGTGATCATAAAAGCGATCCTAGTCAGCTGGGCGATTTTGCTCGTTGGAATGCTCACATACATGCTTCTACGATTTGTAGAGGAGATGCGCGCTGATATCCCCATCCTAGAGGCTGAGTCGGATGAAGATGATGAACGGACGGCGCTATTAGGTCAGGATACCGTTTGACCATCTGTTCTGCAACCTGTTCCGAGATCCAAAGTAGCCGGTAGACCGCATTGAGGGTTTTAGCATAGAAGTCCGGCTCTTGGCCACTGCTGCGGCGGGAACTGGGCACGGCGACAGTATTGATCAGCCAGAGCCAAAGTCATCCGGACAACGAATCTGAGAATATGGATCCAATAGCTGGATACTTGTATTATGGCTTGAGGTGGATCTGGATAGTTAGTTAGTCCCAGTAACTCCAGTGTTTCCGTAATACAAATCTTGTCTTCCATTTGCCTCTCATTATTCCAAACAGTTCGAAGGTATTTAGGAGAGCGTACAGGAGTCGTCACAATCCTACCAATAAACGCCAGACATGTGATGGAACTTTGGAGGAGAGTATTCGTGAGAAATGCCACACTGATTAGACTTGTTTCCTCGCCTAGCTGAAGCGCCCGAGTCCTGTAAGACCCTCCCTCCCCTTGCTCGGTTCGCACCCGCTCTCTGGGCTCTAGGGCCTTTGTGCAACGATAGCATACTAAACAATACATTAAGGTCGCCAATAAGTACTTCATTCGTTGCTCATAAAACATGAATCCATACACATTTCGTCCACGCGTTGCCGCAGGGCACTCATCCCCGGCCCGCAATCATTACCGCACTCAGCGTGCCACAAGGACATCGTAGAAGCCAGAAAGCACCCGCGCACTCAGGAGGGGCGCTCGACAAACTCGACGCTCTCTACAAATTCACTCTCCACGTCGCTCCCGCCCTCCCCGTCATCCGACTGCCCATCGTCACTGAGCTCATCCTCCTCGATGGCCCAGTCCCTGAACCCCTGGCCCCTGATCCAGGAGATCCCCTTCCTCCAGCTGTCCTCCCTGACGGCCCTGGCGTCCCTCTCGTACACGGCGCCCGTGAGCATGACGGCCAGGACAAAGACCCACACGTCGCCGGCCCTCATGGCCTTCCACCAGCGCCGCTTGACGCCGACCTTCCAGAGGCTGTCGACGCTCGCCCGCGCCGAGTACAGGAACACGCCCCGGCCGTGCTTGCGCTCGACCCACGCCCAGAACCCGGCCAGGAACCCGCCGAGGAAGAAGCGCTGCGTCGAGAGGAAGGACCGCGGCAGCCACGCCTGGAAGAAGCAGATCGACGCCCAGGCGGAGGAGATGGAGCCCGTCACGAAGGTGCTCATGCGCAGCGCGTTCATGACGAGCTTGTTGAGAGTCGTGAATGGGAAGTTGTACAGCGCCTTGTACTTGGGGACCAAGAATGCGGAGTAGACGAGCAGGAAGAAGCGCGTCAGGGGCGGGAATGAGCGCAGCCAGAAGGTCAGGAATGTGCGGCTGCATGATGGGTCCTGTGGGTGCAGGGTCGCGCAGCTAAGTGCTGTGATGAGAGGATGTGCCGGTGCCGTGAGGGGAGATATGTTCGTGAGCGTCGGGGGAAGGGTCTCTTCCTTGTTAGGGAAGAGGGTTGGTGAGACATATGGTCTGTTCGCAAAGTCAGTTCTGCCATTACAATGTTGGAGAGGAGGCTGACTTACGGCCAATTAAGCCGAGCCATCTGAGCCATGCTGTCTACAACCTCCCGGGTGCCCGGCCACTTCAAGCCCGGAGGATAGTCTTTCGGTCGCTGGTGCAGGTATGCGGATGAGTTCTTCATAATGAAGTCACCATAGGCTGTGGGAAAGCAGTCCAGGTCAAAGACGAACGAGTGCAGGAGCTGGCCAAACGCGAAGGGCTGAAGCAACCAGCTGCCGAACCACCACGGTCTTTTCTTCATCCGGCCATTCTTTTCTCTACCCCACACCAACCCACCATCCTCCGCAAAGTTCCAACTGAACTCCAATGCCCGAAACATGGCATAGATGGCGATTGTGACGCGCAATTGTTCCGCCGGATACACTCCCAGCGCCAGGCCCGCAAGGGACGCGCCAACCGCAGGCGCATATGGCGAGGTGAGGGTATTCGCAGTTCTGGGGTTCCTCTTCCTGAACGGCTCCGCCGAGTTGTCGAGGATATGCAACCGCAATCTGGTGAAGAAGCGGAACAGAAGCCTGTACAGCAGCAAGATGCTGCTCAGGGACAGGGACAGCCGGAAGATAGGCGACTTGTGGAGCGGCTGCTTCTTCAGCTTCGGGTCTTGTTTCTGGCCCATGAACCTCGTCGCGATCAGCCCCCAAGCCTTCATCGCTACAGCGGTGGTGGCAAAGACGCGGATGGAGTGTCGCACGGCGCGGGCGTTATAGTCGTCCGCGCCGAGGATGGCGCCGGCCCCGGCATTCACCCCTGCGCTCGTACTGCCCACGTCCGCGACGCTCATGTCCACTGGGGCAGTGTCATCCTTTGCTTTTGCCTTTCCCTTCCTGTCGCTGCTGCTCCCCGCATCACCGTTCATGATGCGGTTGACGGTCTCGACCGTCGGCACGCGCTTCTTGAGCTGGCGTGACTTGGACAACACATATCGGTGGAGGAGGGCATATTCGCGTGCTGAGATGGTGTACCGCAGTGTGTTGCGGAGGACTGGGTCGTTGGTGGACTTGGCCGATAGAGAGCCTGGAGCACCTGGTGATGCGACGAGACCTCCCTGGCCTCGGCCGCTGGATGAGGAGGCCATAGACCTGTCGGATGTGGGGGATGTGGGGGAGCGGCTTCTCCTCGAGGCGTATATGGAGGTGCGGAAGGTCTTGAAGCTGGACGAGACAGTCAGCTTGGGGCTGCCAGGCTTGGTGGTAGTCGTCGGGACGTAGTATTGCTGAATGATGGCTGTGTTAGAGGCGACGCCTGTGCTGATCTGCTTCTGTCTGCCTTCCTTGGTTGCTTCATTCCCCCAATGACCGAGCCGGACCGTGTCACGATGGTGTTTTGCAATGGATATCCAAACTGGAAGAAGAATTGCTTACGCTCGGTGCTCCTTCGGAGTGTGATGTTTGCCGCCAACGACGGCTTGTATAACAGAAATAGACTCGAGGGAGGACGCGTTTATCTACAACGGGTGGGGTCGAGTCAAGACGGCGTCTTGTCGCGAAGGCGGGAATATCCCGACAGTCCGGTCAGGCCGTGGTAAGAAGGGGTCTTGTGGTGTGATGATCTGTACTTAGACTCGGTAATGTCCTGGGCAGTGAGTGGGTGGGTTGGACTAGTACGATGGTTTAGGATGGTCGTCTGTTTCCCTCCCAAAGGTTGCAAGGTTCGACTGGGCTCGACAGCACTGGACGGAATTGGGATTTACACGTGCCTCGGCTCTGCATGTGGCTAACAAGCCGGCGCTACCTGGTAGTCGCGGACTCACAGGCGCGTTCGTCCCACGGGTCGGTCGTCCTGCCCCCAGTCTCGGCCCAGGGAGCTCCCCCTTGCAAGCAGGGCGAGCTGGCAAGTTCCACAGAGATGTGGTTTTGGCCCAATGGGAAACGCAGTCCTCAAAGTGGCTGCAGGGTTCCCTCCCCATGTTCATCCCCACACTCCCTTCGCGGTGCATAATTCTTAAATCTTGGACCCCGGACGCGATTCCCGACATCATTTCGGTCGAAGAGATCAATACGGCCACACAAGCGTGGTCACTCACGGGCCAAGCAGATCACGAGCATTGGCAACATCTACGTTGAATGATCTGCTGCGTGCCTGGGTTGTCTCCTTCCCCGGCACAATAGCCGAGTTAAAATAAAAACAGAAATGCGCTTCTGTTTTGATCCGCTTCGATCATACTGCTTCGACGGGCTTAGCTCGACCTTTGCTCTCCTGTCCAACAATGCCCAACGCGTCCTACAAAGTAATACAAAAGTTGCTTCACCTGTCAGAAACCTAGGCTGGAACTATCTGGTATCTCCTATTAACGACAATTGCCAAATGCCAAATACCGAAAGTGAAGGCCTCCAACTTCCGTTGCAGGGCCGACACTCGGTCGGACGCCTTTTGAAAGCGGGCCTTGCCGTGACCTCGCAGCGGCACAGGTATCCGCCGCTGTCAAAACGCTGCTGCAAAGACTGCATCTGTATGTATGTATGGGTGTATGTGTGCCTGCTCATAAGGGGGCACCAGGCTCTCCGGATAGCTCACCCGAGGAGGCAAGATACTGCTGATTAAATCCTTCAGCACAACACATCCCAGTGTGTGCCGTAACTCCTCCTCCGCCTTCGTTGTTTCTGCGCGTCAAGACCGAATTCAATACAACACGTTACTCCAACACCCGTCGCAATGCTTTTGTTTTTGTGCCGTGCCCATTTTCTTTTTCCGCCAACCATGAAACCAAGACAGCGGCCGCACCCGCCGAATCTGCCAAGAAACGCTTTTCAAGACGCCGTGCAAAAACCAAGCCATATCACCCACCCCTCCTCCTGCCCTCATACTTGCCGTGCAATTTCGTCCGTCCGTCCAACTTCACATCAAGTTCGTTCGCAGTCTCTCCAACACCGGCGACGTAGGCTCAACTTCAGGCCATAAGCGTCGCGACAGTTGGTACTACCTGCTGTCCCCAAAGGGCTCCCAAGACCGCTCGATGACGGGCGCATCTCCATTCGAAACGCACTGCTCCCTCCAGCAGACGCTGTTCCACACTCCCTCGAGCAGCTGAGGTTCCTGACTCCGTAGAGCCGCTCCGGGGTCCGGGCCTTCGTGACGACCGGCCATGAACTCTGAGACAAAACGCAGGCGGCGGCTCTCGCGCGCTGCGACCACTTTAGGGAGGGCTCGCCGTCGGTCTTGGGCTGTCTGCCAACCCGAGACACCTCCAATACCGTTGCTCTCGAGCAGAAACTTCACCATCTCGAAGGGTAGATTAAGAAGGATCCGAGAGAGTGCAGCCGTGTGCTCGAAAGGTTCCTGGTGCGACACAGCCTGACCGTGGCCGTCGTTCTCATTGGGGTCGAGGTCTCCGAACCGCGGCATGGACTTTCGTGAGGACATTTGTGGCGGGGCCCGAATACCATTCACAATCTCCGGTCCTGCTGTCTCGCGAGCGGGCAAGGTCGGCGGCAGACGAGCGTAACGTGTGTCATCAACTGTGGTGTCCAGGGTAAAGTTGTTGGGAAAGTGGGTGATGATGAACATGATGATCTTCTCCACAAGCTCGTTCACGTAGATGCCGTGTCTGTACTGGAACGGGAAGAGGCGACCATGGGGGCCGTCCATCCTGTTCAGGACCATGACTGAATCACGCAGCGCAAACTCGACGCCCTTCTCAACCGTGTCCCAGCTCAGCAGCTTCGACGCCTCCCCCAGGGCGTTGATGGAGATATGAGGTATCTCCAACAGCGCACCGGCGGCAGCGTAACCCAGAGCGAAGTGGAACTTCTCGACGTCTGAATTGTCTGGTGCAATCTTTCCCATAGGGACGTACCGGAAACCGTACACGTGCTTGATCGCTCTCCACGTGGAATCAGCCCGCAGATAAGGGTCGTCCGAGGCGATGCGGACCTCATGAAGGCCATGACGAAGAGCATTTTGCTGTTCTGCTTGCTTCTGCATGAGATTCGCAAGTATGGGGTTCATCGATAGAATGAGCTTGTGGGCTGGCATCCGCAAAGGCGCATCAAGCTGCCCAGGGTGTTGCGAGTTGACAGGCGTCAAGCGGTCAGGCAGGACCAGGCAAATATCGCAGTCGGCGAAGGCGGGCTTCGCAAACATGTCGTTGATTCGGTCTGTGAACATCATGGCATCGGCAATTTCGAGGCCTTCGGCGTTGAATTGCGGTTGGTTGCTTGGTGCGGGAGGAGCCCTAGCAATGCCAGGAGGAGGCCTGGGTCCCCGAAACTCCATCCCGCTGTGGCCGTTCATAAACGGCATTGTGGCGCCGATCTCATCTGCAGTTCGTGAGGACTGAGATTCGTGGAAGCTGTGTGGAGTCATGGGGCCATGATTCATGGGGACTTGCACAATGCTATCGTTCGGCGCAGCTGCAAGCAATGGTCGGCCAAACGCGTCGATCCCAGGCGGCGGCATTTGCTCGCGGGCCATGTTCACCGGAGGAGGGAAGGCTCCGCCAGAATTGGGACCGGGCGATGGAGTGTTGGACCCGGGGAAACCGCCAAAGACCAGACTGCCATTGCTGGGGTGGTGCTGGTGTACAGCCCGGTGTGTGAGATTCAGCTGCGGCAAGTGGATGGGCTCGGGAACAGGACCTCGAAAGTGGGTAGGATGGGTGTCGGCTGGCGGAAAGGGCGGAGGAGGCACGCCGTTGTACGGGGCGGGCGACATGGCTTGGGGAGGAAACGAGACCGAGGAGGGAGCGCTTGGGGCGGTTTCTGGGAAGAAGTGTGAGCGAAAGGCCGGTACATGTCTCTGCCACGTACTCTTACCTGGGGGCGTCAGTTCTCCGGGGGCTGGTGGAGACACGACGGCGTCTTGTGTAGCAGAGCCAGCCGATATTGGCTTTGGCTCTTGGTGATGAACGATGGCGTCGTGGTTTGTCTCGCCGGGATCCTTCTCTTGGACTGTTTGCGCAGGCAGACCGTCGACAACCTGTTTGCGTTCGTCTGCGTCGGTCTTCACTTCTTCTACCTGGGCTCGAGGCTGCTCTTTGGTCAGGCTCGAAACGGCGTCTTCACTGTTTGTTCGTAGAGGAGAGGGCAGCTGGGTAGCAGCCGTTGGTTTCTTGGGTCGACGCTGGAGAAAAGGTAGAGGGATGACAGGCTCGACGCGTTTGCGGAGTATGGGCGGCGAGGCTGCGGCCTTCCTCGCCACGGAGGGTTTGCCGAGGGTGGTAGTAGACGCCATTGCCAAACGGATAGACCGATAAACGGGTGAATGGATGTCTGAGACAAGACGGACTACTGACGCAAGAGGGGCTGCAGGGCCTGATTAGAAACCCGTCGGCAGAGGGTTGCGGCGACGACGGGGTTCAGAGACAGAGAATCAGGCCCTGACGAGGAGGCAGAAGTGGGGGGGAAGGAATGACAGCGGGACTGGTCAAGGCGCATGAGCAACCAGGTCGGTCAGACTGGAAATAGAGGCAGGGCGACGGTGATAGGACCCGTCGTTGTAGCTGGGGTTGTCCGTCACCGGAGACGAAATGCGGTCGGTCGGTCGGAGGGGGAGGGGCAGCTTCTGGGAAGTCGTCGGGGAACGAACGGCAGCCGAATAAATAGAACAACGAGAAGGCGAGATTGGCGATGGGTAATCAGCTCGAGTTCCGTGTACTGTATGAATGGGCCAGTCTGTGCCAGTCTGTGTGTCTGTCTGGATACTTCAGCTGTTTCCTTGAGAAGAGAAGTAAGTGATCGGGGCAGCGGCAGCATCAGCCTTGCGTTGCCTTGCCTTGGGCCTGGACTTGGGCCCTTGTCATGCAGTGGGAGCTGCCCGAGCTGGATTTTTCTGCCCTCCCCGCAACCAGCAAGAAAAATTGTCGAACTCACGAAGTCCGACACGCCACCAAGACCAGGGGAGCTGCAACCTACAGGGGTTGGCGCTGACTGCAGCCGCGCTGGCTGGCTGAATGGCTTGATTATGTAAGTCTTGTACCTAGGTACTCTGCCAGAGAGCAGAATTTCTCCCTCAAAACCACGGCATCGACATTGCCACACCTTCTCCTTTTGTCGGTCATAGCTACAGTAGTATATGTTAACGGCAGTGTGGTCACGCACGCTTGTATACTCCTAATGCATTCAGCATCGATCGTACCGAGATCCATCACCCAAAGTCGAGTATCAGAGAGCCGGCAGCAAGGTCAGCAACCCGTTTGCAGCTCTGGCTTCTATTCTGATTCTGGCATGTCCGCATCCAAATCCGAGAATCGTCACGATACACGCTCAAACAAGACAGCCTCTTACTCAAAGGTCTCTTTGTTCTCTCAGAGATGCGTGGTTTACTCGTTTCCCTTCAGCGTTGGCCAGCAAAGAACCCATTACAAATTAATCCTCTGATGTCTTATGTCAAAACCAGTCCGTCTCCTGAGCCCAGCTCGACAAACTCATAATCCAGGCTTTCGATTCCCTTTGCATCCTGCTCTTTTGCCGTCTCCGCCTCAACAGCATCTCGCAAGGAATAAGTTGTGCGCTGTAGCAGCCACGAGATGAACCCGCCTCCCTTCTTCGCCTCGTCGTGCGTCGCTATCCAGTACTTCGCACCACTGGCTCGCACTGCTTGGATGCCATTCAGTGCGCCCAGATTCAGTTGTGCCGTCATCCAGATGCGAATATCATCAAGGCCGTGAAGCAACGCAAGGGTCTTGATACCCGCGGCCTTGACGCATTCCAAATCGGGTCCTTTGATCCCGTGAGGCGAGTAAATCACCGCCTCGGATTTCCCCTGTGACGCCGTATCTTTTGATCGCGTTGCTCGCTGGTTGGGACTGTATCCAAGATCGAAGGCTATTATCACCGCGGAGTGATAGTACAGCGCATTCCCCTGAGTGATCACCCGGCCGATTCCCAGCCAGGGCGGCAGCTTTCCCGTCTGGTCCACCAACACGTGCCAGTCCGTCGTCGAGGGTGAGAACCCAGGTGTGGTTATCACAGTGTCGAAATGCCCCCAGGACTGTATCAGGTCTGCGGCCTTTTCTGTAGCAACTATCGGCACGCCCCTGGGCAGCTCCGTCAATGTCGCCTGATGGCAGTGGTCTGTGAACTCGTGAGATATGGCCACACAATCGATCTGGGTGGTGCCAGCGCCTGCGTTCCCATCTTCTAACTCGACCAGCACCTCTTCGAGCTCTTGTATTGTCTGCACGGCCGGCTCAACGACATGCCACTGTGTAGAGAACCACGAGGCCACATCACTCTGTGGGCCCTGCAGCCACGGGTCGATAAGTATATTGAAACGTGAGCGCCGAGCTGTCTTCTTTGATTTGGAATTTGTTCCTGTAGATCCGACCGCAGGTGTTGGTATTGGGAGTTGCAGCAACCACGTCGTGTCGGCGTTCAGATGCGCTAGGACAGGTCGTGGTGAAGCCAACGCGCTCCTCCAGGCGGCTCGGTCCTTGAGGTTAACAACACCTACCCTGGTTTTGTCCGCATCAATGGCCATTATACTGCTTATAATGATTCAATTCTGACCAAGCTGCTCTGTGATGAAGTGTGTCAGAGTCTATGATTACTTGCGATGGTGCATCGGGTGGTGGCAATCCTTCCAGTCTCAGACACCGCAGCCACACTTTTGGACGACGTCACAGAAGGCATATCAGCGGTAGTTGCTCCGTCTTCCAGGGGTTTGGATGCGGGCAGGGGTAGCCCCGCATGGCCTAGCGCCGACGTCCACAACGGCTTGCGGCCGAGTCTTGCACAGTGAGCTCACAATCTTGAGATGTCGACGAACAGAACCCACATATTAGAATGAGGGTCATGCAAAATGTGTGCACTAACAAAGTTATAGGTGAAGTGCTATCTCAGAATTGAGAAGGGATCTTATGAGATGGGAAACAAGAACATACATGGAGTCTCGAACAATGCAAGTGCCTGGAAAAGAAGAGAACCCTGCATCTAAGTATAAAGTCGGAGGAATTCCGATCAGAGGCCCTGGATGTTTAACCATAGTATATTTGGGTGAGATCTCTTATGCTTCAATTAATGCCTGTATTGCACCTGGTCCAGACGAGCTCATTCGTATACCTTTCCCTTCGCCTGTCCACCTAATATGTGGCTATCAGCTATTAGCGATCCTGGACGTAGCTACCTGAAGAGGTCTATGTATTCCAAGATATTATGTCAAGTAAAATATCCTACAGGCAGATGCGGAAGATGAAGATGATATGGAAGCACATTTTCACACAGGTGCGCTCTACGGCCACCAATGTCAAGTACGGAAACTGGAATTGGCTGGGAATCACATGCAGATTTGGTTTTCTCAACAACGGATCACACATGGTGAGTAGATGGGTTGCAACGGCGCCCTGAGACCAATCAAGCTGCTGAAAGGTGTTAGCTTCTACCTCCTTCTATGGGTAGACCTGTGAGTCTTTTACCTGTTTCTCAGCAAAAGATGACGGCGGCACACAATAGTGCACTTTCCTACGTCATCACATGAGACGCGCATATTAACACTTCAGCATAGCCGGTTCACTCTACAAAATGCTATTGATCAACACCTAAGAACAAAAATAAAACCTTATCACTATCCTTCATCGTCTCTACGTTAAACATTTAGCAGTTCTATTTAGAGTTATCAAATACAACGGCTGAGGACTAGTTCCAATGCAAAATGTGCTCCGGTGTACGTCACACCAAAACACATCAAGATTGATTGCCAAGTGCCATCACTAACTCATCTCCGGCTGCCAGTTGGCCCGGTTGTTAACACCTCGTAATGCGCCAGGCTCTTTCTCAAAACCACCAGGTAAAGAAGCAGCTTTCCCTTCTCCCGCGGGCACAGGGGATGGTGACAGCGGCAAAGGGAAGAAGCGCCGCCGTAAGCCTGGCTGGTATCAAGCAAACACCATGGCGACCAGTCTCAGCGGCATGAACCCCTATAATAAGTCTAGGGACCCGGATGGGCCGCAACACCACTATGGCGGAGGGTGTGGCCATAAAGGCCCACGCACTACTAGCTGCCCAGTCCACGGTGACAATTGTTGCTGGGGAGGAAACGACTCGGAGAGCACTCGGGTTAGTTGAAGTAAGAAATGGGAGCTTGTATATAATTGAACATGTATTGAATGCTACCAAATATATCACTTGTGTTATTTCAGGTTCTAAAAACATTGAAAATGATCCCATTAGTTTTACAGCTCTCTTTTTCTGCATACTTGCAGTGCAGCGGGAGTTTCATTAGTAAATATGAAGGATTAACCTAAAGTCCTTATCCAGGTTTACAAAGTGATTTATTCCTTGGGATATAATAGTTAAGGCTGGGGGTATAGGGTCCCTATAGGTAGCCTATATAGGCCCCTTATTAATAAGCCCTATATACCCTATACCTATAGCCTTTTATATACTTTAAACCTCTCTCTCTTTCTTTCTTCTTTAGATATAGCTACTCTTAAAATTTATATATTTTAGTATATATTTTAAGCCTTTGTGCTATAAAGCCTAAGTAATGTTTTAAATAAAAAGTTTGCTAATCTTTAGGTATTACTTATATAGGGGCTAATATATACCCCTATACCCTTTATTTTAAGCCCTATAAACTCCATTTTCAGTTTTAATGCTTTAAATATTCCAATGCCCGTCAGCCCGCATAAATATGTGAAGTTGTAAGCCTTTGCAATGTTGTATTAGCGACTGAATTTGACTTGCTTACCACATGTTACTCGTTTTGTTTTTGTGGACCCACGCATGTATGCGTGGTCAGCACTGGCAAGGCGCTGATCTGCGGGGCCAGGCCAAAGTTGAGTGCAGACATCATTCAGGCATCTGACTGAGGCTTAAATGAATAAATTCGACTCCTGCTTTCTGGGCCTACTTTTCTAGAGTTGCTGACAATCATGACTGCCTGAATACTAGTGTACCATGGTTTCGCGTGCCCGTCTCGAAGTCACGATTGCAAATATTTGCTCACGACTCCCGAAAAATTTGCGTCTGCGACCATTCTCATCCATCTCCGTCCTCTGATATATGACCCAAGCTGGTTTTGACAAGGTCTGCTCCAGCACATGAATCGACTGGCATGATGCGGCTCATCTACGTTCACACATTCCAGCTTCGCGAGTTCCTGGGCCATCCGTCCACTTTTCCCAACTATGCCATTCTCTCCCATACATGGGAAGATGACGAGGTGTCATTCCAGGACTTCCAGGACTTGAACCTTGCAAGACGAATGAGAGGATTCAACAAAATCAAGTACTGCTGTGAGCAAGCCGCTGACGATGGATTCGAATGGGCTTGGGTTGATACATGCTGTATCGACAAGACCTCGAGCAGTGAGCTTTCGGAAGCCATCAACTCGATGTATAACTGGTATGGAATTGCTATGGTCTGTTACGTATACCTCAGCGACGTCGATTCAGAGGCGGAATTCAATCACAAGACGGAGCTCCGTCAGATAGGAGAGCTGCCTCGCTGGTTCAAAAGAGGCTTTACACTTCAGGAGCTGATCGCCCCTCTGAGTGTAAAGTTCTTCACCAAAGACTGGCGTTTCATCGGCACAAAGAAGGAAAAGGCATTGCGACTATCCATTGTCACAGGAATCGATCCTGGAGTGCTGAGACACGAGCGCTCTACGTTTCAAATACCTGTTGCTGCGAGGATGCACTGGGCGTCAAGTCGACGAACGACCCGGGTAGAAGATATCGCTTACTGTCTGATGGGGTTGTTCGATGTGAATATGCCGCTTCTCTATGGTGAAGGCACAAAAGCCTTCCACAGGCTGCAGGAGCAAATACTCAAAACTACGAATGACGACACACTGTTCTTGTGGCAAATGCGCAGCTCACGTGATAAGAGGTGGACTTGGGACAGTGCCAGAAAGACTTCCCATTTGGTCACGAGCAGCATGCTGGCCTCCAGCCCAAGCGATTTCGACAGGCCGGCTGACTGTTATTCACTCCTACCAGAACACTTCTGTGAACCACAGCTCATGCCTCGGGAATTAGGTCTGCGCATAACCCTGCCCATGCGGAAGATGGAAATCCCCGACGTTTCTCGATTTTGGCTTCCGTCTCTGGTTGATCATGTTTTCGGACGTCTGTTTATTGCGGCGCTTGGGTGTATAGTGTCGGATGACGAGGGCGGTCACTCTCAAGTGGCAATGTTGCTCCAAGCTACATCAGACATCGGCTCACCGGAGAAGAGAGTCCTCCGCCGAATCAAGTATATCCATTGTTTGGTTCCCTCGGTGGAAGTGGTTAACTGGCAAACTTACACTTGTTTCGTGGCCGGCGATGCGCCGTTTTCTTTCGAGAACAAGGAGAAGCATTTCCTTAACCAAGTGGATCTGAACGCTGATATGACCTTTGCCATCGAGAATGTCGAATCACCGAGATACCTTGACTGCAGCGGATATATGAGCGCTGCTTTCATCATTCAATGCCGCGTCACCGGTCATCAATATCTTCTTACATATGCTATGGACACGCTCACCTCTTCTTCTGGGAAGGCTTTTATCCAATTCGAAACACTCCCAGCAAGTTACGGCACAGTAGTGGTCCAGAATAGATACAGACTCCAAATTCCACAGTCTTTCGAGTGGACACTCGGATTACGAGAGGGCTATGGACCAGTTATGGAGGATGAAGTATCGCTCGACGGGGACCTCATGCTTTCAATCGTACTCAAGTGCGAGGAAGACAGGAGTGGGGATACGTATAAACTTTACGTTAGGTGTACCCGAATTATAAATTCGTCTTGATGGGAAGGAAGGACCCGAGTGGGAAGTCGGCGCCTAATCAAATGACGGTGCTATTCTCCATAACTAAGCACCGATTTCGAGCAGGATTATTATTATGTTACCTCTCAATCCTAACTGACGTAGTTATTGAGGCCCAACCTACGTGATATACTTCCCTTTTCCATAGCTTCAAAACAATTACACAACCAGCCTACAGATCCGGACCACTGGATGAGCTTGGATGGCGTAAAGAGGCAAGAAAGAAAGTCCGACATTAATTGCGCTAGTGAGTAATATTTCGTTGCTGGATCATCTGATAACTCAACACGTAGACGGTGGGAAAAAGTTTCCGTAGAACCAGCTTTTCGTTGATGATTCAAATTAGATATTCCGAAGCACACAAATACACATTCGAGTGTAGAAAAATGGTCCTATCAAAGTCCCTTCGGCAGATTCAGGGTGATTGCGTCCAGGAGTCGGATGCTGCTGTCACACATGTGCGGAGGCAAATCACCGTTGACATGAATGGCGTAGGCAAGATCAACAGCTGCATGAGACACTCTTTTTGCGAGGCAAGAATATAGGTAGCAGAAGTGCGTCAAACCAAAAGGTTTATTGAGATATCTTGGTCGCGCGACTGCTACATGTCACAGCTTTCTTCTTTGCGAGTCGCTAGCCCCATTTCAAACCTGAAGACGCTCCAACAAAATCACAGATTGGTAATGTCCTACTAGAAAATCGAAGATAAACAGGAGGAACAGCTCATACAGTAGGCGTTTTTGGACCATGCGAGGATATTCAAATCATACGTAGTTGGGTTCGAGGCGAGGCTGCTCAGCAGACAGCTGGTCAAGGTTGCGCAGACTTGGCAATTCGCTGCGGCCACCATTAGTTCCATTTCCATTCAAGATCGAACAAATGTGGTATCATCTAGTCGATGGGGGCTTTAGACCGTGTAGACAACCTTGCTAGGTGGAGCATATAAGCCGTATCAAAATATGATTGGCTGCGGTTCAACAGATTCACCAACAGCAGCATGACTAGGCCAATTCCAACCACCTACGACTTCAAGCTTTTTCTCACACAACTTGAGGCCAAAGTCATACACATAGGATACCGCATGGTCACGTCAGGCACTATTCGATCTTCGTCCCCGGAAGCCCCAATTGGTCGATTGCTAGCTCTCTTATTCTCACTTGCTGGTTCCGCCACCTCACAAGACAGCCTCGCCCAGCCGAAAGGCAGTGGAACACACCAGTCTAGCTTTGAGACAAGTTTAAGAGCCTGCACAATGACGCTAGACGTGTCAGATAGTGCGTTCCGTTCAGTTCTGGGTTTCTTCTGTGCTGAATCCGTGTTTCTTGCGCTGTTCACTGCTGTGATTCTCAACACAGCAGCGCAGTCAACCAGCAAACGCGCTGCTGGGGTTGTCATGTTGTGTGCAACCACCATGTCGATGGAGAAGCTGGTTGTTCCCGTCTGTTTGAGGAACGAGCGGCCGCACTGGGCCGCAACAGTCGCCTCGCTGCTTTGGGTCCAGTTCCTCAGCGCGTCAGACCTGACTCTGGTCACGCGCTTTCACCCCGCCCAGCTTTCACGCCTTCGCCAGTCAACGTCGGGTCCGTTCCAGGATTTCAGAACGGCGGTGGGCCTCCTATGGAATATTCGACGTGTTGGGACCCCCCGGCAGGTGAAGAACGTTCCATCCTCTGTCAACCTTCGGACGCAGACCCGGGCTGGCTTCGTTCTCAGGCGCGTAGCCATCACACTCCTGGCTTATTTATTCGTCGATCTTGTCGTCTCAATGCCACCACCGGGAGAGGACATGGTGCGAGCAGAGAAGGCCGCTCTTCTCTCGGTGCGGAACTTGAGTGCTGGCGATGTCGTCTTCCGCTCCAGCACGGTCCTCGGATACTGGCTCACAACTGGCATCCTCAACCTCTTCATGAACAACGCGGGTGCCATTGCCGCTGTGCTGTTGGGACTAAGTAGCCCCGCAGACTGCCCTCCATTATATGGGTCATTTTCGGAAGCATACACAATCCGTCGCTTTTGGGGCGTTTCCTGGCACCAGATGTTCCGCTCTTTCTTGACAGGCCATGCGAGCCTGATCGTCGACCAAACCCTCCCGTTCGTCTCGCGCCGCTCGAAAATTTCTCGCTACACGCGCCTAGTGATTGCTTTTCTCATTTCCGGTTTGATCCATTGCCACGCCGAGCAGGTGATGGGAGTGCCCGACCCCGAGAACGGGGCGGTGGTCTTCTTCCTTCTGCACGCCGCCTTCATCATGCTGGAGGATACTCTGAGCCCTGTATTCATCGCCCTGTTGCCTAAGCGTACCCGCCATGGCCTAGGATACCTTTGGGTGTTTGCATTCTTCACTTGGACCAGTCCTATCTGGATCTATTCCGGCATGAGGCTGGGAATGAGCTCGGCTGCTTTGTTGCCAGTTCGTGTGGTGGGGCCATGGATAGAGCAGTCGTTGGGCACAGCTTGACGAGACAGAGAAAACGCCTTTTGTGCACACGGACGTGTGCAAGGCGTAGTATTGGTGAACAACACCTTTGGGGAATATAAATTGACAATGTGGGTTTTTTTGGTGAAGCTGGTGTTCCTTTGAAGTGCTCCAAAACTCGGAATCTAGCTCCCGCAAGTTCGACAGGGTGCTGTCGCAGCAAAGTCGTTTGTTCCGGCGCTTGGTGTCCATCATAGAATAGAGACTGGTAGATCCAGTTCAGGCTTTCGCAACATCATGATGAGGATGCACCATGTTGTTCTGCTCCCATTCTACTGTTCAGCTGCTGTGAGGGCCACAACCCACCCCATACTATGCAAGTTTGGTGAATGTTCGAGGCTAAGAGACCGTTTGAGTCTGCGACGAGAAACCAGTCGTCGTATTCTGAGACAAACGTGGTGGCGTTCCGTTCCGAGCCTATTCTCAATTTTTCTGAGCTTCGTGCCCAGCTTTGGCAACGTGGAGTATCTCGTCCTCCAAGCCCTCAATATGGACGAACTGGATGCCCGCCTTCTCCAAGGCCTCCCGGCCCGTGTTGTCCGCGACAAATTTCTTTGGCTCCATGACACCGACATAGACTGTCTTTATGACTCCAGCCAGGCGGAGGATCCTCTCAGCACAGGGCATGTTGCCGCTGAGGCGTTTCGAGCATGGTTCCACTGTTGTGTAGAGGGCCAGATTCTGCGGTAGCACCTGGGCGAGACGTTCCTCTGGGACGCCGTGGGCCTCTGACAGTTTGAGCAAGCAGCACTGTTCTGCATGCGTGTTTCCTTCCAGTTCCAAGGTGTACCCGTGGGCCAAGGCCTGGTTTGTGGATTGGTCAACCACCACAGCTCCGACTCTGTAATTTGTGGGCTTGGGCGGGGATTTCCGTGCCAGGCTGAGCGCAAGCTCCATGTAGGCACGGTGATCATTCGGCTTGATTTCAGACATCATGGCAGTCATGCCAGAATGCTGTGTAGGAATGTGAGTGTCTTCTGGACCTGCGCTGAAGTTGGGCAAGTGACTTTGAGGCTCTGCAGGCGATTTACTGGGGAGCTGCAAGCCTGGGTTCGCTGCCGAGCTCGGCCAAAAGCAAGGCCCCACCTTTGACGTACGGCAGCTCCACTCCCATTTGGACCCTGGACTGTAGCGCAGCGCGTCGAGTCGCGTCCTCCCAACGACCCGGAGTCCTGGCTTCTACAAGTACATACATTCTGAGTTCCAAACACTCCTGATTCAAGATGTCTGACAGCGAGGATAACATGACACCCGAGCCACCAGTCATTGACCCCTATGAGGTGCTCGGCCTCGAGCGTACTGCGTCATCCGACGAAATCAAGAAAGCCTACCGCAAGGCTTCGCTGAGAACTCATCCCGGTACGTCAAGTCTGGCCCAAACAATCATGGCCGAGATAGACTTAAGACATGTTCTTTCACACGCATTTGTCACTCGGTACTCATACTAACCCCATCCTACACACAGACAAGGTCCCCGAAGACCAAAAAGACGAGGCCACAACAGCCTTCCAAAGCATCGCCTTTGCCTACGCCATCCTCTCCGACCCGGCCCGGCGCAAGCGCTACGACGCAACCGGCTCCACCTCCGAGTCTATAGTCGACTCAGAAGGCTTCAACTGGTCCGACTTCTACCGCGAGCAGTTTGCCGAGGCCATAAGCGAGGATGCAATCAACAAGTTCGCCGCCAAGTACAAGGGGAGCGACGAGGAGAAGGACGACATCCTCGTCGCGTACGAGCAGCACAAGGGCAATATGGACGCTATATACGAGACCGTCATGCTGAGCGACGTCCTGGTGGACGACGAGCGCTTCCGGACCATCATAGATGAAGCCATCGAGAGCGGCGACGTCAAGGGGTATAAGGCCTACACAAAAGAGACCGCCAAGTCCAAGCAGGCGCGGGTGAAAGCCGCGCAGGGCGAGGCAATGGAGGCTGAGGACTACGCAAAGGAGCTGGGCGTGCATGACAAGTTGTTCGGCGACAAGAAGGGCACCAAGGGCAAGGGCAGGTCCAAGGGCAAGGACAACCCGGAGGACGCCCTTGCGGCCCTGATCAGCAGCAGGCAGAAGGACCGCGGCGAGGACTTCTTCGACCACCTGGCAGAGAAGTACGGCGCCGGGTCAAGCAAGAAGTCGGCCAAGGGCAAGAAGAAGAAGGCGGTCGAGGAGGAGCCTGACGATGCGGCTTTCCAGGCCGCTGCTGCGAGGCTCGGCAAGAAGAAGGCTACTGAGGACCCTGCGCCGAAATCATCTAAGAAGTCAAGACGCTGAGTGTGCGCCCAGTTGTGGTCATGATTATACCGGTTTGGCGTTCAGGGTTGGAGGTATGGGACGATAATTATGATTCTCCGGATCGACAGGAAACGGTCTAGGTGGGAGAGGCATTATAGATATCCCGAGAGTGAAGGCAATGATATCCAGGGTTTTCGGTACCGCACATTTGCAGCTTTTTCACCGATAAGAGGTTGACATGCTGAAGTCACTACCCAGGGGTTCCTGGATGACGGAGAAACGACTAGAGGAACGGCATCCAGAAATGGCTTTGAGGCAGAAAATCGCTGAACTCTCTTGGTACTACCCGACGGTACTGATGGAGCTCAGTGGACAACAAGGTGATCAAACCTGCGAAGTCTAAGTCCTAATTAAATCTTAATGGCCATGTCTAAATGACAACAGACTGCCAGCTTGAGCTTAGAAAGCTTGATAATTCCCCATCCATTCCGACCCAAAACTATGGCACCGACATCAACAAAACACGCTCCCTCACCGTCCCAAGCCTCAACTCCGTATATTACAAATCGAAGAGAAATTAATCAAGCTATGATTAAAAGCCGAGTTAGCATCAGACCAAATAACACGTCTTGCCTCCCTCTCCAACTTACGTATGATATTGCTAGCCCCAGAGATGTCAGAGCAGACAACCTGCCTGTTGCTGTTCAGCTGGCAGGTGAGTTCTCCGCTGTCAACATCGGCCTGTGTCTCCGCGCTGAAGCCCTTTGTGACATCGTCACCGGGCTCCGTGGCGCCGCTCGCCGCGGCCGCGGCGTCACCCTCGCTCTGGCCTCCTGCGCCCGACCCGCCCTGCTTGAAGCTGTTGAAGAATTCGTCCACAGCAGAGGTCTCTCCGTCGTCGTTGTTGTTGTTACCGCCGTTCTTCTGTTGAGGTGCGGCCTGGCCCAGGGCGAATAGGATCGTCAGGGTGAGGAGGCCGATGTTCTTGGAGAACTGCATGGTGACTTTTTTCGCGTGGTGGTCAGAGTGTACAAGTAAGCGTTAAGAATGCTTGTCCTGCGAGCAAACTGGTACTATGTATTTTATTAAAATGATAGAATGTAATGTGGCGGCGTGAGCTATCTAATTGGTATTAGCAAAATGGCGATGATGTGTAGTTAAATAGTTACGCCCTCGCGCGCAGCATGACTTCCCCCTTACTTGAAGCCCAAGCCATTACCTGCTTATTGTGTCTGATGTCGCAGGAACTGCGAGAAATGCAACTTCACAACCGTGGTTGGCAAGCCTGCCCTGGCCTGCTTTGGCCGGTCATGGAGCTTGGCATGCCTGACATGGAGGAACTTGAGACCAGGAGACCTACTGAAACGGTCCTCACCCCCCTTGGCTCGCTGCAGCTCTAGAGTTCAAGTGGGTCTCCATCGAACACTCCATGGAACTCGAACCAGATGGATAGATGGACATGCTGTCAGAGTTCAGGTGAAAACTTGGGCAGAGTCCGACTCCCTGTCGGTAGGCACTGTGAGCATGGGCGAGGCTCAATGCCATCTGACAAAAGCCTGGGGTCTGTCGATCAAACGTGCCGTATAAGCATATTTCGGGGATGTGCAGCATGACAGCAAGATCTGCATGATCGGTTGAGGGATGGGCTCATGGAATTATTCTTGAGAGCCACCCGCAGTAATTGACGCCGATCTTAGGGAAAGAGCAAGAACTCGACCTAAAGTCGAATCAAGTGGACTGACCTGTGTGCCCACAAAACGGTAGTTACTATGCCATTTTCTGGCCTGACTCCAAGCCTCACTCGAGGTTCAACATTTACATAATATAGATGCTGTGTTTCACCGTGTTACTTCACAGCTTTCCAGATGGTTTTCTTTTTGAGTCAACCGCCTTTTTTGGTTCACTTGAATCACCTTACAAACGTTTCAACCCCTATAGTCAGCCTGGGCTACCCTGGGAAAGGTGGACCCCGGTGCGGCGGAGTTTTGCCTCCAGGAGTTGTGAAGGGCAACAATTTCCGCAACGCTGGAATAAGGCACATCTGTAAAAAGAAATGGACCTTGGAACATCCATCAATTTGTGTGGTTGCAAAAGCTGGCACAACATATGGTAAGCTTAATGATATGTGGTACCCTTCTTCAGATGGGTTAAGTATAATGATAAATGATCAAGGAGGGTGCGGGTGTACACGTGTGGGCCCTACTCACTGCTTGCATTCACTGAAGCTCTGGCACCCACACCCTCTGGGCTTGAAGCCTCATTCGCCATTTTCTGAAAGGCCTTTCCCTTACATAGAAGGTAGCGCCAACTTGATTTTAATTGACGTGTTAAGGACAGCTGTCTTATCTCTGTGGCCCCTCCTATGACAGCCATGCTCTAACTAGTAGAGTACTAAAGCGCGTAGATCAAGATTAGTACTTCCCAAAGATTATCGCGTTTCAGCGGTTATTTGGTCCGGCTCTTGAATTAGGGCAACGGTCTGCTACCTTCATTAGATAGGATCGAACAAACGTCGATTTGAAATCTCTCTATTCGATAGCGCATACCGTAAGTGCTCCGTGGATGTGTTCGTTTCTCACCATAGCAGGTCCGAAGAATGAGGCCCTTACACATTGGACCAGCGTAGGCTGATTTAAGCTGGTTGACACCCATTCAACATCTGCATGTCTTTTCTCCTTCTCTTCGGTTGCATCCTCAGGTGAAAAATGCGCCATCACTCTGTGCATACCTTATCGCTTGCAGTTGGCACACCACGCGAGAAGTCACCATGAATCTACTTGACTCCTGGATGTTGCTGCACGTCTGGTGCCATCTGGCGCCACTTGCAATAGCGAAGGCCTCCGACAATGACCCACCTCCATCTCTGGACCCGACGACGCCTGACACTAGCCCATCTCCAACCCCGGATTCATCGCCGGATCCTCGGCCAGACCCCGTACCGCAGGTCATTCCTCAGCCAGACCCCGTACTGGGAACCGAGTTGTTTTTGATCCCGGCACCGCCAGTATTCATGGCCTGGTTGGGGTCTATAGGCGGTGTTCTAGGCATCATCTCGTTCGCGGACACTTACATTGGGAAACTGATCAGTCTTTTCCAGGGCCCGCCTCCGAGTCCTCCGAAGCCTCCTGAAAAGCATGACACGGCTTGGTTCAAGGACCTGGAGAGGCATCATAGGCAGATCAATAACGCTAAATGGCCACAACGAATCGCCCCCAAAAAGGATAAGTATAAACAGGCCCCTTGGAAGGTCGGAGTACAGGTTGGTCTTGACGGTACAGGCCTACAGGTAAAATGATTCCCGTTTATGTTCGACTCTCAAAGTCCCACCCGACCACGGAAGCCAATGCTTCAAATTCAGCTCTCCGCAAAGATTGAAACTGGGTCATCTTCTGACTAATTTTTGCTATTATCACCAGGGAGCTGGGGGTGACTTTCCTCAAATCTGTTTGTGGAACATGCATGGCCAGCTAATAGGATACAACGACCAAACCATTCACATTGCCGATGCCGGGTTCAGGGGACACGAGGAGTTCAATTCCGAGGGCACGCGAGAGGATATCCCTGAGATCCTAAGTGGTGGCTTAAAGGCAATAGGAATTTGGCCAGCCCCAGGTCTCGAAGATCGCAGAGACCAGCAGGCAGTATACGTAACCATGATTAAACGGCATTTTGACGCTATTTGTGTAGCATCAGTATTTGTTCAATCGCCCGACGAAAGCAAATGGTGTTTGTGCGTTGTCTCCCAGCCTCAACTGATCTCTCGGTCGCTGACATATACGTGGATAGTGACGGCTCCTGGGCCAGGGCATCTAATATGTCGTGGTTTTACAGCTACATCGTTGATTCCGACTGGGAGCGCGGAGAATGCTTCTGGTTGGACCATCGCGGGGACTTGAAGCATAAGAAAGATCTAGAGGAAGAATACATTGGTTTAATAGTTAAGGAACTGGGTAGAAAGCCCAAAAAGGAATACCCTGATTGGCTTTGGGCCTCAAAAGTCCTGCCAGAGGCTGGGATTCCAGAAGGGGCCGATCTAACCAAGGGAATGCGAGAGAAAGGGGTACATGACTATAAGGTTCCTCTGGGAGTCAAATTTCATGGTCCTCAATTTATAGCTAGGAACTATGGAGACGACCTTGACAACCTCACCATATTTGACTTTGTTGATAACTTGGCTAAGATAAATTGGATTACAGAACCTATACGAAAGACTGTGTGAGGTGGAAATCCGAGTCTTCCAATTCTGGTGAGTAAAACATGAGCTCATTCGCCTTACTATGGAGTTTCACTAACCCATCTCTCAACATCCTCGGGCTAAACTCTCTGACAAAAACCCCCAAGTTATCTGGGAAGACGTGTATAACCAGGAAATTCCCGTTGATTGCATGACCGACTGGTACTATGACGAGAATGACAACCTTGTTGAACCAGGAGACCACGAACGATGCGTGTGGATACATTCTGAAATCCACATGACGCAAATTCAAAGATGTCGCGACAAAAACTTCATCGACCCGAAATTCCCTGATAAGAAAGGGAGTTGATCGATTGACGATGGCCCCAGTGCTGACCGTCCCCCACCGCCCTTGCACGAGCGGCACGCACGCACTCTTGTCAACGACAAGAACCGGCGCGGCGGTGGCAGCAGCACCAGAGAGCTCTGCGAGAACTCTCACTCTGTTGGGCCCAGCTACGCAAACCACCACGAGCGCTTCTTCTGCCGCATGACTGACAAGACACTGTGGCCCTTTTGTGATAGCGACGCTGGGGTCTTGGACAACTGCTTTAACACCGAGGCGGAGGTTCTTGTGGAGAAGAATAAGCCCATAGGCAAGCGGACGCATCACTGGGATGCGATTGAGGACTGGCATTCTGGTGAGAGGTTCAAGAGGGCTGCTTGATGACTGTAGACTACTATACCTTACTTTGTTTTTTGTCTCATCTTCAACAAGATCCCTAGAAATACTTCGTCATCCATCATTCTCCCCGAGTTCAAGCCCAGGAGACTCATGCAACGTGGTCACCAACCGCCCCGCCACCACCTGTCAACTTCTGAATCTGAGCCTCCCATGTGTACTTCGGGTCGAATCCCAGCTCCTTCCTCGCCTTCTCAATTTTCAACAGCGAGTCCCTCTCGCCCGCCGTGGGCGTGTACTTGATGTTCGGGAAGGAAGCCTTGACGAGGTCCGCGTTCTTCGTCCGCATGCAAGTATCAGCAGCAGCAATGAGGTACTGGTGGTGTCCCACATCTTTAAAGTCCAGGCTCTTCGCCACGGCCTGAGCCCCGTCCCGCGCGTCGATGTAGCCCCACGCGTTCCAGCTCCTCTTGGACGGGTCGTCTTGCCACCCCTCGAAGTCGGCGTAGTCATTAGGGGCCATGACGTTGCTGAACCGCAGCGACACGACCTTGAGCTCCGGGTCCCACCGCGCGTACTGCTCCGCGAGTGTCTCGCCCACGAGCTTGCTGAGCGAGTACGCACTCTCCGGGCGGCGCTCGTGATCCTCGGTGATGGGGAGGCTGGCCGGCTCGTGGCCGTTCCCGTCCTCGGCGAGGGGGATGCCGATGAGCGTCTCGCTGCTGGCGAGGACGACGTTGCGCACGCCGAGCTTGCGCGCCGCCTCGAGCACGTTGTACGTGCTCATGGTGTTGGTGCGGAACTGCCTGCTCGAATTGGTCTGGCCCGGGCTCGGAAGCGCAGCGAGGTGCACCACCGCGTCGACACCCGGGCCCCCCACGCTGCCGTACGCCATGTCGGTCGAGATGAAGGTCTCGAGCACGGCGCCCATATCCTCGAGGTCCACCTCCACGAGCCGGTACGCCCCGCCCAGCCCGGACTTGCCGTCCTCGGACGCCGTCGGCGGCCGCCGGACGTCCACGGATATCACCTCCCACGACTCCGAGAGCAGGTTTACAACGGCGCGGCCGAGCTTCCCCGAACCGCCTGTGACGATTACGCGGCGCCGGCGCTCGCGGGCGATCTCGCCCAGGGCGCGGGTCTTGTCAAATAGAGGGGCACGAGAGGCTGACATCTTGGGATATATATAATAGAGAAGACGCTGAGGTCGTAAACTTGCTCGTGCTGGAAGAAGACGCCGAATCGTGAATGCGTAGATGTGTGATCACGTAGTAATGTCTAGCCTTGAATTGACGGAATTTAGAAGACGCTGGCGAAAAGCACGGTGTTCTACTCCAAATAGATGGCAGCTAGTTATAGTTACGTGGGGAGGACGCTGCGACCAGAGACGTCACATCCCAACACTAGGCTCAAGCACCAGCAAAACGAATTGCCGATTGACTCTCCCGACAGATCTCCGATGCACTTCTTCCTGGTTCGCAGTATTTTAGCTTGCGACCAGCTGCTGCCGGGGTTGCTTGATTTTCAAGGGCAACGTCGTCATAGACTAGAACAACATCGACGGTTGCAACCCGTGGCGGGAGCTCCCGAGGGATGGGAGCTCTTCGGCTTTGAGGGGTGTGACGGCAAGATCGTGGGGGCGAAAGCGGCGTCAAGGAGCCGTGCCTGGCCAGGGCACTCTAAATATTCATGGAGATGGCAGCTTGGTTTGGTGTTCTTTGCAAGGGTGTTGTTAAAAGCACGGTACGTGCCGGGGCGTGAGAGGGCCTAGGTGGGTGGCATGCCCAGCTTCGAGACTTCACGCGGGCCACCGCTGTTGCAAGGCGACAGACGCTACACGATATATGTAAAAAAAAAAAATTGATGGGAGAGTATGCAGTGGGTGGAATAAATCAAGATTTGACCATCAGATACCGCACTAATCGAACAGCTCAAACTCGTCGCAACCTGAAGACGGCTATCCTTGAGATCGTCTCCCAGCACAGCTTTCTCAGCGAGCGTTACGCCTCGTGACCCGGTCGGGCCCTTCGCCAGGCTGATATCCATCAATGCTAGGTGGGCCGGAGCCTCAAACCTTGTAACTGAACAACGCCGATCCGAGAGCTAAGACAAAAATCATCCCCCTTTTAAACCCTCCTTGGGTATTGCAAATTACCGTTGCGCCATTCTGGCAAGAGCCGTCCACCCAATGCCACTCCGTGCCGTGCCTGTCTGCCCGTTTAATGCGAGTGCTTGCGTGTTCCGAAGTTGTTCTTGGAATGCCAATCAAGCCCATTAGGCGGAGAGTTGCTCCGCCTGTTGCTCGAATTTGAGTTTCTCATTGGGACAGCCTTCTTCCATTTCCTTGTCGGTCTTGCCCAAGTACTTCTGCATCACCTTCTTAAAAGTCGATTCGTCGACGACTGCACCAGAGCCAGAGCACTTAGCCTTCTTCTGGAGGTCAGAACACAGACCATCGAGGTCAAAATCGCCGTTCTGAACCTTCGGACAGCTTTGCAGTTTCTCCCTGTAGACATTGTTAGATATTGTAATTTGGATCCAGAATCCTTTGAAGTTCACGTACCAGATCTTATTGCAGGTCAGGAGCTGGCCATCTGTAGTCTGAACAAGCTCGGTCGCGTCGTCGTTCTTAGCGGCATCGATCCGTGACATAAGATCATCCTTCTTTTGTGGACTAGGCGCGAAGTAAGGAGTCGTGAAATCAACGTCAAACGCATCGTTGAAGAAGGTGTCATCAAGACCCGTGCCCAGTATATTCTCCTGGGGCTCACGGTAGCCGCCGAACAGCTGCGGGTCAAACTGGAAGTTGTTGCTTGATGACATGAAGTTCATGTCATTCATGTCGAAGTTGGCGAATTGGCTGAAGTCTGGTATTTGTTAGCCTCGCTCTATAACGCGGAGGGCCGAGTCCCCTGGCAGTGACTCTGCTTCGTATCGCTTGAAACTCAGCGTAATGCATGTGGTCATTCTCACCTTGATTCATGTTGCCGAGAGGATGCTTCTCCTCACCGATGGTGGTCAGAGTGTCAACTGGCTTGAACCCCATCGGAGACTGAGTGAATGGCTCAGGAGAGGTCCCGCAGGAGGAGCTGGGGCCTCCGTGGGAGTTTGATGAGGCGGAGGGCGATGATGTCGAAGTTGCCGCACCACTGTTGTTAGACTCTGCCCTGCCACGGGCAGCAGAAGCCACGTTGTTGTTGGTCAAGGGAGGGCTGAAAATCCCGGAGAAGTTGGCCAGGTCCTCCTTAGCCTGCGTATCAAGACCGTTTGTTGACTTGGAGCCCGTCGAGCCGTGACGTGCAGACTGGGTCAAGGGACTGTTCTGATCACTAGGACTGCGGGTGTTGCGAGGTGACTGTGAGTTGGATGTGCGGCCATTTACGGAGGCCTGGTTGGACGCATTTGTTGATGGACCAGGAAGCTGGCCAAACTTAGGGAACTCGAATTGGAAGTTGACGTCGTTCAGGTTGTTGATGACGGCGTGGCCAAATGTAGGCCGCTGACCACCAGACAGGCTAGACGAGCGGTTGTTTGCCATCAAAGAGATCCTCTTCTTGTACTCGCTCAACTCATTGTTCATCTTCTCAACCTGGGCGCGCAGGAGGCTGTTCTCATGGTTGGATTGCGCTGATGCCTTCTCCAGCTCCTCGACCTTAGTCTCGAGATTCTTGAGGTGCTGTTCCTTGCGCTCTCGGAATGCGCGCTGCGCAGCCCTATTCTGTGCTTTGCGCTTCTATACGATCGAGGATTGTTAGTACATGGCAAGTGGAGACATGGTTTGCATTTGCATTGCGCGTGGCCGGACTCACCGAGGTAGGCTCAGTGGTGAGAGGCTTGCGTCCGGGTTTCTTAGAAACCTTCTCCCCAGTTTCCTGCCTCTTGGCATCGCCTCCGTCATCCTCATTCTCATCGTCGGGGTGGCTCCTCTTCTCGGTCTCATTATTCTCGGAGCCGGACTTGTCGCTGCCGGCCGATCCGGGCAGGTCACCAATCATCTTACCGTTGGACCCAGACCCATCGGCAAAGCTGAAGTCAAAGCTGGTGTCGCCATTGATGTCATAGTCATAGTCGAGGAAAGGGCTCGTATCGAGACCATTGATATCAGTATTCTGGTTCTGAGAGTTGCCAAACGAGGCCGGGGACATGTGCAGATTGCCAGCCATTGGCGAGGCCATGGGCTGCTTGTTGGAGTTTAGGGCAGCGAAGAGCAGACTCTGCTGCTGCGGGGTGAGAACAAAGTCGTGCGGGTTGCCGGTGGAAGCCATCGTGAATGTGAGCAGTGACCGACGGCGACAAGAGCCAGCTCAATGTGAGGTTGAACTTGAGTTGGGCTGGGTGGAGTAGGGAGTCGAGATAACTGCTGGTGGTGAAGTGGTGGTCTTCCCCGTTGTCTGGTTTGGGGATAGGAATTCGCCACTGGCGTGCCACAGCAGTCTGGACTCTAGGCTTGGCTCCTCCGCAGGGCGCAAATGATATGGGTGGGTATTGACACTGTAGAACGGTCCGCAGTAGTGAGGAGAGTGTCCAGGGCGCTCCAGTTAAGCAGGCGACGTCGAGACCTGCCAGGGGCGTGTTATGTTGTCCAGTCGATAGAATTCCTGACTGGCGATGGGAGTCGTGTCTGTAGGAATGACGTGGAAGTGATACTGAGGGAAGAGAATACGAAAAGGTGGGCACGGTTGAACCGGTGAACAAAGTACTGAGCCTGGAGCGTAAACGGAGGAGAGATTGGACGGTCAGCCAGTCAGCGCGAACGGAGGTGCTCCCCGTGCGACAGGCGGCGTGATATGACGGTCCAGGCCTAAGCGTGGGACGCAGGGCTCAGAAACGGATACAGGATACAAGGCCAGACAGGCCAAACAGGAGTACAGGTGGTCGTAATTCACAGTCGATCCAAGCCGGGTCAAGTTGTTGTCCGAGCAGGGTCCATCTGCGGATGCAGGTGTAGCGCAGGGCGCAGGTGCGAAGTGGGAATGCGATGGGGATGGGAACGGGGAGAGGCGAAAGTCTGCCCGAGGCTCACGCACTCTCACACACAGTCCTAGCTGACCGTGGGGGACGGAGATGGGGGGCACACTGGGGGAACGGTGAGACGAGATGTGTCAAGATGTTGTCCGTTGCCAATGGCACAAGCTGCTGACGCTGTAGGCAACTAGAAGTTTCCTTTCCGTTGGGACCGCTGAGGCGTTGGCACAGTACACACGACGTAAGAACTAAGGGCAGGATTCAGGAGGATTGGATTAACTGATCGCATTGGGTTGAAGTTGGAGGGATGGACGGCGGGGATTGAAGGAGACGGAGGCTGGCCTGCCTTCCCCCCTCCTTCTGGCTCCGTTCTGGATGGAGGGGCGTGGAAGCCGATGTTGAATTTGTCAGCACCGTGTCTATGCGATGGGGAGATACAAAGACCACATGCGACCCCGTCGCCTGACGACACGGCCAGACGGCCCAGTCCCAGGGTCGCTCTGCCTCTGGGGTCTGCGGTCTGCGGGCTTGGGGCTCCGACCCTGGGGCTTGATGCTTGATGCTTGCGAGTGTGACGCTTGCCATGCAGGGCATGGTGGGACGGCACGGTACCCAGTAACAACAGCTAACCTGGGGCCTAGCAGAAAGAATCTGTGCCCTTCCAGCACGGGGCAACCTTGATTCCACAGCCCAGACAGCCCAAGCAGGACAGCCTGCATAGAGTAGTGGGCTTTCCCGACTACTCTGATCCGGTATGACTCCTAGCCCCCCCGGCACCCGCAGTCTTGCTGCAGTTGTGCCCGGCTGTAAGAGGTAGAGGCGGGAGGATCGTCACATCATCATCCACCCCATCCCTCTCTGCCTGCATTTTCTCCCGCGCTTGGCAGATGTGAGTATGCGCATGCGACGGTGCGCGTTGCGCGAGAGGACGCCAGCATCCGAGTGCCTGGAGTCAGATGGATCTACAGTACCGTCCGTTCTAGACTATACCGTACTAGCTAAACCCTCTTACTGGCCGCTCGTCTTTAGGAGTTAAGTCTTCAACTCCGAACGGCCAGCCAGCTGCCAGCCCCGTCCATGCTCCCCTTACCCCTCAGATTCTTTCCGTGTATTCAGTCTTCCCCTGTCGACGCTGAGTCAGGGCCCTTCGAGTACCGTTGAGCGTATTTGTTCACCCGCCCCACCATCGTCAAGGCCAGCCGTCGTGAGAGATTGACTGACGACCTGCCACCTGACTGTAACCGCGCCCGGTAGTACTGAACCATGCGGTGCCCAGCCGTAAGACTCCAGGAATAGGCCGTTCCGGACGGTCGGTACCCCCGGACGGTTAATCTCGGACTCGGACCTGGATCCCTCCGTTGGCGATGGTCGAGTGGGGGTAGTCGTGAGCAGCCAACATCTGCACTGTTCCTGGCAAGATGCGTCCCCACGAAAGCTTTGCCCATCCTGAATCCCATATCCAATCTGGTGCATTTCTAGCCAAGGCTGCCGCAGTCAAGCACGCACGGCACTTCTTGAGGCCGAGGCCGAAACCATAGAAAGGTTGCCATTGATCAAATATCGGCGCTGTCCTCCCGACACCAGCCTGATTGACTGGCTGGGAGATTGGAAAAGAGCTCGGTAGACAGCTGAATAGTAACCTACAGTAAACTGCAGTAGAGTTTGCTGTAGTGCATCGTCCAGTATCATCTGGTACTCCAGTTGTCGCCAGCAGGGCGTGACATTCGGTATGAGGTCATCCGTACCAAGCGCGATGGTCCCTGAATTGCGTTCTCAATTGGCACCGACTTCCGGCCCGGTGATGGGCGACCAAGGCTGGGGTGCGAAACTTTTTGACTGCGTCCCGATAAGAGAACAAGGCTTATCGCAGAGGGGTAGGGACTCGCGCTCTGGGGTGTGGGAGCAGGGACAAGCTCGTGAAATTTTTAAAGTGCTAGATCCAAGTATCATTGCTTGTCAACGTCGCCGCCCGTCTTCGATGCCAGGTTGAGATCCTCGATCTCGCTGTGATACCGTGTTCTCTGACAGCCGTCGCCGCCTTGAAACAAATCTTTACATCCACCAGATTCTCCCCCGAGCTGCTCAAAGTCCCAGCCAGCGCCCGTAAACCACAATGGCGTCCAGCGCAACATCCGAGGCGTCTACAGGTCAGTCACAAACCCCAGCTCTGGCACAACCCACCTCTCGCCCTGCCAACACAGTAAACGCCCAGCTAACACCTCGCGCAACTCAAACAGACAGCCGCCAATCCCGCTTCGAGCAAGGCGTAGCACTCTCCCTCAACCTCTGGCCCGCCCTCTCCCTCGCCGTGCAGAACAACTGGGGCGGCCCAGACTCGGCCGACAAGCGCGACTGGTTCGCGGGCGAGGTCGCCGACCAGTTCCCCTCCTTCTCGAGTTCCAACACCGCCGCCGCCACTACCACTGCTACCAATGGCACCTCCCAACAAGCACAAGGCGGCGGCGGCCAGGAGCAGAAGGAGGAGCCTGACGCCGAGTACCTGGAGGAGCTGATCCTGCAGGTGATGCTGGACGAGTTCGAGGTCAACGTCGACGATGACACCGCCTTCGACGTGGCCACCGAGATCGTCCGGCTGCGCGGCCAGTGCGCGCGCGGCAACTTCGACGAGGTCGACCGCCTGCTGGCGCGCTGGCAGGCCCGCAAGGGCGAGAAGGTCCACTTCAAGCACGGCGAGGACCAGGACGGCGAGACGGACTGGGAGGATGATGACGACGACGACGACGACGCCTCGGACGACGAGATGGACGAGGCGCCCCCGCTGGTCGAGGCCGCAGCGCCTAAGAAGGACAAGGCGCCGCCCGAGGTCGACGACGACGGCTTCACCAAGGTCACAAGGAAGAGGTGAGCTCGCCAGGTCCTGGCGCCGGGGGCTTGTGGATATGTGATGGATTGGGATACCACACCTTCTGCTACGGCAACAGGAGGGGGAAAAGCTTCGACACTATTGAAAAAAGTAAAAATTCATTTGATACCCTGCGATTAGGTCGTCGCACCGGACTACAGGAAGAGAGATAAAGATAACCAAGACCTCGGCAAGACCGGCTGAGTGCGTGCCCACCCTGGCGTCGTCACCTCCAGAAACGCCATGACTCCTTCAACCCAAAGGATGAGACGAATACCACGAAAAAGCCGTAGCTGTTTCTGAAACAGCGGTCGGACAACAACGCGATAGAGACAAAAACCACAGTATCATCTATTACTCCCAGTCCTCGTCGCTGTCATCGTCAGCCTTGCGGCCTTCCCTGGGGCTGTTGGGCGCGTTGCTCGGGACGCCGGACGCGGCCCCGACCATGTCGTAGCTCGTCTCGCTGTCGGGCTGCGACCTCTCGTCGTTGGACTTGCGGGATTCGTTCGGCTTCAGGAGGGTGGATGGCTTCTCGGTAGACTTGGTGGGAGGGTGGATGGTGGTGGAGGACCCCGTGGAGCCGGGCCTCTTGGGCTCGTCGGCCTTGCTTGGGCCAGCGGCCTCGTCGTCCGAGTCCTCGTCCCAGGCGACTTCTTCCTCGGCAGATGCGGCTGGACGCAGACTTGTTAGCATAGATGATACACAACATACCAGATCATGTTGTCGTCAAACAGAAAAGGAATAGTACGAACCCTTCAAGAGCTCCTTCCTCCTCGCCTCCGCGAGGTCAATACCGTGCCTCAGGAAGTAGTATCTCTTCCAGAAGTCCTCATACGGTATCGTCTCGGGCACGAGCTTCTCCATCGTCGCCCGCAGCTCAGGGTACTTCTCCAGGTCCTTGCTGATGTCCTCGGTCTTCCCCTTGATGTCGAACTCGGCGCCCCACGTGTCCCAGTCGCCCGTGGCCGGGTCCTTGGTGAAGCTCTCGGTCGACGTGTGGATGACGTGCAGCTGCGCGTCGAACCGGCTCGTGTGGATGACCCTCTTGCCCGCCGCGTCCTTGCTCTCGAACAGCACGTCGCCGCCATGCCCGTTGTTGTTGGCGGAGGTGTTGCCGTCGCTGCCCGAGGGCGGCGCGATGCTCACCGCGTCCCGTAAGAACGCGCTGATGTTGGTCCCGAACCGCAGCAGGGCCTCATCCGCCGCGTCCTCGGCCTTCTGGATGTCCTTGAGCCGCTTGGCGGCCTCAGACCGCAGCCGCGAGAGCACGTTCTCGGACTCCTTGATGGCCTCGTCCGTCGTCAGCTCCTTGGCCTTCTCGCCGGTGGTACTGTCGCCCTGCTGCTGATCCTCCGCGGCCGCGGTCCCGGGTTCGGCCCCGCCGGCCAGCGACAGGCCCCTTGTCCGGCTGATGACGGCGTTGGTCAGCCCCGTAAACCCGCGCTGGGCCTCGCTCCCCACCGCGGTGAGTTCCTTCTGTGCTCCCTGGTACACGGTTTCGCCCTGCAGTTTTATATGGCATGTTAGGGCCCCGAGATTCTTCCAAGCACGCTCTCCATCCCCAGGGCCGCTCTCCTATCCGCAAGACGTACCTGCTTGACCACATTCCCGAAGAATCCGCCGAGCTTCGCGCCCCAGGGGCTCGCAGAGAAGGCTTTATAAGCATCCTGGAACTCGGCGTTTAGGCTGTTCTGAGTCTGCTCAGCGCTGCCGCTGGCCTTGTTGCGCTTGCCGTCCTCCTCCTTGGGCAGCGACTCCTCGACGATGTGGTCGTAGGCCAGATCCATCTCGATCTCGGTGTGTTCGGCAGTCGTCCGAGGGCCGGGTATTCCTCTTTTGCTGTTCCCCTTTGGCTATCCGGGGCCAGTGGCTTTTCGATTGATGCTGCTGAGTGGATGCGATAGTGAAAGGGCGGTTTCGTAAGTGCTAGGAGAGCCAGCCGGGGGGATTGTTTGAGATTGAACTGTTGGAGGCTTGGAGCTGCCAGGCCCGCGCCGGCAGAGCGTCACAGGTGCAGCGAGCCCAACGCGGCAAGCGGGCAGGGGCCAACCAGCCCCCACTCTCCCATCCCCTAACAGGCACGTACCTAGGTACTGCCATTACCATTCCAGGAGGAAGGGGGGGGGGGGGGGTGGCTGCCGTGATTGAACGTGGCTTGAGGAACTCCGAGTCCAGAGGCTCGCATCATGTCTGTGCATCTCTTCATGTGGACGGGCTTTCGGACCAGCAGGACTTGCTTGTTTTCATATTTGACGAACATTTGTGTGGGAAGTCAGCAATTCTGGGACTCTTCGATTAGTGGCACGCAGCAAAGACGTATTTTCCAAATCTACTGATCGAACTATTTGGGTATTTCCGCTACTTATGACCTCTCTCTGACCCTCTCTACCATGCCATCAGCAGGTCATCCCCCGACTGACGAGTTCCAAGGTTTGGGCTCGCCTGCTGTCTGAGCCTCCAATATCCATGCTTGGTAAGTGCTAATGTCGACAAAAAAATGTTATGCGTGGGAATGATGAAAAAAGGGAATGGAGGTGAAAGGCGGCACACTATGTCTCGACTCGCTCATGCACCAAAAGACTCCGCGATTCCCAATCCGGAACCTCATGCAAGCTTGTACTAACCAATACAACCCACCCAACCCACTCTATCAAAGACGCCAATGGACCCTTGAACAATACATTCGGACACGGACTGGGACGTCATGAACCGAATCGAAAATAGGGCACTGACGCCCCATGCAAGCCGGTGAAGGCACCCCTTCTGTGACTTCTGTGCCGTCCTTCTAACATCCAAGGCGCAACCCCGCCGTTCTTTGTTCGAAAATCTCCGCCTTGTGAAGGTACGTTGCGCTGGGCCATCGGTCTTCTACTAACCACCCCCGGCTCGTACGAACTTCGGTTGCTCCTCACCTTCTGGTCATCGGCCTCTAGTAAGGCCCTCTCGGAGGAGGATCGTCAATGTTGTGATGACGATTAGATTGTCATCGGCAGCCCACTCGGAGCAAGCTCCGACATCGACGGATTCGATCTTCTGGCTGAACTGTTGGCCACATGCCCCGGCGAGGCCTCTGACTCGCTTTGGAGGGTTCTGGTTGTCCGGTAGCTTGCCTGTTCCTGTATCCTCGCGATCGTAGCCCGGCCGGCCATGCTCGACGATCCGAACTGTGCCTAACCGATAACAACTCGAGCACCTTCTTTGCCGAGTACTCCCCTTTCCTTCGGCTTCGGGCTGTTGCCTCTCCCTTTCTTCCTACTCAGGAAACCAAACACGCCGCCGGAACTAGCCTCGACCTTGCCGCCTTCCTGTCCTGCACCGGCAGCGTCCGCAGGAAGTGTTGCGTCTTGTCGCGCCAGGTCGGACCAGCTGCCACCACCATCGAGCGTCACTTGAACCCCGCCGGTGGGGCTCTCGACAAAGATGCCCTTAGGGCCCGCTGCCTTTCCATGTTTCGAGTTCGTGTATGAGCTTGGGTACGGGGGCAAGGGAGGTGGGCGCCCAGGGCCACCCTTGCGCTCTCTGCTGTTGTGAAGGCCCTTGCTATGCTGCTGTGACGTCGGGTTGGCCTCTGTAGACCGCGAGGGTGCGAGCGGTTGTCCTGTCCCAGGTTGATAGGCATTGGACGAGGCTGTCGCCTGTGATAATGGCCGTGCGTCGTTTGTGGTTAGTGCTTGTGGCTGTTGTCCATCCGGCAAACCATTCACGCCTGCCGCAGAGGGCTCACATTCCGCGCTGCCTTCCGTGATCCTGTGTTGATGACCGAGTCAGTAGGTGCTGCACGAGACAGCGCATGAGCAGGACTTACTTTTTATAAGCGGCCACGGTGTAGTCAAACGGCCTGAAATCGCTCTCTATCATCCTGTACAGCTCATCCTCTCTGATTTCCTTGTCTGTGGCGTCGTCCTTGAGCCGCTCCCGTGGCTTTTGCCTTCGCGCCCGGGCCTCCAAGGGAGCTTCCTCCAATAAGAGCTCTTCGAGGTCATACGTTGCGTCGAAGTTGGTTTTCTCGGACGATGGAACAAACACTGGCTCAACCTCCTTCCTCTCGAGCGCCTCGAAGTTGATCACCCGGAAGAAGTCATGCTGTGTGAATGACTCCCATGTGCGACCCATTCTTTTGTTCGGGTCTGCAGTCAATGCATCCTTGATGGCGTACAGGCAGAGCAGGGAGACGGGTGGCTGTGTGATTGGATACTTGGGGTTGGCCGCTTGTATGACGGTGCTCAAAGCGTTCTCAGAATTCCCCTCAAACGGTCTCTGTGCGACATATTAGCTTTCGACCCCACCGCAAATAAACTTTATCGTGAATCTAGTGCTTGACGCGAGCTCCCGTGTGGTCCGCAGTTTGGATTCAACATGTGCTCGTGTGGATAACCAACCTTGTTGTAGATACATTCATAGAAGAGCACTCCGAGCGACCACCAGTCAGCCCGTCTGTCGTAGCCGTGTCCAGCATAGACCTCGGGCGCAAGGTATGCCAGTGTGCCAGATTTACTCGTTAGAACTTTTCCGGGAATGATGTCCGATGCCACGTTCTGTAAAACTCCGTTAGCACACAAGGATAATGCTGCACTGGTTGGGGTGTCCCTACGAAATCCGTAAGATGTACGTGGCCATCTGCGTCTAGGAGAACATTGTCTGGTTTGACATCACGGTGAATGATGCCCTGACCATGTATGTACCTCAAAGCGCACCCCAGCTCGGCGATCCAGAACCTGACAGCTTCTTCCGTGAAGGTCTTCCTGGAGATGTGGAATCGCAGGTCGCCGCCACTCATGAGATCAACAACAAGGTACCTGGCGTGGTATGAGTATCACATCGCAGTTTGGGAACGAGCAGTTTTGGGCAGATGACGCACATGTACTCTATATCTTGAAAGCTGTACCGCAAGTTGCAGATAAAAGGGTGGTTAACATGCTCGAGCATGCGACGTTCTCGTATGATATTTCGTACGCTTTCGGACCGGACGACTGTATGATATCTACAATGTCAGCGACCATGCCGGACGCAGATTTTCGTTGCCTAGTGGGTCGGTCTGCATACCTTCATCTTTGCGGATATACTTCAAGGCGAACGACAGATTGGTGTCTTTTCGTTCAACTATGCGAACTTTGCCAAATGCTCCTCGGCCGACGACTCGTAGCAGTCGAAAGTGGTTGAGGTTTACTGTTGGACAAAGAGAAGTTGTCAGTCAAACGTGCAGATACAATGCGACTAATCGTAGGCCAGGGGCCGAAGCAATCAGGGAGTAGGGGGCGGATGGAGTGATAAGCACCTTCTCCGTCGAACTCGACGGGTTTGCCCTGGCTGTTACCCATTGGAGCGACCGCCCTGGCTCTCGAACTCGAAAAGCAATGATTGAGTTATGGTTCAACCGTAGACATTTCAGTCGGTTCGTTGGTCCAGACGGATAACCCAGGTCGAGTGGCTTTGATTCGACTTGGCTTTGTTCCGGGGGCGGGCGAGGACAGAAGCAGGGGTTTGCAGGTGGCAGGTGGAGATGGGTCTGGTTCAAGATAGCTGTCCTTTGTGGAGGCGAGGTCTGTTTTGGTGATGGAGAACCTGCTGAAGAAGAAGTCGACAGTTGACAGGTGACGGGTGCTGAGTTACCGTGGGGATCGCGGCAGGTGTCGGCTCGTGTGTCTGCGGCGAGGCAGCTCAGTCGGTGAGGTTGCCTGCTAGGTGGATACCGGCCGGTGCTGTACCTTGTGCCTGTAAGAGCCCGTTGACTCGCCTTGTCCTGACGTATCACAAGACAAGACCAGGACCACGCAATAGCACCTCGTGAGCTCGAGAAAGACAGCAGAAAGGTCGTGGAGTGTCTGGCAAGGCTGGCTGGTCTGGTCTGGCTGGCAGAAACGCAGGTGTTGATGGATCTGGGCTGGGTGGGTGGAGGTGAGCAGCCCGGTGTTGTCGATGCGGGAAAGGAGCAAAGTAGCCGCAGCCAGTGAACGGCTGGGGGAGATTGGTGGGAGAGGCGGGAGAGGACAGGATGTTAATCGACCAGGCGAGGCTGGGCTGCAGGTCTGTAAATGTAAATATGGCAATAAGGAAGACAGTAGTTCACAACAGAGCACGCTGACAGAAGCGGTAGAGCGGTGGAAGGAGGAATGGAGGATGCAATAGACAGCTGCAGAGTCTGATGAGGTAAAGGGCCCCGGGTCCCAGGTCCGGCAGGGCGGGCGAGCGGCGAGCGGCGAAAAGAGGCGAGGCAGAAAGCAGAGGGGGGATTTGCTCCAGGTAGTCCTGTCCTTGGACTGTGTCGGTGATGGACTTTGACTGGCCGGAATGGACTTTGACTGGACAGGACAGGACTGGGCTGGCTGGACCGGATTGGATTGGATTCGGATTGGATTGGACTCGAATGAGAGTGGGTTGGACCAAGTGCGTGCGTCGAGCGTGCCTCTTTCTAGTGGTGGGGTGGATGGGATGAGGAACGGGGACGGGGATGGAGATGGGAATTGGGAACCCCTGGATCTGCCTGGCTCTGGCTCACGAGGCGGGCGAGTAGACGCTGGCAGATGGGTACCGGGCAGAGGAGGGAGAAAGAGGACTGGCTGATCGTGGTGATGCGGCGCAAAAGAGGCAGAGGCAGGCAAGAGACAGCCCGGCAGACCACAGGTAGATAGGTACGCTGGTTGAGCGGGCGAGGTTGCACAGGTGGTGGGCAGTCGGTCTGGAGATGGACTTTCCCCCTCGAACTCTGCCGACCCCAACCTTGTTCCTGCCCGTGCTTGTGTGCTTGTCTGCTTGTGTCCAGGAGGCTAGGCCTAGATGGTGGCGGCTTGAGCTTGCTTTGCAGCCCAGCGCCAGGTGGGTGGTGATGCTTTTGCTGCGGGAACAGGGACCGGGATGCGGGGTTGAAATGGTGCGGTTGCCTCGCCCAGGTACTTGAACCATGCCTAGGTGCGGCAGGGTCTTTGGCGTACTCTCTCGCCTCTGCTCCTGCTCCTGCTACTCCAACCTCCCGTCCCGCGCCTGCCCCGGTGACACTGGCGCAGTTCTGGCGCGCAGTATCTGCCGTTGGAACGGCTCTTCCTCGTCAACTTGCACACTCGTCGATCATGGCTGCTGCCACAGACTCGTCAACCGTGAATTACAGCCTACCCGACCGCCAGGTGCGCATCTTGGCCTGCACCTCCAGGGGAAGACTGACATGTGGGCCGCGGCGGCTGACGGTGAAGCCAAGCCAGTGGAGTGCCAGCAGGGCAGAGGAGTGAGGAGCCAGCAGCAGCCAGGAACCCAAACCCGCACCAGCCTGTCAGGGCGCAAATCCCAGGCGAGAACGTGAGACTCTGAATCCTCCGTCCGTGGCCCTATTCATCCTTCGTCTTGATCGCCATCCGTCGCTATATGATGACAGGATGAGTAGGACCCACCTCAAAAGTGCTAAGAATGTCCCAGCCAGCGCTGTACCCGCGGGGTGTTCTTTTCTCTCCCTCTCCCGTCTCTACTTCTTGCAAAAGGGAAACAAAAAAAGAGGGAGAGAACATCAATAGTGAGACAGACGAGGCTGTTACACCGTCAAACCGTCTGCTAGGTCCAGCCTGTACCCTATCCACCCAGTGCTTCGGGTATCACCCAGCCAGTAGACCTACCTACCTCTAGGTGGTACTGTTGCACTTATCTTACTCAGTGCACATCCATCTCTCCTTTTAGCACGATGACCCAGGTACAGACCGTATAGTAAAATGATAGATAACATCTCAGGATGCATGGCGCCCTGAGGGCGTGCCCTCGGCCGGAATTGTCCGTTCCTCCTATCCATCCTGCTCTACCGGCTCTGAACCTCGGCCGCAGTCGATTATCCTTTCTCGTCGCATAATGATCATACAGTTGCACGCAGATCCGCCCCGATTGACATTCGGCACGGAATGGGCCTGCGAATCCAAATGTAGCCTGCCATCTATGGCACTCAACGACTCGACCGAAAAAGTACGCCCAGCACACACACCCCACCCCCATACTATCAGATGCGCAGCACCTGACCTGGAGATCGCGCAGCCATCCCGTTCCTCGCGTCTCCTCGCCCGAACTTCTAGAACGGCTCTTCCGCACTTCTAGCCTCGCCCAGGGCTGTCAGGTTTTTCCCTAGTGCTCGCGCCGCCTCGCGGGGCCTTCCTTCCTCGGGTATTGGGTAAGTGGCGACGCCGCCACAAGAACACTTATCCCATCGCACCCCACCCGGGGCGTCCCTCTGCGCTCGGTGGCCGTGCTAAACCTAACAGCCTTTCCCGAGCCAGATGCGGCTGTTTCGAGTTGTACTGTCTGGCTCATGTGGTGCTACGCTTCGGAGAGAACCCCCCTGGGCGCTGAGACGCTCTGGGACATTCGAGAACAACTGCCGTGATCTTTTTTAGAACACAATAACCATGCGCAAAAAATCATTCGGGGCCGATCGCGGACTAGCAGTCTAGCGCAAGGGGCGGGTGAGGTTAGTATTGAAGGACCGGCGGCCAGGGCATATCAACCAGTCAACCCCTGGGGGGCGCATTCTTCCACAGCTCCAACGCCTCTACTACTGTGTATGTAAGAATGTCCACTGCAGGGTGGTAGCAAGGCGTACCGTGCTAGTTCCGGCATGAGGATTCCGTAGCCGGGTGCAGGCACGAGTATTCCACGTGGTTGGGGGTTACAAAACATACACATAGCCTGGACCACAATGTACACCTGCTGGCCAGGTGCAGTGTCTGGGCGGGCCCGAGAGTCTACTCATGCACTGGTGCCGCCTTGTTCGGTCCGGGGCAGCAGGCCGCAGGTGTCGGAAGCTGCCAAGCGGCCTTGACAAGCTCTGGACTGATGTCTTGCCACCGGTTCTGGTGACACTCGTGACACTGTATCCCATTTTTGGCAGTCCCAGATGGATGCAAAGTTTGCCGAAATGATGGATGGGTAAACGTGGATTTGTAAAAGTGGAATTTCTAACCTGAACGCTTGAATGAGAGGCACTGAATTAGTGGTCGTGGAGATCTACAATCCGGCATTGTCCCTGGGCACGGCTTGGATATAATCGACCCTGCTTCAACGTCTCTAACATTTGCGTGCAGGGACAAAATCCTTCGACACCACATGGTAGCCATCGACCAGAAAGCCCATGCAGTGCTGCGCGGTGCTTGTGTCAGTATAAAGATGTAGCCATAACATCGTGCCACGCGTGCATTGCAGTCACATCGTCCATGGTTTCCGAATGTTGGGGCGCGCCAACTCGTCCTGACGATCCTGACGATTCGCCATCCGCACATCTCCGACGGTCCACGGCCCCACCAACGCCGTAGTCGCTGTCGAACATGCTAAATCAGGGACATTGGGTTGGATGTGTTATTTGGCCAAGATCAGATCTCGTCAACCTCAACCTTCTTTCAAGCTTGACAAATTGTCTAGGGCGTACCGAGGTCTCAGGTCCGTCGTGCAGGAAGCTCCTATAAAAGCCTCCCGCAATCCGTACAGTGGCGCCATCCTCAAATAGTTGTGCGCTTACTGTGGCCCCAGAAGTGGCCACGATGGTCAGGCTTGGCGTGCGCCGAAAATAGGCTGCTCTGCTACTGTAGCGCGCAATCCCTAGATCCTGTGCCGCACTCATGCGCGATACGCTGGGCAGGGGTGCGACACTGACTGATACGGCTTAGGTTCGTCGTTGACCCAGTCCACCTTGCCTAGCTGCTAGGGCTGTGAGACTTGTTCCACCGAGGCTAGGCAGGTATCGACGTCTAACTTCACTGCCAAGACGCAACAGCCCCGAGCGTCGTCGTCGACCGACATGTTGGGTACATCATACTAGAGTGTCAGCTAGGCAACCAATTGGAGTCTTCGTCGCAGGCCTTGGGGAAGAGCTTCAGAATCATGAGCTTGGACCGCTGCGTCGCAGTCTAGGAGTGATACCAACTTTGCCTATCGGAGGCCGGCAATGTAGGTGAAGATGAAGGCGGAGTAGTAATCCCGGTGAAGGCGTACGGAGCCCCAGGAGACAGGACAGTCAGTCTTGCCTCTCTGCCTCCTTGCGACATCTCCTGACCTCTCTGTCCGTTAACTTCCAGTGCTTGTCCAGCACGTCACCTCTGAATTGCCTGGCTTTCTCCCACAAGACAACCTCCTCATCCGTCGAGCGAAGGACTGTCATCTTCTCAATCTTGATCTGCTTGTTACCTCTAAACAAGGCCAAGCCGCCCTTGACATCCACGACAGTGCCGACGTCGACGTCTTTCGGAATAGTTGTGGTGGACGCCTTCGCAGATTCGTGGGACTCGAGTTTCGACACGTCCGCGACGCACTCAATGCACAAGCCGTCGCTGTCATCGACGGTGTAGATGCGCCGGTGAGGGAATTCGTCAACGGCGACTACGATGCCGGCGATACGGACCCATCGTAGGGGAAGGTTTCTGTGAAAGAAGACGTCTTGTCCTGCGAGAGGATTAGGGCGGGCGAATGACTCGGCACGAAGACTGTGATCGGCGCACCTGCGAAGCCTGGATGCGTGGTCAGGCCTTCGATGTCGGCGGATCTCAGAGGGCAAAACCTGTTGATAGTAGGAGAAAGGTGGAAGCAGTATTGAGGATATACGGGGTGCTCGTCTTTCTCAGTCATGGTTTCAAGGGGCAGCAGGAACGTCGGGGCCCGGATCGGGGGCAGAGGAAGGGGGCCCGTCTGGTTTCGACCTGAGGCTCAGATAGAGGGCGCTGACCAAGACTCGCACGTGGATGAGTCAGTTCACTGCATCTTTGCAGGCAACGCGACGAATAGATGCTGGCCGCAACCGTCTCGCAGGAAGCTCACGCTTGACAGGCGCTGCCGTGTAATCGTCGCAGGAACGTGCAGGTGTGAAAATGCGCGCAGCAGGAGCGCCCAGGCAGGCGTGGGCAGTGGGACTGGCCACTTTTTTCTCCGTTGTTGAGGGCGGGTTGGTCGGTGATTGGGAGACGGTAGCCACGTTGGTCTGCTGATGTCGTCCACCGTATGCGGTGTCACGAGAAATAATTGAGGCCGCCCATGCGCCAAGCGGCATCGATTTTAACGTGGTAGGGGTCAAAGTGAGAAGTGATCGGGCAAGCTGCAGTCGCACTGCAGCGCGGACATTGGAGCTACCCGCTCTGGGGCAAGCCTCTGGAGAGCTCCCCACCAAAACAACGGCATTGACCAATCTGACGTCTTCGCTCTACAGCTAGCCCCGGTGCCCAGGCGCGCCGAAGCTCCCAGCGATCTTGACTCTCCAAAGCTTGCCGAGAACTTCAAACAAGCATCAGGCCCGTTTCAATCACAGCACATGTGCGCCGTCCAAACGCTCTCCGTCAGTCTGTCCGCCCTGGCCCCAAGAAATTGCCGCAAGTGACGTGGAAGCTTGGGTGATATTCCTCGACCAAGAACCCGCTAGGTTACAGTCCGAGCGAGCGAGCGAGCAGCAACCACAAAAGAGAGAAAGGAAAAAGGCAGAGAAGGGCCTTGTTTCTGTTCTGGGTGGGAACAACCGTCTGACGTCGTTTTCCGTTGGCTCCAGTATCTTTCTCGACACCCTCTTATTCCTCCTTTGTCTCTGGTCCTCCGTCCGCTCTCTCGGCCTCTTCTCTTTCTCCCGACTAACAACTGCTTGCGACCCTCGATTTATCCATCTCAATCTCGACTCGGAATCAGCCAAGCCCGCCAGCACTCCGGCTTAGGTTCCACTGGTGTTCCAGCCACAGCCAAGCTAATACTGGTAGATGAGCCATCCGTCATCATCACCACCTCCTGCTCAGCCTGCCACGGCATCGCACTGAACGCTGCAGCTCCGTCCTAATCTCCAAATAAGCTCCCGCGCTTTGGGTCTTGTCCCCCCTCCAGACGTTGGCATCCGCCGAACTCGAGCATATCCTTCACTGGAACCCCACCATCTTGCCCGCGATCAGCGCCGGGCTTATTGCTCACCAGCCATCGTGGACTGACTGTTCTCCTACACACTTCTGTTGTCCTGCGCAGATCCGACTTGTGAAGCTTTGATAGTCTCCCCTTGGTATATTTGCCCCTGGCCTTGACGGGCCCTTGGATCAACCTGGCTGTGCGCCTTGCCAATCTTGAAAACGTTGGCACGACGGAGCAGCTCTCCCACGACAATGGTTTGTAAGTACCTTTCAGCCACCCGTTTGCGCGGCCCAACCTGACTGTATTCCCTTAACGTCTGCTTGGTCGCACTTCCGGTCCCCTAGCTGGCGTCGCACATAACCCTTCCCTCTCGCCCGCCCTCTCACAACCGTGAAACACCAATCCCATTCTTGCATTTCCATCCAGCTCTGCCGAGTAGCTTCATGCCCGACCTCGCTCTAGTCGTCATCAGTACCCTACACCCCTGGTCCAGGCTCCCGTGCTCGCCTCGCGGTCACCACCGTTCATCCTGAAGCGTTCCACAACGCGCGGTGCCTTGCAAAGTTAAATCGCTGACGATGCGGTTTGCCGCAAAACAGCAAACGTCAGCTTTCGAGAACAACTAAAAAGAATGCGGCCCAGTTTTAAAATCGACAGGACCGGACAAAACGGCTCTGTCGACGAAGAGGGCCAGAGTCATGTTGACGAACACACGCCCTTGGTCGGCGTCCCCAACGGCCGTGGCTCGTCCCACCACAGTGGCCGCGGCTTCTGGGGCCAGGTCTTCCTTGGAAAAGACACACCTGGGTTGAACAGCCCCAACCCCTTTGTGAGGTGGCCGGTACACGTCTGGAACGTCTTCAAGATCACATTGCTCAGTAGTAAGTGCCTCTTGCGCCGAAGCTCGGGTCACGAAGAGACGATCGCTTCTACTCTCCTTCTGGCCAAATCGCATTCTAATTATCAATACAGACTATGTCAATGTTCTCTTGTTCTTCGTCCCACTCGGTATCGTTGCCGGCGTGTCCGAGTGGAGCCCCACGCTTGTCTTCACCCTCAACTTCCTGGCAATCGTACCTCTAGCCGCCATCCTGTCGTTTGCCACTGAAGAGATCTCGTCCAAATTGGGCGAGACTCTCGGCGGCCTGCTGAATGCCACATTTGGTAATGCCGTCGAGCTTATCGTGAGTACCATATCCCGACAATGCTAATAGACTTACGTAGACTAACGCGTTTTTTCAGGTAAGCATCATTGCCCTGCAGAACAACCAAATCGAGGTGGTCAAGTCCTCCATGCTTGGGTCTATCCTCTCGAACCTGCTGTTGGTCATGGGCATGTGCTTCTTCCTTGGTGGCATCTTCAATATGCGAGATGCGCGCGGCAATGGCACAGAGCAGGTGTTTGCTTCCGGCACGGCCCAAACTGCCTGCTCACTGATGACTTTGTCCTCGGCATCACTGGTCATTCCTGCTACTCTGTTCATGGTCCTCGAAAGTGACAAGGACAAGGCCGCCGCTACCAAGAGCGTCCTGATACTATCCCGCGGGACGGCCATCATCCTGCTGCTTCTCTACTGTCTCTATCTGTTCTTCCAATTGAGGACGCACAAGAACCTGTTCAATCCTGAAGAGCCAGAGTCCACAGGGGAGGAGGAAGAAGAGGAAGAAGAAGTCGATGAATCATCTATGAGCGCTTGGTCTGCAGCGGCAATCCTCATCGTCACCACGATTGTGATTTCATTCTGCGCAGACTACCTCGTCGACGCCATCGATCCTATCGTTGAGACCGGAGCCGTCAGCAAGAATTTTATTGGTCTCATTCTCATTCCCATCGTTGGCAACGCTGCGGAGCATGTTACGGCCTGCGTTGTGGCTATCAAGAACAAGATGGACCTGGTAGGTTCCGATAGGGCTGATGCCTTCCCCTGTACGCCTAATCGCAATACTGACATTTCTATGCAGGCCATGGGAGTCGCTGTCGGATCAAGTGTACAAATTGCCCTCCTCGTGACACCTTTCCTTGTTCTCCTTGGTTGGGCCATCGATCGGCCGATGGATTTCCAATTCGAGACGTGTACGTCGCCTGTGTTGCTCCCAGACTTGCCGATTTATCCTTTTTATGGGTCCCGTGGCTTACACTATTTGCGCACCTCTAGTTGAAACCGTCTCGTTCTTTATTTCTGTCCTCGTCGTCACCTACGTTGTCCAAGACGGCAAATCGAATTACCTCGAGGGAGCTATGCTTTTCGGTTTATACGTTATCATCGCCCTGGCTTTCTACGCCACCCCCAGTGACGCCCTCAACAGCATGCTAGCTTCTGTGTTCTGAGAAGTCTCCGTCTCGAATGAACGGCCGGAGACCTAGTGATTCAACCTCTACATACCCTTCGCGGGTTCTTGTTTTCGGATCACTATGGCCTAGTAGGTCACACGGGAATTCGATCATCGAAATTATTCACGTCAGGCATTGAAAATACGTGGAGCCAGCAGGAGCCGGGATTTTACCGCAGGATTACAATGGAGTTGTATCAACGTTCGTGGAGGGGCGACAATGTTCAAACCCGTTTTATGGTTTAACCGTTTGTTTTCGAGGATGTCTACAACGGCAGGCTGTACTTGATGAAAAGTTGAGAAGCTGGGGATCAGGGAGTCGAGGCGGACACAGGTGGAGAAAGTGGGCGTTCGGAGGAGATTTCCTTTGTCACTTGTAAAAGTATGAAGTGCCGGCGGTCAGGAGTTTTGCACTTATCAGCCCAGGCGTTTGGATTCGGGCGAATTGCCAATTCCAGGTTTTGAGAGTGTCACCAATACTGCCTTGCAGAACCAGATCGCAGTGATTTGTCTCCGTGGAAAATATTGGCATTGTGATGCGCCGACCGTCTAATTGCCATTCCAAGCCCGATAACCAACCACCAGCCAGAAGTCCAGCACGAGCAGAGGGAGTTAGGCAGTGAGGTACGGTGGAAGGGGGAAGGAAGGGCCCTACGACTCCGCGAGCGTCCTGCCCAGCTCCTCGCCCCTCTTGGTGGCCGCCTCTACCGCCTTGTCCACGATGTTCGCCAGGCCGGATGCCTCGAAGCTCTCGAGCGCGGCCTGGGTGGTGCCGTTGGGGCTGGTGACGTTCCTGCGCAGCTGCGCGGGCGTCTCGGCCGACTCGATCATGGTCTTGCCGGCGCCGAAGCACGTCTGCTTGGCAAGCCGCGTCGCCTGCTCCTCGGGGAGGCCGAGGCGCGTCGCGCTCGCGACCAGGTGTTCCACGATGGCGAAGAAGTATGCCGGACCGGAACCTGTTTGTGCCACGAGGTCAGGCACGAACAGCGCCGAGGCATTGAAGCCAAGAGAGTGACAAAGCTTAGTAGGGGGTTCTTCTTCTTACCTGACAGGCCGGTGACAACGTCCAGCAGCTCCTCCCTGTCGACCCACTCGGTCGCCTTGCTGACGCTGCTCATGAGCGCGGAGACGATCTCCCTCTGCTCGGCCGATACGCCGCCGGCCGCGTACAGGCCGCTCGCGCCCTCGCCCACGAGCGCGGGCGTGTTGGGCATGACCCTCACGACGGGAGGGGCCTTGCCGCCGGACGTGGTGCTCCACGCGCGCAGGCTGTCGCTCGTGATGCCGGCGGCGATGGACACGAGCAGCGGCAGGCTCGAGGCGTCCGACCACGCGCCCGCGAGCTCCTGGCACACGGTCTTGGCGACCTGGGGCTTCACGGCGATGATGAGGACGTCGGCGCCCGAGGCGGCCTCGAGGTTGGAGGTGGTGGTCTTGACGCCCAGGTCGGCCATCTTGTTGCGGTTGACGTCCCAGGGCTCCGAGACGTGGATCTTTTGCTTGTCGAAGCCCTTGGCGACGAGGCCGGATATGATGGCCGCGGCCATGTTGCCGCCTCCTGTTGGGTGGGTGTCAGCTTCATGAGTCTCTTGCCTGCATTTCGAGGGGTTTGTTTGTTGGTATGGCGAGGGGTAGAGGCTGGGGTGAGGTGGGGTGGGCTTCCCCTCTGTGGTTTTGTTCACATACCAATGAAGGAGATGTTCTTGGTGGATAAGTCAGGCGCCATATTTGCACACTTCTGCACCGGTGAGAATTGGGTGTGCAGGTGAGGTCGTCGAAGTTGAGTCTGTATTACCCCATCACAAGTGCAACTGAGCATTGAGACCCCCACTGCGTAAGTGAGAACTCATGTTGAGTCCGAGGGCGGAGCTTGTCTTGAAGGGTAAGGGTTGTTGCTGTCCGCAGCTCCTCCCACTGCAGCCAGCAGTGGTCTACATCATGTTATGTTACCATTCCCTTCCTTGAATGCAGTCGCACGCACGAAGGACCCTCCGTGCCCGTAGCGGAGCAGATTGTGGGCCTTTCTAGCCTATCGTCATGTGTCGACCCGCAGCTCGGAGGTGTGGTGTGGATGGCGTCCGATGTCGTGGGCATGAGCGCTCGCACCCTCGCGGCGACGGGACAAGCAACGGAAAGGGATAAGAAGCCCGTGTCCTCGTCTTCCCATCATCCTCGGCCTGCATTTACGAGTCGGATGCCATTTAGGTTGCCACGAACTACTTGCCCGCCTTGGAAGGGGATGCATTGCACCTCGAGGGAAAGGGAGGCAGTGGGAAAGAGAGCAAGAAAGTAACATGGGTGTGGGGGGCGCCTCGGTTGGGGAGGTCGCATGGCCGATTCAATATCTCGATGCAGGCTGTCAAAACCCAGTTGACAGCTGCAGGCTGCCCGGCTACGGGGATGGGGACTGCAAGCCTCTTTTACCCAACAGGAATGCGTGAGAAAGAAATGCCGGAAGGGAAACCTGGCCGGACGTTGAGTCTGGATCGACTGGCTGCATATACATCAGACCAGACCGAATGTTCCCGTTACTGTGCATGGGTCCCTGGGAGGGTCGTTAATATCTGCACGTCGACTACAAAAAGTCTCGTCGCCATGCTTCTCTCCTCCTCTCTTTTGCTTTTCCCGCGTCCCTAGTGTCCCTTCCACTCATCTCTCTTTCCTCATCTGTGCCCATTCCCACTATTAGGTGGACGAGGGTATATTCTCCCCCGAAGATCTCACAAATGTTCTGATCCAAAACACCCACTTAGGACCACCCCAGCCGGATTCCCACTATTAGGTGGATGAACCGCTGGTCTCGCCTCCCAAGAAGACATATATTCAATTTCATTTGTTACCTCCAGCGAGTTACCGGGTCTGCTCGCCCTCACTGAACAAGTGCCAGTGCCGGTGCCAGGTGTCTGACGAGGCCAGCAATGTGCACTCAGGTCAACAACCTCTTCAAGTGCGGCCACCGCGCCTTTAACAAATTCGACAATTGTCCCGAATTTGTACATATATTCTCTTCTCTTCTCCTGGCCGCTTCGCGCCCTCCTCCTCCGATCTCTATCACCAGCCTCCATCCGCCGGGGCTATCACGTGTTGGAAAATCCACCTTGTTCGAACATACACCGGCTGACCAGAGCGGCAGGGAAAGTCATGTCTCGGGGCGGGAGGCAAGCACAAGGATATCACGGTCGACCGGGTTTGCCAGGACTGTAAGCTTCGGGAGTCCCAGGGGAACACTCCCGCCGCCGGCACCCCTGAGAGCAACGGCGAGGGAGCGAAGAAGGACCCGTGGTGGGATGGTGATCCGTGGAGAAAGTATAGGAAGGGGTGAGACGATTGTGTAGGCCAAGGTACGTCGGTCAGTGTAAGTGAGGTCAGAAATAAAGGGGGACGTTGACAAGCGAAAAGAATACAAATTAAAGAGATGACAGAGAACTCCGCTGGTGTCTATTGATGGCCTGATTTAATGATTTACACATGACTAGGCAAAAGTGAGGCGGCGAAAGTGACTCGGCACAGCACTAATACCTATGGCGAGCAAAGAGGCTCTCCATATTGTTATTCAGATATCGCTCGAATTACGAAATCAGGAAAAATGTTCAAAACTTTTCAAAGCATACACGTTCGCTAATAACCCGGTCGCCGATTATATCCTCGCTGACGACATGCTTCCGGAACTCCATTGCCATAGCAAGTTGGAAAACAAGCAAAAAAGCAAACCATCCACGAAACTATATGATCATCACAAGATGTTTTCATTATTTCCTCATGAGGGCCCGCCACTTGTGCTGCTCCTTCGACCAGCGGTAGTTGATAGGCGACTCACTGCCGACGAAAACAACAGCATCGTACACTGCGCTGCCAACAAGAGCTCCGGACACGCTGGCGCCCCAGGGGCCGTAGGCCCAGAAGCCCGTCCCGAAGAGGTCGTCAGTCCGGTACCCACCCGCCAGGGCGGCGAGACGGGGGCCCAGGTCCGCCGCCGGGTTCATCGCACCCCCGGTGTTGTACCCTAGGGTCATCTTGAGCACGGCCACCAGCAGCCCGAGGACGAAGGCGTGCATTCCTGCCCCTGGCGGGTTGTTCTGGTCGTCACCGAGCGAGAGGACGGCGATCATGATGACGGCGCCGCCCAGGAACTCTGAAAAGAACGCCGTCGCTGGGCTGACCCACGGTTGTGGGACGGCGAACCAGCTTGAGTATGTTTCGGTCCTGAATGGTTACGTATCATGTCAGCGATGTGCTCTACCAGGGCAGGATGAATAGTAGACTCAAAATCCGGCACTTACATCGTCGGGTCAACCTCCATGATCGCATCGTAATAGAGCGCGTAAGCAAGAATCCCGCCCGCGAACGCGCCGAGAACCTGCACGACAACGTATGCAACGCAGCGCTTCCAGGGAAACCCGCGGTACACCGTCAGGGAAATTGAAATCGCCGGATTCATATGGGCACCTGAGACGCCACCACCCATATAGATACCAAACATGAAGGCCAGGCCCCAGGCCCAGCACAGCGTCTCGTACGTCCCGTACTGGGAGGACTGATTCTGCGACAGGTTGACGCTCAGCGTGCCCGCGACGCCGAGGAAGACGGACATGGCGGTGCACAGGAACTCGGCCAGCAGCTCCGGGTACTTCGCCCTGAACCGCGCCCACCAGTTCCGCATCGAGTTGGGGTCAGTCTTGCCGTCCTCGACCAGGTCTCTCTCCCGCTGCCCGCCGTGGGTGTCCGCGTCGATCTGGAAATTTTTGGCCATCTCGGTGCCCTCGGCCTGGTCGCCCTGCTGCCGCTGCCTTTGCGACGACGTCTGCGGCCGCGACTCCTGGAGCGTGTCGTCCGAGTCCGCGGCCTCTTCTTTTGTCGGCTTCTTGCGGAGGCCCTGCTCCACGTCATCGTTGTCGTTCTTGGACGGTTTTGATCTGCGCACAGTATGCGGCAACGGCTCGCCGAGGCTGAACACAGGCTTGTCCCTATCCTAAAGCAGGAAAGCAACATTAGCAAGGCAAAACGGTCATGTGGTCGAGTAGGAGGTGCTGGTGTCTTGTGGAAGTGAATCGGTATGAGTAAGATCAAGAGAATGGTTTTTCGTTTTTTCTTTTGGGGGGGGGGGGTGCATACATCACGTCCAGGGGTCTTTTCGTTATTGTCTTCACCAACGTGTGGCAGCGGTTCGCCGAGACTGAAATTGGGCTTCTTTCTCTCTTGATCATACCAGGGGTTTTGCTCGCGATAGTCCATCGAAGCCAGCTGCCCCTTCGGCTTGGCCCTCTGTTTAGCATACTCGGTCACGAGCTGCTCCAGATTCTCCATGCCGTCCTCATCCAGCTGTTCCATCACACGTGATATCTTATCCGAAGTCTTTGGGTCTTCGTGCATTCTACCCAAGGTGTAGGATGCCGATGTGGAGGGGCGGTTGGACATCGCCGGGCGTTTCTTGGTTTTGTCCGCGCTGCCTCCCGGTGACTGGGCGGCACGACTGGTGCTATTGGAGGTCTCACTTGGCTTTGGGCGCTGGAAGTAGTCGCCCTGTTCACCAGAAGGTCTGCTCGAAGCGTCGGTTGCATCATGCTGCTTAGAACTGCCTGTCTGTTTCTGCTCCGTATCATTTTGGCCATCACGACGCCCGCCGTGATGCTCGTGGACTTCTTCTCCAGACATGCTTTCCATTGGTTTGACCTGAAGGAATGTCAATAATGAATTCTTAGACCGAGAGTATGCATACCGCGGTGAAACCAGACGACCTACAATATAATCAAGATTTATGGTCGCCGTGTGAGCAGAGGATAGTATAGGGCGTCTGCGCCACAGGGCAGTCGAAATCAAAGGAGTTCGGACACACGGTCTCCGCAATTATCATGGGACGGCAGTCGCGGTTCTGTGAATTCGGAAATGATACGCTTTTGCACTGCCCCAAGAACCAATTCAGCAAAAAAAAAAAACTTGACGAGCAAGACGAAAGGTTGAACTTGGCTGACACCTAATGAGCGACCCTATTCGCTTTTATTAAACAAGCAGATAACGCCAGGCGAAAATTGCCCCTGGCAACACCGCGATGCCTTCTGACGTAACTGAAGCCCCCAGAGCTGTAGCATCGCTGCGCGTGTAAGGCATCGACAGTCAAGTTTTGAATCGGGCTGGACCGTTGGACCCATCCCGGAGCTCTTTCTCCGTCATAATGAAGACAAGTTCACACGCAACCGGGGACCAGTCCGATGGTGCTCCGCTTTACAAGCTTCGAGATATCTGGAGCGCCGCAGCATGCCTCAATAAGGAAAACTCACAAGTTTGAGGCTGGAAACTTCCGAGGGTCGAGGCCCTGGAGGATATTTTGTTGCCACCCGAAATTTCAATAGAAGAGGCAGGAGGAAGTAATGCTCCTGCCAAGGGTGTCGATCAATGAGGCGTTCAGAGAGGGAGTCAGGGGTTGATAGTTCATCCACGCGGCTCAACTACAAACGTCCCACAGTATCAGGTGGGTCTAGGGCAGGTTCGTCCGCCTTGGGAGAGGCGAGGTCAAATTAAAAAAAAAGCTGAAATCGACGATGTGCTAAGAGAAGAGTCAGATAAGGGGTGCGGGGTGCGAGAGAAACGAACAGAGAATTTTCTAAATACCGTGCTGTCGGTTGATGGCTTCCCAGATTCTGTTGAAATGTTAGAGCTGTGCTGTGTCGTCATGCTATCACGGAATTCGCCTCCGGGGCACACGCATGAGTGCAACACCAATTGAGCGCCCCACCAATAAACACCAAAACAGCAGGACCCCGGCAGAGAATTTTCATCATAAGGTACGTATCGGCCCTGTTAGATTGGCTTGATGTGTTGGCCCTACAGGTAAAGGATCGAGGCCAGCTTGCAGTCCGGTCTCGCATGTCGGGAGACCCGTATCAGCAACATAAGTGGGCATGCTTCGCAGATAAAGAGATGTAGTAGCTTTGACGCTGCAAGTTGAGCTGTTTGAGGCAACAGTTGTGGCCGTGTGAGGCGGCTATCCTTCTATCCACCGGCCTCTATAACTAAATCGCCGCCTTCATGCGGATTAATCTGATAATGTACCCGGATTTGAGACTTGGGACTAGCCAAATGGAAAATTCAAACATTCCACAGAGAATGGGAGCACTCAAATTGTGGGCTTCGCCATAGGCGCGATGATTCCTTGCTTCACAATTACCCTCGGCTTGGTCGAAGCCTGGAATGACTCCTTGGTCATCCATTCAGGCCCAACAGGGAGGCGGAGAGACCGCTCGTACTGTTGTCTGGACTCGAAGGGATGTGGAAGCTGTGACGCAAGGAATTTCTCGTTCTAGATAAGAGCCAGCATTAGTGACCATGTTCTTATTCGTGGCATCAAACACAACAGGACGGGAGTGACGGGGTTTACCTTGCGGTTCCTTTTCTCGTTGACGATGACTCGTTCCAGCTTTGCGTCCTTCCTGTCCTTCCTTTTGATGCCCTCTTTCTTGGTCATCATCTTCCCCTTGTTGCGCTTTAAGGCCCGTTTGCTGATACCCTCGCCGGCCCAGCTGCCCCAGCCAGGCATCGTGTTGTCGACCATCTTCTCGTCGTCCTCTGACATGATGGCTTCTTTCTCTGCTTCAAACTCGGCCACGACTTCATCGCCTGCAAAAGCGCGGTTGGCAAGATCAATGTCCCGGACGGCAAGAGGATGGTGGATCTCATCGTCTGAGGAGTCGTCCTCGCCTTGCAAAGTGGACGAGAGACCTCCAATGGCTGCTTTGGTTGCCGTTTTGATCTTGGTCTTGGAAGGCTTGGAAGGCTGGCTGGCCAGAGTAGTGTCATGTAGCTCCAGAACATCTTCAAGCCTGTCACCAGTGATTTTCTTCTTCTTCCTTTCCACAACAGCCGATTTTCCGCGCGACCAGGCGCCTGAACCCCCTGGGGCTGATGGCGCATCGTTGATGTCTGTCGCAGATGAGGTGTGTATGTTGGTGTTCGAGAGGCCGACCTTCGAGGGCTTCTCCTTCGCACTGTTGGCGAATGAGAGCTTTTCTTCTCGCAGCGTGCGCTTCTTCTGTTCTGGCAGGCCGTATGATCTCCGTCCAACCTGGACCTCTGTGTCGTCTTCGTCCTCTTGATCCGATCCAGACTCAAGATCACGGCGAATCTCCGCCACTAGCCCGTCATTTTCTTGTTTGCGCGCCGCCTCAGCCCTTTGCATGAATTTGAGCTTCATCAGGTTTGTATGCGGACCATTATCTTCATCCTCGTCGCCGCCATCGAGCTCCTTAAGCAATCTGGAGTTTCCATCCTCATCCCCCGATGAAGATGTTGCGTCCGAGCCGTCCTCTTCACCTTCGCTCTCACCAGTCCTCCCCTCAACCCTCCTTCTCAGCTCTTCGTCTCTCCTGGCCATATCTGTAAGACCCGCCCGGTAGTCGTCGTCCCACGCAGCGCGACCGGTCTTGGAGCCCATCTTGGCCCATTTACTGTCCTTGTGCTTGGCGCCCACTCTCTCCAAAGCACGCCGCCGGGCGGCAGCCTCGCGCTCATCCTCGGAGTCAATTTCCCCGCTGGCCTTCATTTCCTCGTGCAATTTAGCTTCTTCGCCCAATCGCTCCTTGCGATGTACTCTGCGGTATGTCTTAGACTTGATCTTCTTGATGCGTTTTGCCCGTTTCTGCTCGCGAGACTGGAGTTCACGGTCCTTGCGGCGCTGAGCCCAGAGATCTTTTAGCTCGGAGCGAGAGATGGTCTGCTCTTCGCCGTTGGCATCGACCTTCTTTTCCTGTTCCTTTTGGGCTTTAGAAGTAGACCCAAGGCCAGACTCCTCCATGATAGATATGATTGCTTGTTCCAGCTCTGTGCCAGCGGTCTTCTTGGTCAAGGGAAGAAGTTCACCATTGTCGAGGCCAGCATCGGCAAGAGTGTCCGGAAGCGGGAACATGAGGTGGTCTGCGCGGCGATTCTGCTTGACTGTGTCGTTCCACCTGTCCAGTGTCTTATTCGTTTGTTCGTAGGCCGCGATTCGGTCTAGCTGATCTTGTTGCCGCCTGGCGAGTGGTACATCAAGCTTCTTGGACTTGCCTTTCTTGCCCGCCTCAGCTTTCTCCTCTTTCTTTACCCGCTTTACACTTCTCTTGAGATCAGGGTTCCTGATATCTGACACCCCAAGGTCTTGTAGAGAAGGACCTTGATTGGAGCGTGGACCACTGTCTGCTTCTGTGTCCTTTTTGTCCTTGTCTGCGTAGCGCTCGAGCAGTTTATCGAGCGCGGCTCGCTTAGCCGGATCTACTTCATCGTCGGACTCATCGGACTCGTTTTCATCATCTTCGACATCTGTCTCCGAGTCCGAGTCTTCCTCATCCGACCCAGACTCTGCATCTCCTTGGGAACCCTCCTCGTCATCATCCGAGGACTGCATTAGCGCATCGGCGAGGTCGATAGCATCCGAGCCCAGCGATTCGCCGTCATCGCCGGCGTCGCTCTCCCCGCCATCTTCATCACCAGAGCTCTCATCTCCTTTCTTCTTCTTCTTTTTCGGCGCCTGGCCACCTCCGAATGCGTAGCCGTCGAATTTCTCGTCGTCACTCTCTCCAAAGGCCTCGTCACTCTCAATCTCCGAGTCGTCATCGTCGGAGTTGACGCCCACGTGCCACTCTTGGCCCTCGCTATCACTGCCGCCATCTACTTCCTCGCCATCGCTTTCGCTCTGATCGTCATCGTCCGCAGCGTCCTGCCGTGGGCGCTTCTTGCGGGGACCCTCGTCCTCGTCGTCGTCTTCTTCTGAATCGTCTTCGTCATCCTCGTCCCGACGATGCTTGCCGCCCCTGGCTTGTTTTTCGGGGTCGAGCTCAAGGTCTCTTCCGCGCCTTGTCATGCGATCCGGCTGGACTTGTTTGCCAGCGATAGCGAAGGCGTCGAGTGCATGGGCCCGCGCTTTCGCTTTGGATTTCTGGTTGGGTCGCTTCGAGGCTTTGGGCTGCGAGTTGCCCAGTAGGCTTCGCCCATGAGATTGACGTCCTGGCATTCTTGGTTTGGTCGTCCCCAAAATTATGAGCAACACAGAAACGGAACTTGCGAAAGAAAGATGGGCGAGCTATCCAAAAATTTAGAGTGTAGGGCTTATCGATAAGAGGCTCTCAGCGCGATCGGCAGGCAATAGGCGCCGAAATTCCGCTGGAAAATCAACTTCGCGTCCGACTTCACCTGGTAATAACTAGCTGCCGCGAAGAATCGATGCGCCAAATCATGTTAACACTGTCCAATGCTTGACGTATCTGGCTATCACGGTCATCAGTTCCATCAAATCACCAGGCTATATTGGCTGTCGAAGCTCCTACCACAACCACTTGAACCACCAACAGCGAACTTGCGCCGAGTCGACCCTCAGACCAGACAGCAGCCATGTTTAGACCAACACAAGCACTCGGCAAGAAGTTCCGCAAGCTGCGCTTGACGACGAAGGACATCAACAAGGGCTTCTACAAGGGAAACCGCACGGGAAACATGGGAACACACGACAAATGGGGTGGCTTCAAGGTCGACTTTGAGAAAGTGCGAACATACGCGGTGCCCGCGGGGCTGGACACATTCAAGGTTCGCGGTCTTGTCCCATTCTTCTAAGTGATGTCGTCGGGATCGTATGCTGACCACGTGCGCAGCTCACCCCTTTCGTCACCGAGAACGTGAGAGCAAAGTCGGGCATGGAGACCTACAGGGAGTACGGCATGGACGGCCCAAGGAGTCCCAAGCTATACCTGGACAGGTGGAAGGCAGAGAACGGCCTGGACTGAAGAGAATCAGTGGCACAATTGGCGATCTAAAGACTATTCGACGTCATGCATGCGCTTTATCGCCGACCGGCAGTTTTCCGTCTGCAACTGAGTGTTGTCCAGCGGTGGTTTCAACTCGAGGGACATGAGCAGTACCTTACCCGACGAGGCGCTGTGTTCGTACGTTCCGGAAGAGAGAAGAAAGTGCAATCATTTTCTTATACATGTCAAGGCACATGGGGCGCTGATCTGAAGGCTTGGTTGCGGCAGTCCGGCTTGATGCGCCGAACGACACGAGGCATATTGCAGCTGTAGTACAGCGGGGATACTGGCATGGTATCGGGCAAAAGCTCACTAGGCTTCGAGGTGATTCAGCTTTCGAATTGGGCTTCGTCATTGTAGTATCATGTCATCATTAGTACATCAAAATTTCTGAGAAAAAAGCTCACATGTGCTTCCAACCAGCCTTCCAAACTCTTTCCTCACAGCGTCCAACATAGATGCCGACAATAATGAAAACCGTACCCTCGATCGAAGAGATCATGAGCTACATGCTCGTCAGTCATGCAGACTAGAGCCGACCAGGTATGTTGCCACTCGAGGAACGCCCTTTTGACACAACCGAAATCCAAGATCCATCATCTGCATACAGCAACCGATCCCATCAGATCCAGTACATCGAATTCTCCAAGTCGGGGTGAATCTTTCCATCCAGAATCTGATCTCTGTCTGCCTTCGGATCTCCTGCAATGGACTTTTTGATGTCGGATCTGAATCTGTCGTTCTCCAACGCAGACGTGTAGGCGCGCGCCCTCGTGCAGAGGATGTCGGCGTAGTAGGCCGGTGTGCAGACACTTACCGCCTTGTTCGCTCGGCCATACACGTAAGACAAATTATGCGTGAAAAGTTCGAGTTCCTCGGCGCCATTCTTGGGATATTCATTCCTGAAGATTTCGTCGAGAACGACGACATAGCGAGTTGGCTTGGTGGTTCCCTGAATTGCGGCGTGTGCGGCGAGGTAAAACTCCCAGTACTGATTCTGAGTGACGCCGCGATCGACGACCGTTCCGGGCCTGATGTTTTCCAAGGCGTTCTTGTGCTCGTCGACTCTGCCATTCTTTAGGAAGAAACGAACCGTGTGCCGCTTGACAGCGACTACAAGTGTGATTCGCGGTTGCGTCGCGGCGTACAGTCCTGAACAAGCCTTCCTGATTTTGGGTACCTCGTCCTTGAGAACTTGTTCGAATTGGCTCTCAGACACCCCGTCTCGGTAGATGACAATATTCTCCGGCAGCTTGCCGCCATTGGACGAACTCCAGGCCCGGAGTCGGGACACGAAAGCTTCGATGAATGTTTTGTCCGTCATCTCCTGTCGAGCTGCCTGACTCCAAAAGCAAGACGACCACTGCCCGAGATCCTGGCTCACGCTAGCGACGAGTCCAACTTGGCTGTGCTCCTTCTTATAATCCCTCGGTCCTTCAGCTTGCGTGCTCGAAGATTGACTTTGGGCCTCACTAGGCCCCTTTGACGCACTCTTTCCAGCACCAACTTCTTTAGTACTTCCAGTTGGGTGAGTAACATCGTAGCCAACTATCATTGTCCCAACACCTTGGAATAGACGGCTCAGCTTGAAGAGCCTGTGGTTGATGCCGCCCAACTTCAAGTTGATTTTAAGGGCCACATTGGCAAAGTAGTTCCAATTAGCCTTGGTGACTTGTTTTTTGAGAACACAACAAGTGTGGATCCCATGTCGAATGTCCCCAACGAACTTGACTTGATTGTAGACTTCAAGTGGCAACCTGTTGTGGAAAATAAGCACCACAAGTTGAACGCCTTTTGCCTTAGCCCGTCCCAGGTCTTGGCTCAGTCTTGCGATGCCTTGGGCCATGGTGATGCAGCGAGGCTGGAGGTCTTCTGGTTCTGGGCATCGCCCACACACTCGTTCCAAGTGCCTCCGGAGTTCCTTGATTCCATCAAGAAGGTCCTGTGAGAGCTGTAGTACAGACCCTCCGAAGCAGATCCAAGTCCAGGACCCCAAAGTGTTGCCCTTGATAGGTCCTTTGGCTCTTGCCAGCCATGCACCATCCTTCGGTCGGATTTGCTCAGTTCCAGTGTACGTAATAACCGGCGCCGACAACTCGCGTCCGGTGACCGGCAACAGCGAATCGCTGACTCTCACGTGAAATTTCTGAAAGTTCACATTTTGAGCGAAGTAAAAGTCCATATGAGACGGGGAGCCTATAGACTTGATCCATCGCTGGCTGTGCTCTGGGCCTCGGCAGGTGAACTGGTTCAGGTTTTGCAAGTCCGTGTCACTGAGTCCTGGAATTTCAGTGACTTTGATCCTGAGGTTCTGGCCCCATTCGAGCTCGCAATACTCAGCTGGGACGTAGTCCGGCTTGTTTGGCCTTCCCTTATTGATTAGAGGTAGCTCTGAATCGATCGTCACCCCATGTCCTGCCAATCATCAGTTGTGTGGTCTGACCAGAAATTTACAACATACGAGTAGCTTTTTAAAGTGGAATTTGGGACATCCTTCTTAGTGGGGTTTTCAAACTCACTCTGCTGGAAATGATCCTTGACAGTACGGAGAGCACCTTGCTCTCCTTCTTTGAACCAGAATTTTACTTGTTTGGGTCCAGGAAAATCGCAGTCAATTTCCAGAGGATGAGATACGTCCCTCCCTAAATCGGTCTTGCGGGCGAAGCCTGCAATTGGCACGGTTTTTGGGGGGGTATCATTGGCCTCGACTTTGGCGGCTCCCGGAGGACTGTAGTACACTCTTGCTCTGGAAATGGCTTGATGCAGCTTGGACAGGACCCCAATCTTCCTTTCCGGGTATTTGACTAATTCGTGCCTCTCCTTGAGAAGATCATACAAATCTTTTATCTGGCCATGGGGACGAAAGACGCCGAATGTGGCGTTAACGTTGAGGAAGAGCTGGTCCACGGCCGGACGCACGCCCAGGAAGAATCCTCGAGAAACAGATAGCATCTCTGGAATGGGCGTTTCAAACACATCTCCCGAACGTGGGAAAAATCTACGTCGACCGATAGTTGCCATTGATGTCATTTGCTCTCGACGCCACTGACCTGTAATGAGATTGAGGCAATCGATCACATCCTGAGGAGGCGAACCAGACACCGAGGTGTCAAGGCGAACCTGCACGGGATTATCGAATTTGACAACACATCCCTCGACAGTGAGTTCTCTTTTGTCTTCAGGTAGTGTGAGGGGACTCAGGGTGACAAGCTGTTGCTTGTAATCTGTTGCATATTCGTGTGGAGAGATTTGAAGAACGGGTAAAGCAAGCTTGAAAATCTGCCTGGCTGATGCGCCCTTGATCTCCTCCTTCTGCTCTCTGCCACCTAGAATTGTGAAAGTGTATTTGTAAACTTCCTTCGTTTTGTCGGCAGCGAGCGGAAAGTAGTTGGCATACAGCTGGACAGCGTTCTTGCTCTCAGCAACAAGAGATGGTCGAACCGGGAGTACTTCCTGAGCAATGGTGAGATCTTGTCCCTGCGCAGGGCACAACGGGACTGTGCCCATAGAAAGTTGCCCGCTACCTCCCATACCTCCCCTACCTCCCCTACCTCCCCGTCCTCCCCGTCCTCCCGGTTTGGCGTCAGTCATGCACTTGAATCTGCAATTACACACGAAGATGAATCAGCTCTCTGCACGCCTGGCGACCTGCTTTTTCAAGATTTTGCAAATGGCTCACAAACAGGAATAATCCTTCACGAAATCGAATTCGATATGAATGCCGATCCTTCTCAAGCTGGAAGACTGACCCAAGCATCAAAATGGAGGCTGATAATGCCGAGGCGGGACAGGTTATACAAGACACAACGAAGAAGAGCAGCTTATATATGACCGTGAATCATTGCAGATGACGCCCCGGAAGAAAACCAAGCACAGTCAAACAATATTCTACCTCTTAACTCATCACTTGCAGCAATTTGACTCCTAACCTATGTGCCAAGCAGCGTCGATGAGGCAGCATTGGCTTGCCTGGCGCAAGCGAGAGACGCGCAACTTGCATCGTGACTGCAGCTGACTGGAGCATCCACGCGAAAGCAAAACCACCACACGGATCTGTAGTCGCGGATATCACCTACCTCCATGACTAAACATAGCAACAGACAAAACTTTGACAGGAGCAGCAGATGCTCACCCGTCACATCTTGTTGCCTTGAGAGACTGTAGAAACCGTTGTTGGCAAACAACCGCCAGGCGACTTTATGACTGCGTAGGAGAGAATGGGTACTGCATGAATTATTGGAAACTTTTCCTGACATAAGCTCGCTTTCAACACTCTTTCCATCTTGCTCTCTTTGGTCACCAATGGATGCACCAAGCCAACCGAAAGCTCCGGTTGGCTCATCCCGTGGCATGCAGCCCTGACAGGCAGGACAAGGTTGGGATGTTGCACTGCTGTACTGCTGCAGAACCCGCATCAGGCACCTCGGCAGCTCGGGAGTGTCATCTTTCCCGGAAGCATGCCCTTACGCCATACATGACGAAGTTGGAGGGCTTATCTGGAACAAACCGTAGCATGGCATCGAAACCAAACAGGTCTCCCCAGCCCGGCTTTCCTCATTGGGAGGGCTTGGGCTTATCCTGTGGTCGGTGTGATTAGTCCTCCTGTGCTATTTGATAGCACCTGACCGCTGTGCGTGCCATCCCCGCAAGGCAGCCGACGCAGCTCAGGAACGTCCCTGCAGGAAGTGATATCATCGGGCCCGGGCCGCAGCCCTTACGGCCCGGGGGCCTGAGGAGCGGTCTCAACGGTCTCGGAACAGATCTCGATGCAACCGGGCGAGACAAAGTATGGGACCACCGAATGGAGGCGGCGAGACTGTTTTCCACTTGCCTGCTGATGGCCGTACTCTGTTGCCGTGGCTCCGCGTCTACGCGTGTAACTTGAATGTGCCCGTAGTGATATCATTCGTGTCGAAGCCATTGGTTATCACAGTCTACGGAGCGTTTGCTCCTTCGTAGGGCAGACTCCAGTTTTGCTTCGGGGGCAACTGATGTAATCATCCAGTCCAGGGTCGTGGGCTGAGGTGGGTAGGGCGAGGAGCATGCAGATCCTCTGAAGATATCGACGATGACAACAGAGACACTGCTGTTATACGCAGTGTCTTCCAATGCGGCTCAAAGACCCTGCGGGAGTGATATCATCCAAGATGGTCCTTGCGTACGCTACATGTCGCCGCCTGGGGTATCCGGCCCGGGGAGCTGGGGCGTGGTCGCGGAGGGCTCTGACTGGCCATGAAGATAGGTTGATGTAACCCACAGCCCAAAGTGATGTATGTGGAGTGCATGACGAGCGCTGATCGACTTCTGACAGGTGCACAACTGGACATGGGAAGCTGAGTCAGCCAGGGATGTGCGCAGGATCAAGTCGATGGCGACATTTTGCGATTGAGAGCGAGGTGTGGCGGCGAGTGGCATCAGTGGGCCCCAGACTGTTTCTAGAATGAAGTCACTGGGTCAGTAAATGCCCTGGTGTGGCTGTGAGGGATCTTCGGGGCCCCAAGATCTTCAAAAGAGCAAAAGGACTGGAGTCTCCGGAGTTGTGTCCGGGGCCCAGCGCATTGTGTGAGGACTCCGAGCGACTGTGTGGAGTTGCCTTTGTCAGCCTCTCGAAACAGCCCGAGACCCTCCTGAGATCGTGAGGTGCATGCAGCCGGATGGTCCAGACGGTTCGCAGGCGGAAACACCACTCCGTTCCAACGATGGGGGTGGGGAAATATCGTGGGCTCATTTTCCCCTTTCTGTAGTCGCTGGTCTATTGCTCACAAATCTCGCGAGGTGCCGGTCATTATGAAAGACCAGCGACTGTCGCAAAGTTGAATCGCCCGACCGATTTAGGCAATGGGTGGCCAATCCAGAATTGGTCGTGAGGGACTGCCCAGGTGACTGACAGCTTGAAATCATGTCGGCAGCTTGTCCGAAGCGGCCGTGAGTCCGTGACTCTTCTTCCTTTATCGCAGTCGTGCATGGACCCGGCCAGAGACGTGGTTCTGGGTGACAGAGATGCGCCGCCGGCTGGGTGCGGCAAGTGTTCCAATAAAAATCGCCTGCGTCGTATCGGAGATAAGCGTGATTGGGCCATAGAGGACAATTTTGATTTCGGCTCCCCTGGTTCCGCCACGGTACAACTGTCTGTGCAGACCGAGGATCCGGGGCCACTGCGCGTTGCCAAGCAGAAACTCAGTGTTGGTCCATCTGGTGTGCATGAGTTTCGCCCACGATGTTAGATGCACGCTCCGTCTGGTGATGTGGGTCTCGGTCTGTTGGGTGAGCGAGGCCAAAAGGGCGGGGGACCCGGATGGGAGATTTGGATCGAGGGGCGGCGGGTGTGGGCGATTATATCTTGGACTTCCAATAATAAATCCACAGCCCCCTTTCTCTCGGGTCACTGGACGAGGAGGCCCGTATTCACGATCGTGAGAAACGGAACAGCCAGGAGGGGAAGGTCAATTCCCCATGGACGTTGGACGGGTGCTTGTCACCTCGTGTTGGAACTTGACGCGTATACTGTATCCGGAGGTCACGATGGATGCATCTGGACCCCTTTTCCGGTCACGGCCTTGTCGGGTCGCAGGGCGAAGTTCGACCTATGGCCGCCCCGCCCTGCACGACTCGCTTGGCCTTCCTGAATCTTCTGCTCTCGGCCCAACAAAGTTGTTGTCTGCTTGACTTGAGGGGAGGGGCATTTTCGAGTGTTTCTTGTCCGTTTGACTCCACGATGTAGCTGCCATGCAGGTGTGAGGACGAATCTGGTAACCCGGAGATGTCGGTATGGCCCAGGGATACTGGGAGTAAGCAATCACGCCTTCCGGGCTTGGATCGAAGCACAACCCAATCTGATGCATTGTAACCCAGAGCGTCGCAACGCTCGTGAGGCTGGCTGGCTTGGTGAAATTTGGCTTTTCTCCCAATCTGTTGCACCCCAAGCACTCGGCCCGCCCGCTGCGAGACAATGAGGCAGGCGGGAGGCGTGCGGCATTATATATTTCTGCAGAAAATGGCTTCACCCATCGCATCACCATGCCGGCGGCCTGTGCTGGGCACGCGACACCGTCCAGCGGCCGTCAGATTGCCGTTCCCCCAGAGATCGAGGCATCGGCGATACGAGGGCGAGCAGATGGATGCTAAGACCAGGCGCCCAGATTGCCTAGCTGCCGAGACAGATGGGGGTTGGGTTCTCCAAGATTCTGCCCCGATGAGGCCACAGACTGGCAGATTCGGAGGGCCTGGAGGGCACGCCAGCCCGGGATAGGAACAGCTGTCGTGCCCCACCATGGCAGAAAGTCAGAAAGTTTGACGAGGGCTTGGTATGCGGGGGATTCTAGGCGGTTCCCTGAAGGCCGCTCCCGATGATTGAACTTTGTTTGGCGGGAAGCAGAGGGCAGGTGAGCGTGTGGAGGTGCTCACCTGGCTGACAGGTAATTTCGGCTGGGCCCCACTCCCCCTCTCTGTCTCTCGCTCTCTTCTCCATGGTGCGCGAGCCCAACCAGAACCCTGAACCTAGACTCAAAGCTCAGAGGGGAGGGACAAGCAGTGGCAGCCAGAGCCCAGGAGAGTGGAAAGGGATGGGGCAGCCGGCAGCGGTAGCAGCAGCAGCAGCAGCAGTAGTGTGTGTGCTGTGTGTGGCGGCAGGGTTGCAGGTGGGTTTTGCGCGGGTGAGGTGGACAGAGCCTAGAGCCTAGAATCTTCGCCGTGTCCCCCAGACTGTGCGCCGTCGAGGAGGAAAATAGCTGCCCCTCATTAATCCCACGAATGGGCGGCTCGTACTGGTGGCTCCTCGCACACCCCTGTGGCCGCCCCACACGGCTGCGCGAACGAGCGACCCTCGGCGCGACACTGGCACATGGATTAGCTCTGGGGGCCCCTGCGAAGGCCTGCGGCGACCTGTGAGGACCTGCGCAGCGTTACAGAGCCGTGACGTTCCAACCGTCCCAAACCGATCGTCGCCTTACTGACGTTCCTGCCATCGGCCTCTTCTCACCCTCCCCAACCCCAGACTGACTGCCAGACGGACGGAGCAGACAGCCCTGCCTGGACAGCAAAGCCCAACGTACCCAAACGCCCAGAACTCTGACTACTGGACCGGATTACCCTTCTGGGATTCTTGGCCTGTCCCTCGCACCGGCCCAGTTCAAGTCAAATACCCTCCCATCCTCCTCCCTTGGATCACTTCTCGATTCTGTTCGACATGTTAACCATCCCTCTCTACTCCTGCTTTCATATCTTTCACAAAGACCCAAGACACTTGTCCAGATTCTTTGTGGAAGCCATCAGATCTCACCATCAATTCTCACATCGAATTCCACTACTTTCCCATCACACAAAACAATACCATCTGTCCTGCTAGGCCAAAGGGCTGCTTGCCAAACAACCACCCAACCTCGTGCCGTGCCCGTACCATAACTACCCCCACGCACGCAGCCCAGCCCCCCAGCTCCTGCCCCAACGGGCCAGTCCTCCTGCTTGGTACAACCAAGCCACATTCCTCGTCACAAGACCGAGCCTTAGCCCGAGCCTTAGCTCCAGCCGCTCTGCGCCGTCGCCCAAGATGCTTACCACCGCTGTAAAAGAAGCGAACCGCAATGTCGGTCGCCGCGAAAGCAAGAGACTGCGCTTCGGTCACGAAGTAGGCACAATCAGTCTCGAGGGCACCCCCATCGACGAGAAGGCCAACGGCATCTCCGTCGACTACATCGAGTGCCGTTCAGCCCCAGCCACCCCTGGCGGCAGACAATTAGGCCAGGTCCATGATGACTATCTCCCCAAGGGTGTCGACTCAACAGAAATGGCAAAGAACGAGCACTGGTTCGTCGGTGCTGTCGACCAGGGCACCACTTCCTCCAGGTTCCTCATCTTCAACGAGAAGGGTGAGCCTGTCGCCAACCACCAAATCGAGTTCGACAACCTGTACCCCCAGTCAGGATGGCACGAGCATGACCCCATTGAGCTCCTCACCTCCGTCGAGGCGTGCATAGAGGGTGCCATGAAGCAGTTCTCGGAGAAGGGTCACACTGCCAAAGAAATCCGCTCAATAGGAATCACCAACCAGCGCGAGACAACTGTCGTCTGGGACCAGAAGACTGGTGAACCTCTTCATAACGCCATCGTCTGGCCAGACACCCGCACCACGAACCTTGTGCGAGAGCTCAAGGGTCGACCTGGCGCCGATGACCTGCCTGAGATGACCGGCCTGCCTCTGAGCACCTACCCATCCAGCGTCAAGCTGATGTGGCTCATCGAGAACGTCCCCGCTGTCAAGGAGGCGTACGAGGAGAGGCGCCTGGCTTTCGGAACCGTCGACTCCTGGCTCATCTACAGGCTGAACGGCGGTGCTGACGCCGAGAAGCCCGTCCACGTCACGGACAGCACCAATGCCTCCCGCACCATGTTCATGAACCTGCGCACAATGAAATATGACGAGAAGACACTTGACTTCTTCGGTATCGACCCCACCAAGTGCGCCCTTCCCGAGATTGTGCCCTCATCAGACGACAAGGCTTTTGGCAAGCTCGCCAAGGGACCCCTGGCTGGTGTTTCCATCGCCGGCTGCCTGGGTGATCAGTCCAGTGCCCTGGTCGGACAATGTGGTTTCCAGCCTGGTCAGGCCAAGAATACATATGGTACAGGCTGCTTCCTCCTTTACAACGTTGGCACCGAGCCCGTCATCTCCAAACATGGCTTGATGGCGACGGTTGCGTACGACTTTGGAAAGGGCCACCCACCAGTGTATGCCCTGGAGGGTAGCGTCGCCGTCGCGGGTGCTGGTGTCAAGTACCTCATCAACAACATGGGCTTCTTCGAGAAGTCGGATGAGATCGAGGAGGTGGCTGCCAGCGTTGATGATAATGGAGGCGTCGTCTTCGTTACTGCTTTCAGTGGGCTGTTCGCGCCCTACTGGATCGACGATGCCAAGGGAACCATCTTTGGCATGACACAACACACCAAGAAGGGCCACATCGCCCGTGCCACACTCGAGGCCACCTGCTACCAGAACCAAGCCATCCTCCAGGCCATGGAGAAGGACAGCGGCAAGAAGCTCCAAGTCATCGCCGTCGACGGTGGTCTGTCCAACTCCGACCTGTGCATGCAAACACAGGCGGACATCAGCGGCATCCCCGTCGACAGGCCCGCCATGCGGGAGACGACAGCTCTCGGGGCTGCGATCGCCGCTGGCCTTGCCACTGGCGTCTGGGCCGAGTTGGAGGACTTGGCCTCAGTCAACCAGAACGGCCGAGTACAATTCGAGCCCAAGATCAGCGAGGAGAAGAGGAGCAAGATGTTCAAGAAGTGGGAGCAGGCCGTGGAGATGAGCCGTGGATGGGTTACGGCCGACTGCGAATAAGCCGCCTGCTCCTCCAACCGACAGTGTCGGATGGTGCCTTGAGCATCTTTTGAATAATTAATGTTTCTTGTGCTTGATTGACTTGGGCTGGTCTGGGAATGAGCGTGTTTTATACATTGAACGGCGATACCAGGGATACGATGGTGTTTGACGGATTTGGGAGTTTAGGGAGGATGGGAAATACCTACATACTCGCTACAATAGCATAGCTGAGACACCTTCGGGATTGAACAACTTATATATACTTCTACCAAACACAACCAGTTTCCCCTCTCGTCTATGTGAACATACACACCATGTTTCCAATTCCACCAATGATCCACTGGGTGGTTGGAGATGGGCCGCATGATGAGGCGCCTAGAAATCCAGAGTGGTGCGGTGCCTTGGGGTAGCGAGAAGAGGGTGGTACGATGCGGGTGGCTGACGCCCCTGCCCCCCTTTACGGTGAGCCACGTACTTAGTAGGGGATTGGAGCGGCCCAGCCCTTCTGGAACACGCTGGAAACCCTCGAAAAGGGATGCGCCAAACCTAAACTCATGTGGTTATTACCTGCATTGGGCGGAACGGTGCCGCTGCGTCTGACAGGTGCCGCTGCGTCTGACAGATGCCGTGACACCCTCCCATCTGATGTCTTGACTCGGGCACGGGCGGCTCGCATCCGAACGTAAGGTCGCGTGAGAAGGGATGAATTGTGACTACAAGGTGTTCACACGTACAATTCAGCGGGCTTTGATTTACTGTCCCTTGGTCCTCAGTGGGATTCCGCGCTTTCCTCTCAGCACTAAGTATGATTGCGATATGTACATAGCCTCTATCCAAGTGAGACCTAAATGGTGTCCCCCGCTGGCACTGTTGCCAGAATGCTGTATCTAGTGCGAGCGCATAGAGCGCTGTAAATGTTACTGCCTCGAAAGACGGTATTAAATAAAATGTAACAACGAAAATCAAAATGGCAAATGTGTAGAGAAATACGAACAACACGTTAAAGACTGGGGTGATAACGACAGATACACAAAACGAGTGAGATGGCCCTCCGGAACAAAAAGAATCCAAGACAATGTTCATCCCTTAGAGATTTCCAATGGCTGCAATTTTCGATTTTGTTAGCATCGCCATCCTATGGGTCTTTCTGATGAAAGTGTCTTCAGTCAGGGAATGTGATAGACTCACCAGCAGCATAGGCCAGGTACCAAGTCAGACTGGCCCCTCCGTCCAGCCAGCTCGGGTCGAAGCTGCCCGAGCTGAAGAAGTTCCAGGCAGTCTTGGGGTCAATAGTGGCCAAGTTCCCATAGAGGACGCCCCGCCATCCTCCGGCGACCTGGTCGGCCCTGCCGTTGGAGAAGAACTGTGCCCACTCTTCGGACACAAGCTTGTCGCCGCGCACGAGCTTCGTGGCCGGGAGGAGCGGCAGCATATGGATTCCCTGTATATACTCGATATTGGCACCGAAGTAGGTGACGTGGTCGATCTTGTTCTCAAACAAGATGCCAGCCGCCTTGTTCCCGATGAAGCTGGCCGGCTGGACAGTGTTGTCGCTGGTGTAGAGGTAGTACAAATTCAGGGACCGCGCCAGCACCGACAACTGCAGGTCGCCCCGGGCCGCCATGTTTGCGTCGCCACTGACGAGCCCCCACATCTTGATCGCGTAGCTGGCCATGACGTCCTCCGAGCTCGACTCCTGGTCGCGCCCGTCGGCGCTCTCGTACAGCCCGTGCGCGAAGCTGTGTCCGTGGTACCAGTCGAACATCCTGTTGGTCGGGAAGTAGGGGTCCTTGGATGACGGGTTCGCATAGTCCCGCACCAGGGTGTTGACCCAGTCCCGGTTGGCGGGCAGCCACGCCGGGTCCAGGTGCCCGATGATGGCCGCCGCGAGCACGTGGTAGCCGTAGTGGAAGTGATGGTCGTTGTAGTATGAGTTGCCGAAGTCTGCGCCGCCATCCCCTGTCGTATACGAGGCCGAGGAGACCACGCCGCACCAGGCAGCTTTAGAGGGTTAGCATGGTGGTGTGAAACGCAGGTTGGTTGACCTCGTTTTTTGTGTACTTACATTCGTAGACGAGTGGATATATCTGTCGGTTGGTGGCAAATCGTGCCATTGCTTGCTTTAACTTCTGCAGACCCGCGGCCGCGAGATTCGATTCGCCGAGCAGGTCGTAGACGACAGAGAGAATCTGGGCGAACTTCGCCAGAGCCTAAAATACCTTGATTTCAGTACGGATTCTATATGAGCAAGCACCGTCACCAAACTCACCTTGCCACTGTAGTACATAGAGTTCAGGTTCGACTGGGCGTCCATGTCCTGGCTGAGCTCTGACTGCGCCGCCTGCAGAATTCTCGCCTTCGCAGCAGCAGAGACCGTTTTCTTCGTTCCCTCGGTGTTTGACCATGGCAGAAAAGACATGCTTATGGGCAGCCTAAGCTCGACCATCTTCCAGGAGTCGGCCACGACTGCTGTGGCCTTGCCCTTGGTGGTGGTCTGCAGTTGCACATTAGACCGCACCGCCGCAGCTGTCGTGGCATCGAACGACTGTACGTGGTGAGGAAGGGCGTACATCAGGAGCGGAGCCCCGGTCAGACCGCCCTTCACATAGCTGAAGGTATATTCTCCGCGCATACCCGAGGTTGTGCCGGATAGTAGTACACTGGCTGCATATTGGCCGGAAGCCGCATCGTAGAGCGCCTCAGCACCACCAGGGTCCTTCGCAATCTGAATCGTGCCAACGAAAGGGGAACTCGAACGGACGAGACCATTGTTGGTAACCTGAAGGTCCAGGGCAGCCCCACTTGTGCTGTAGGCATAGAGAAGCCAGTTCTTCCCATCATTGAGTACGATTTTGTACTTGGTGACCCCAGGCCGGGGCTGCGTGTTGACCTTTGTCACGTTCGCGAACAATACGCCCGACTGAATGATGGGTGTTCCGCCATTATACTGCGCCGTGACGAAACCTGAGCCCTGCACCAGCGGGAATTGGATCGCCGGTGCTGCTGCTGCACTAGAGCGAAGCTGCACAAGGACAGACATTTCGGTGGCTTGAGTGGTGGTTAGTGTCGTCCCGTTGCCCAGTTCCGCCGCCGATAGGATCAATGATTGGATGCCAATGGGGTTGATGAAATATTGGCTCGCCCCAGTGGCTTGCTTGGGACCGAAGGCGAACTGGTTGGCCTCGATGTGAGAGACAGACAGCCCCCAGCTTTTAGTCGTGCCACCTCCCTTGACCCAAGTAACGGAGTAGGGGTGAGTGACCGTGATCGAGGCCTGAGAGCCAAGGAACAAGTTCTGATAGAACTTGTTCGTAGAGATGGGCGAGGACTGCTGGACGCCAAGCCTGGGGACAGGGTGGTCGCCCCTCCGGCTGATGGAAGCTGGAGGCGGACCGGTGCTGATAGGCGCATCGAAGATGTCTGAAGACGCTGCTGCCGCTGCCATATTGGCTGCCTTTATGACCATTGTCGGGTCTGTGGCAATGGAGCTGGTTGGCGATGGGATCGGGTCGTCAATCAAGGGACCGTCGGTTGCTCGTCCTTCGGTTTCCAGGCTAGTGCATATGGTTCCCACAGTGTCTGCTTCGATGGTCGGGGACGGCAGTATTTGGGCGGTTCCGGTCTCTATTGCCTTGGTGATAACGGGAACTGTATTTCCGAAGATGAGGTCCGTGATAGCTTGGGTGTTCTGCGACTCTTCAGCTCCCAATACGGTCTCAAAAGCCTGGCCACATACAACAGTCTGGTTCGTCTCTGCGGACACCTGTTTCGGGACGATGTGTTTGGCTTCTCCGACACCCCTCAGAGCTTGGTTGATCACAGCCCCTTGACAACAAGCCAGCTGTAGCGTCGTCAGCAACATATAAAAACACATTTTGCTGGCACTCAGGGACGGAAAGTCCCTGACTGGAGTAGAAACCATGATGAATCGAGGACTTGCTCGTCAATGGACGGCGACAACTCGACATCGACAGTCCGCCCCCAAACAACCCTCCCCGCGCATATATATACACAAGTAGCAACACCATGGCTTAATAAGGGCAGCAAAACCATGGTACAAGAATGAGACAACTCCCAGCACGATCATGGAATGGTGGCATGAGAACCATCATCCGGTCCCGCGACGACTCAGGCGCTCTCCCGCATGACCCGGGACTCTGGAGGACTAAGGTTGATCATGCAGGCAGAGGTGCGGTCCGCGGATAGAGAGAGACAAGGAGGCATCAAGGGAGTTTCTCACCTAGTGGGGCCCGGTTGGAATGTGCGGCTCTTAAGCTAGAAGCTAGGGCGATGGTAAAGTGGTCAGGCGAGACGAAGGGCGGCAGCTGAAGTGGTTGGCTGAGCAGTGGGAACTGGAATGCGGGACGCTTCAGTGGACGGCCTGGAGTCAAATTTTTGGGCAGCGATAATTGGCAGCTCTTATATGACAGGGCGGGTTGATATCCAGGCACTCAGGATCAGGTCTTCAGCCAAAGGCGTCGACTCGTGCAGTGTCATGGAGGAGGGTGAATGGGACGCAGACCCCTTGGCGATTTGCATGTCCTGCTCGTGACCCTTCCTCCACTTTTCCATGGCGAGCAATACTGGCAGCGCCATAAGCCTCCTTGAGATCATGATTGTGATATATGAGGATATCTCCAAAGAATGATTCAAGGTTACAACGCCAACCGGCCTGCCGTCAGCATAATCGAGAGGACGAAGGCTCATTCGCGGTCAGCGCCGTCGGCTGCTCGCGTCCGGTGACGTGCATTCGGAGCTCCACTTCCATCCCGGGAAACGGCCCAGCCCGGAGTAAGCCCTTGCGGATGATCGCATGACTGGTACATGAGGACACTCATTTGATCCAGCCAGAATCAATAGACAAGTAGTTGGGAGATTCTCTCATGTAATGTGATGCTGAAAGGCTGAAATCTCGGCGGCGGTGCTCGACTCCCTTGTTGCATTTCGCCGGGTCAATTCCCAACCCCCAACCCCCCGTCTCAACGTTAAGCGAAGAGGGTCCTAACCCTGGAGACTACGTGGCCAAGATGTAGGTGCTAGTGTGTCTGGCTGGCTGGCTGGCTGCGTCATCCCGCACACCCGGCAAAGACCGTTGCTAATAGTCGCTCGCGAATTCGGTACCAACCATAGCGTGGCAGAAGTCAGTCCGATTTATCCAGCGATATGTCTTGGGAACAGGTATTAGCGATACCCCCACCCAAGGATTTTACCAGACATGGGTCGTCCTTGGTAGTAACCAAAGGAAGCTCACAGTTATGGGATGATACCAGCAAGGGGCTTCTGAGCCTGGCCTGTGGTGCCGCTGACAAAGACCAGACCACTTCGGTCGCGACCAAGCCAGTGTCGAAAAGGAGAAGAGGAAAAAGAAAAAGAAAAGACGAGTGCAATGGTCATGAATACAATACTCTAGCGCCACAACTGCCGGATATAATGGCACATGACCTAAAGCCAACGGAATCTCGACTTTCCTTCGGCCAGTTTCCCAAGGATGCGAGAAGCTTGAATCCGAATATGGAGGAGACAGGCATCACTTCGGCCGAGAAAGTCGTCATGACTGGGATGATGCCTCCCAGGATTGGTGCGGCAAGGGTCTCTCCATTATTGTTCGCTGCATGTTCTAGGAAAATAACCACGGCCCGTCGTGCGTGATGTGACAGTGACAGACAAATGCAACCCCTTTTGCCTCCCCCATCGCTGGTACCCAGATAGATTATGTGCCGACCTCCATACGCGTACCTATAGAAACCATCCTCAGGCATGGCATTCAATAAAGGGGCGGCTATACAGTTGTACTAAGATCAAGGGCCTACCCCGTCAGGGTTGCATTTGGGGGGCGCTTAGAACAAATCTCGTCCGTGCCACCGGGAGATGTTTTGGTTAAATTCATTGCTGGTCCCGTATCGACGGAACAATCTTGTGCTAACGTCAAATGTGACTCGCGACGCGGAAGGCCAACCCCGTGGTTTATATTGTAGCGCATGATTGTACTTCGGTCAATAAAATTGATCTCTAGCTATGCCTGTGGAACATGGTATACAAAAGACAGAGACACCATCTAGCGATGATTGCTTCGGAGATGGTTTCTTAGGACTTCTGCATCTTCCTTCTTTCGCGAACAGACTCCAGTTACCGTCAAAATGAGACTTTTGGGAGCAATTCTGGGAGGCTTGCTGGCTTCGGTGACGGTGGCTGCGCCTCAGGCCTGCACTCTGCCGTCGACATACAAATGGACATCGACCGGGTCTTTGGCCAACCCCAAGTCGGGATGGGCCTCGCTCAAGGACTTCACCACCGTCACCTATAACGGCAAGCATCTTGTCTACGGAACATACCACGACACTGGATCGAAATGGGGCTCCATGAACTTCGGTGCGGTCACCAACTGGGCTGACTTGGGCTCCGCGAGCCAAAACACCATGTCTTCAAGCGCAGTCGCACCAACTCTCTTCTACTTCGCCCCGAAGAGCATCTGGGTGCTCGCCCACCAATGGGGGCCGACTACATTCTCCTATCGGACGTCGAGCGACCCGAGCAACGCGAACGGGTGGTCCGCCGCCCAGCCGCTCTTCACCGGCACCATCTCGGGCTCCAGCACGGGCGCCATCGACCAGACCGTCATCGGCGACAGCTCCAACATGTACCTGTTCTTCGCGGGCGACAACGGCAAGATTTACCGTGCCAGCATGCCCATCGGCAACTTCCCGGGCAGCTTCGGCACGGCGTCGACGGTGATCCTGAGCGACACGACCAACAACCTCTTCGAGGCCGTCCAGGTCTATACTGTCACCAGCAGCCAGTACCTGATGATCGTCGAGTCCATCGGCGCCAACGGCCGCTACTTCCGCTCCTACACGGCCACGAGCCTCGGCGGGTCCTGGACCCCGCAGGCCACGAGCGAGAGCGCCCCCTTCGCCGGCAAGGCCAACAGCGGCGCCACCTGGACCAACGACATCAGCCACGGTGATATCATCCGCAGCAACCCAGATCAAACTTTTACCATCGATCCGTGCAACCTGCAGCTTCTGTACCAGGGGCGGTCGCCTAGCTCTGGGGGAGACTATGGTCTTTTGCCTTATAGGCCTGGTGTGCTGACTCTACAGAAGTAGATGGGCCAGATCCGTGGCCGCTGTATCATATCCGGTCACTTGACAAACTGCCTGTATATATCTCCACTAGTAGCAATCAAACTAGGAAATAAATGAAAAGTATCGTCACCCTTTTGCAAGGCACACATGAAGACCATTTACTGTATCGCCCCATTTTACTGCCTCAATTGTGACATCCTTGCGTGCTTTTTCAGTTCACCTATGTCTCACTGCTGGACCCTTTCTGCCGCGGTGTTCCGCCGAGTGTGATAAGCTACCTAAACACCATACAAGACTTCCGGCGTTGTATTCGTGAGGAAATCGATTGTGATCACTATTGCCCATTTGCTTACACCGTGGATCGAATTCTGGCCGCCTTCTAGGCTGGGATGCAGTTTGAACATCTCGTATGTGAGCAAGCTTGGTCTTCACAAGTTGTACTATAAGCACTGTTTGGATTCGACAAAAGCCCATTGTGATTTGATTTGCAGACACAACAGTACCAGTTCGAAGCAGTACGATAGAGCTCGTTGGCAGTGACGGCGTGGATGCGCTTGAAGGCCATGAGGTCCTGCTCGTCAATGTTCATAATCGGAATGGCCGGAGGTTGCATTCTGGATGGTCGGGATACACTCCTTTGGGGTTGTGTGGGGCGAAGTTCTCCTTGCTCCGAGAGGAACTTTCGTATTAATCTTCGCAAATCTTTGTCGAACTGTTCGGCTTGGCCTGCGTGGAATTCTAGCCCACACGCCATACTGAAGCTTTTTCAGTATCGTCTATCAAAATAATCATTTATTCTTGCTTGAAAAGCCTTCAGTATAAGGAAAGAGACGTACCAAGTCCGGGCTGATCCTGATTTAGGGCGGGTTGAAGTTCCATGGCAACGCAGGCAGGACTGAGGCCGTTGCAATTGACCCTTGACCATGAGCGACATGTTGAGCATTGCACCACAGCGATCGGACTGTTCCCAAGGCCTGCGGTCCACTACTTGCCCGGCTTGGCGGGCATTCAATATGAGATAGAAACCTGCATGAACAATCTTTTCTCCAGGATGGCCCCGGAAAAAGAATTGAACCGTGGAGTGCAGCATCTATAGTTCGGTTATCAGAGAAGTGACGGAGCACCGTACTGGCGGATGAAATAAATACCTCCCAGGTTCGGACACATTCGACGGGCAAGACAAATTGCCTGCCTAATGCATCCTCAAGACGAACACCGTTCTCTATGGAAGCAACGAGTCTTTTTGGAATCGATTGCAATAGCGGTTGTATGAAGGCACGGTATGCGGTGAACAGACATGCCCCGAGGAGGAATCTGTGGTACATATTCAGCGCAGTCCCGGCCGAGGAATAGCAGCTCACTCACATGAGTTGTCGAATCACGTCATCTAAACTCTTCCACATCACCCAGAGACTTGCAGAAAGGGCCCGAGCTGTTCCAGTGATGTTTGTCCTTGGAGTATGCGGACTTTGGTACTGATTCTGCACTTCTGCGCGAATCCTTCCAACAGATTGAAGAAAACTGCTGATTTGTTCAAGCTTTCGGTGTATATGGATCGAATGAGTCTGATGTCTAGTTTCTTGCTGTAGCACGCTTCGTAGCATAACGCCCATTGATTCTTTGGTTGAATTTGTAAGCGCTTGGAGTTCCGTCTGGTGAGAATTCTGAATGTTAATGGAATTATTGGAGATGCGTTCCAGAACGGCATCCGTGGAACTATCCTGGGCTTGAATTAGAGCCTCAAGAGAGTTCTTCACGTCCAGAGAAAGGTCGTGCAGTTTCTGGCTCTGCTCGGATCCGGCTATGTCAAGACTTTCAAGCCCTTGCCGGACTAGTTCGCATGATTTCCGCTGTTCGACGGAAAGTTCCTCGGTCTTTGCTTTCATCTCTTCCATGCATTGAATAATTTTACTCTCGGAGCCGCCGATAGTCTGGGCTACATGAAACTGGAAATCGGCAGGAAGTCTCAGTACGAGCTGGCTACACAAGTGTCAGCACTGGGTGCGAATCTCAAGAGCCTGTACACACAGCTACTCGTGGTGGCTTGATCGTAACCACATGTACAAACTAACAATATTAGCAAATCGCCGGAAATTGTGGGCTTACAGGGTCTGATGACTGAGACAAAGTTGAACAGCGTCGATATTGCCTGATATTCTTCGCCGAAGTTCCTTCACACGCTTCGAAACTGAAAGCGCCCACTGCACTTTGCGGGGCGCAGAAGCTATGTTCGTCCATGATGACTTCCGACCGAGAGGTTCTTGAAAGCGATGCTGGATATCCTTCAAGAATAACAGCACCGGCTCCCTCACCTGCGTGCTGTGTTCCCGTAGATTGAGTAAGATGTCGCGATCTACAGATGAGGACTGTAAGGCATCAAGATGCCCAAGAGTGACGGCGAGGCTCTGGAGAAAGGCCACCTCCTCTCCATATTCGTCGGAGGCTCCGCCGGCATCTTTCAAGGCGATGACGACCTTGCGGAGAAGTTGGAGCGCTCCTACGAGATCGCCGACTGACCAGCCAAAAGACATATAAACACTCTGGTTGGCAGCCGTTGATGTGCTCGGCAGTTGTTGCAAACAAAGGGAAAATGTGGGGAAAGGAAGAACGTCGGGAGGGCGAACATGACGGCAGTGGCCCAGTGGTTGATTACACAAAAAGGCAGCAGGTAACATGGTATGAAAAGTTCCAATTGCTGCTTTTTAGCACTGTGTGCCACACAGCGTACCATCAGACAGGAAATATACACAAGAAGCCGATGTAGTGGTTCTGATTCAGTAAGGACAAAAAAAGAATCTAGAATTAGTGGTATAAGAGAAACCCGGTCTCCCTCCTGAGGGAAGCTTACACAAGGCGCGACAATCTTATCAGATTGGCATATATACATGGCTAAGGACCCCTTGAGTATAATGATTACCAAAGACCTATCATTAAGTATATATAGACTTAGTCAAGCATAGCCCTACTCCCATACAATTAATTCAGACGTAGGAATAAACCAACCCCCTCGCAAATCACGTTGTAGGGAAAGGATATCGTGACGCCTTCTTTGGCTTCGATATTCTTGGCTCAGTCTGCGTCCCGGTGAAGGGCGTACACTGCACAGGAAATGAACACGTCGGTTCGTCAGACCGACCAAGAACTCGGCAGAAACATCACCGGCAGCACTTACCAGGGTAGCCTTCACCCTGAACGGCGGGCTCGTGCTCAGTGAGCGACAATAACCCTCTGGAGCTTGCCTATGTCGAAGTCTCGATTGGCTGTTAAGGTCTACACCTGAGTGGTGGCACCGTCGGCCTGAAGACAACCATCCGGACAATGTCGGCAGGAGCCGATGATGTACTCTGCACTTTGCAGACAGCTACCTGGTAGACGGACTGGAGAGGCATGCGGTGCACGGACCAAGACCCACGAGTGGGGGTTTGCGCCTGCCGCCGCGTCGGGTTCGCGTTGAGTGGGTGGATTAAGCTCGCAGCTGCACCCCGGGAAGTCGCGGTCTCTGCCTAATAAACACCTGCGGTTTGGCCATTGTTGCCTCTCAACGTCTGCTTCCACGCCGCTCAACTCCAATTGACTCGCCATATCTTTTTGGCACTGACAATCTTTCCTCTTCCACGTCAAATCAGTCACTGGCCCATTTTGAGATTCCCGATCCTCTGCATGTAGTAACCCCTGCCCGCGATTCGACGCGTCGCGACGGACAACCCCCAGGCACGATGGCCGCGCAGAACGGTGGCAAATCTGCCGAACATTCATTGTTCGACGAGTGCTCGTTCGCATTTGTACCAAGTAGCACTCTGACTCAAAGCACAATTGGCTTGGTATGTCTTCAGTACCAACTTTTGAGCTAATGCTTCTGGATACCAGATATACCTAACACATGATCTCTAGTTGAAAGACACTGTCGAGAAGTATGGCGCCGAAGTGGTTGATATTGGGGAGCACGGCTCGATATCGGTCTCGGAGTGCACCCATATCATTGCCGATACGATCGACTTCCCAGAGTACGACGAGGCCATGGCAGTGATGGTCCCCGTGGTTGTGCCTGACTGGATCAACGCCTCCCTTCACAAGGGCCGCCAGGCTCAGATTCGGCCATACTCCCCGGACCCGCGTCTGATTTTCTCCAACGTCGTCTTGACATGTGACGAGATTCCACTCACCGACAAGGAGACTATCGCCGGGGCGGTCCTTGCAATGGGTGGCATGGAGTCCAAGGATCTCGGCCGCCTCACCACTCATATCTGCGCGCTGTCAATGGATGGCCCAAAGGCCAAGTTGGCCACGCAAAAGAATTTTCGATGCAAGATCGTCTTGCCGCATTGGTAAGCTAGCAATTTCAATCCTGCTGTGCCGTCTTCTAATAGGTTCTAGGTTTGATGACTGTTTCCGCCTGGGCAAGAGGATAGACGAAGGCCCCTACTTGCTCCCAGACCCTGAGATACTGCGATCGGGCTCCAACGATGTCGTTGCCATCCCACCGAGCCAACACCTCGATGGAGCAGCGTCGGCTCGCCCTGATCGACCGCCAATGACCGCACACTACCAAGCAGGAGCACGTGAAACGCTGACTGTCTTCCAGAACAAGAGTATTGTCTTGTCGTGGGACCTCGGCATCAACGAAAAGTTGCGAAAGACCCTGAAAGGCCTCATAGAGAATGGGGGAGGCACGGTGGTCGACACGGAGAGTGATTGCGATTGGTTCGTGTGCCAGTATCGCGACGGACCCGAGTATGTCAAAGCTGCGCAGCAAGGCAAGGACGTCGGAAATCTGGCCTGGCTTTATTACTTGATCATACACAACCGATGGACGAATCCGCTTCGGCGCCTCTTGCATTATCCCGTTCCTAAAGAGGGCATGCCGGGATTTCGGGGCACCCGGATCACACTCTCCAATTACGGAGGCGAGGCACGCATATATCTCCAGAACTTGCTGAGAGCTGCCGGTGCCGAGGTCACCGGTTCCATGAGGCAAGACAACACACATCTTATTACCGCGCGCAAGAGTGGCGAAAAGTGCGAGGCCGCTGCGGACTGGCAAATCCCTATGGTCAACCACCTTTGGGTTGAAGAGAGCTACGCAAAGTGTGAGGTACAGGCCCAGACAGACCCTCGCTATGTTCACTTCCCTCCACGGACAAATCTAGGCGAAATCATCGGTCAGACCTCTTTCGACGAGTCGAAACTTCATGAGAAGTACTACCCAGGCGGAGACGACGATATGGATGCTGTGGCTCGTCGCAAGAGAAGGATTCAAGACTTGGTCAAAGAGAATGGGGCCACTCATGGTCCCGCCGCTGGATTGGTCGTCGGGAGACAGAAGCACCCAGAGTTCGACGTGATGAAGGATGATGAGGCCGAGTACGCTGAAAAGACAACCAAGACGTTTGGTGTGCCAGCGCCTCCGAAGGCAAAGACAAAAGCGCAAGCAAGTGCCACGCCGGTTAGAACTCGACGTGCACTCGGTGGCAAGGAGAATGATACGTCATCTGTTTTCTCGAGCGGCAGCCGCAGCGCCAAAGCCTCCGCACTCAACAAGTTGCACAACTTGGCGCCAGATATTGCTTTATACGAAAAAGAGCGGAAGCGGAAATCCTCTGGCAACACACCGTTCGGCGGTAAACGTGCTACGAACCTCTTTGAGCAAGAGCGAGAAAAAGAGCGGGAGAAGAAGGCACAGGAACAAGGTCGATCTGCAAGCCCCACCCACGACCGGCCGGATGAGGATGACGATGAGGACGAGGAAGAGGAAGAAGTGGAAGAGAAGCGACCAGCCAAGAGACAGAAGCAATCTTTGCCAGCCGTCGACATGCGCATCATTTTGACGGGCTACCAGGGATGGCTCAACAATCTGAAGAAAGAGGACACGGACAAGGTTAGTCTCGATGAATTTGAGAAATCGACCATTTCTTGCTAACCCATGTGACAGCGGAAATTGCGCAGCATGGGAATCCAGATCGTACATGAGAATGCGGCATGTGACTACCTCGCCGCACCGCACATGGTGCGCACCATCAAATTTCTTCGCGCCCTAGCCCGTGGCCCAGAAGTCATCAATTCTAGCTTCATCGATGCCTGCCTCGAAGCCGGTGAGCGCCTTGACGTCAATGAGTACAAGCTCAAGGACAAGGCCAATGAGGCCAAATTCGGAGTTAAGCTGGAGAAGTCCATCGCAAGAGCACGCGAGAATAAGGGCCGCCTGCTGTGGGGTGTCCCCATATATTGCACGAAGGATATCAAGAGCGGCGCCGAGAGCTATCGGCCAATTGCAGAGGCGAACGGCGCCATCTTCAAGACGTACACCGGACGGGGTGCGTCTACCATCAAGCCCACCAGACCAGACGAGGATTCCCAGGGGCAGGAGCCAGTGTACCTTTTGACGTCCAGTAGTAAGGCGGAGCGGGAGTTATGGCCGAGGTTTGAGAAGATGGCCAGGGATGGGAACATGGAGCCGAGGGTTGTGTCCTCGGATTGGCTGCTGCAGGTGGCCATGAGCCAGGAGTTGAAGTTTGACAAGAAGTACCTGGCGGCAAGGTTCTTCAAGGGAAGCTGATGGCGAGGCCATGACTCGAAATCTCGGTGGTCCCTTGGTCGGCCGGTACAATTTGCTGTTGGGTTTGGTGTTCGGCGACTGGGAGTCTCTGGAGCATCTTACCCTTGTTTTTTGTTGTTCCGCAACGCCAGCCGTGGGATGTTAAGCATGATAGCAAGCGCAACGCTATGAATCCGCTGAGTCTTGTGACCAAAATCTCGTCCCAGTGGATCATTCAAAAGAACTTGACACCTTGTGAATCCTCCTGTCCGAAGATCTGTGCCTTCCCTCTCTTGACCAGTACGTTTAGAGCCTTTTGCAATAGGTCCTGATCCAGGCCATGGAACTCTGTCGTAGATGCGAGGCCACAGTCAGCTTCTATATTCTCTGCGGAGTTCTTCTGCAATTTCTCCATCTTGAGTGAGACAGGGGTCAGAATATGGCACGACTTACCGGTGCCCCTCGTCCCCTCGCCTTCAGTGAGCTCATACAGCGTCAGAACCGTCCCCTTCTGCGCGGTCTCGTCCACCCAGCCCTCGACCAGCGCCGCCCACTCCTCGGGCGTCCGCCAGTATACCCACACGACGTCGCCGCCTGCGGCCGCAGCGCCCGTTCCCCCCTCGCCGCCGCCGACGTACTCGGCCCGACCGTCCTTCCTCATGAAGTCGATCACCTCCCGGACGTCAGCGAGCGCCAGCCGCCTGTTGAGCTTCCTGTTGAAGAATATGTCCTCGGCGGCGGGTGTGGCGCCCGACAAGGAGGCGGCGGCGGTAGTTGTGGTCGACGATGAGGAGGTCGGGCTCAGCGGGAGCTTGAAGATGCGGTGGTGCTGGCAGTACGCGAGGACGAGGGTGGACCACTTGACCAGCTGGGCGTGGTGGGTGTTGAGGTTGGTCTGCCGGGTGAAGAAGGGCGGGAAGTAGTACTCGCGGGGGAATTCGAAGGCTGCTGGGGCCGATGCTGCCGCTGTCGTGGTTGAGGATGCCATGGCGGGGGTATACTTGTACTACTGTGGCTTGTCTGTGGGCTGGCCGGCTGTTTGGGGAGAATGGGACGGAGGGAAATGCGAGTTGCGCTGATCCCAAGCGCCCCCGCGGTCGTCATTCTTGGTGGGGGAGCTCGGGAGCTCCGATGCAACGGGCCTCGGAGCCGCAGCGCCTGGGTAACGTACTGCTTGTGCCATGTCAGTTGGCTGTCGACGACTGCCGTTTCTGCTACTTTCTGCTATTCAAAATCAGAGACATCTACTCTTTGATCACATATGCACCCCCCCGCACCATTTCCCTCTTGGCTATCCCGTTTCCCATGGATACGCATCTTGCCAATGAATTACGCACTTTGTCATGAGACCATGCCGCGCATGTGCCAGCTCCTGTGCCGCTCTCAGCACAGGAGCTGCACCAATAGCTGTCGGTGGAAATGGACGCCACGCACTCAAGTAGCCTAGTCAAGCTGCCTACATATGTGGACTGCTCGTGTATGATCAGCCCCGTCTGCTCGTCTGCTTACGCTCTGAAGCCTTTGAGAGAGGTGAGCTGGATGATCTTCCTGACCGGGCTTGCAAGTCATTGCACAGCCCTTCAGACGGCCTGGACAGCCACAGCAACCAAGGACTACCTGTGGCTCATCAAACCCCACGCCTCGATCTTTTGGATATGGAGCAGTACTGGATGTTCTGCCCGGGGCCAAGCAAGGACTGCAAGAGCCTAGTCTACATCAGCAGGCTTCATGATTGCATCTGGCCGCGACTGGCCCAGGATGCTGGTGACTTCTTTGAAAGGGCCGAGGCCGCCTCGGCGAAGGGGACTATGTTCTTCTCCCGAAAGGATGCGAAGGCTCTGTTCACCAAGGAAAACATCATCGACCTCTTGAGCTGTCGCTGCAGGGATTGCGGCGAATACAAGAGTGACGCATCGGCTAAATTCAACTTTCTGGATTACGAAAAGCGCATCGCCAACCCAGACGAGAAGGGATGGTTGCTAGTGGCAGCGCTTATTTATCTAGGCAAGCTGAACTTCATATACAGATGGATACAGTATCCAAATATAGTCAGGGACTTCGGCAACTTGAGGAGCGCCTCCAGCCTGGTAGGGGACCCCTTCCGAACACCGCTTCAGAACGCCCTCTTTTGGAAAGCCTACGGACGGACTATGGACATGCTCTCCCCAGTGGAAATTGAGCCCGGTATCAACGGCAGACCTGAGCAGAACCGCCTCGCCGAGAGTCGACGTTTCCCATATCTGGACGAGCCAGGGAGCATTCCGTCAGGCAGCTCTGGTAGCTTGATTACACCTTTTCTCGTACCTGAGGAATACCTCCACGAGAGTTATAGAGAGCTGATGGAAACCGAGTACGCCAAATCTGTGGAGGATGACGGGCGCGGCAGAAAGGTACCGGCTGAATGAAAGGCACCCTCCGTCATCGCACCGCTGACCTTGATACAGTACCGTCTTGTTCGGAAGGTCCTCGTGCGCAAGAGTCTCAAACACATGGAGCATATCACGCTCCGCATGATTGCTTCACGTCGGGACCAGAGAAATCTCATTACTCTGATGGCTTTGTACGAATGGCGCGACCAAATCCACTTCATCTTTCCATTCGTCGAAACACACCTCGACAAGGTGCTTCTGGACCAGTGGGCGTTCCCCGGACCCGTACACGTCAGAAGACCCGCGGATCATGGCTTGTGGCGCCAGATGACAGGCATTTGTGAAGCGCTCAAGACCATCCATTTCGATCTTGTGAGTCCTTGGGGCTCGGAGCAAGTCATAGCCTTTCATTTCGACTTGAAGCCTGCAAACCTGCTTGTCACGGCCGACGGAATAGTGAAAATCACCGACTTTGGACACTCAATGATACAAATCATGCTCCCCGAAGAGGAGAAGAAGGGGTACTACAGAGGCGGCGATCCAGTCTACAGGGCGCCTGAGTCAATCCCAGTGAGCGAGCAAGTCCGAGAGGCTAGTGAAATCAGAAGCGACGCGGCAACAAGTCAGAACTACAGTGAAGAACTACCACGGAATCAGGTCTTCCTGAACTACGACGTCTGGCAGCTAGCCTGTATTATGACTGAAGTGCTGATATGGATCACGGGAAAGGACCAGTATCGGGAGAAAGATCAACTAGATGAGAAGGGTCACGCTATCAGGACTTTCCGGCAAGAGAAGAGGGACGAGGATGGACAGGACGCCTTTTTCACCACAAAAGCGCAGCCTGACGGCGCGCGAACCCGACTGTTGAAGAAGGTTGTGTCCGAGAAGCTTCGCTCGCTCCAGTCAGGCGACACGGAAGACGCCGATGTGGAAGAGTACATGGAAAGGACAATCGAAATCTTGCGCGGAATGTTCAGAATTGATCCTCTCAAACGTTACCATTCCCACAAAGTCTTGAGAGAATTGGAAGAAGTCAACCAGAAGTATGTGACGAGCAGGCAGAGGCCTGGCGACCAGGTGTCTCAGAAAATCAGAGATTACTCCCCAAGAGATTTTCACGAGGTCGGTTGGCAGGATGGAGGAGAAACCCGCTCATTTCTCGAGATGTAAGTGACCCGTGGAGGCTGTCGACGGCTCAACTGCTTCAAAGTCTCTCTCGCTGACCTGGAACCTAGGCTAGATGTACGTGTTCGAAATGAGGTGCCTCACAAGACAACGCGAGAGTGTGCCTGCATGTTCAGAGTACTGTACAAGCCAGGAAAATTACTCATCTGTTACGGAGTTGACGAAAAGGACAAACTGGACACGATGCTGTCCAACCCTCATCAGTTGAAACGTGAGTTGTGTTGCGGCAATTCCGCCAGAGACCAGGGCTGATTTACTGATTCGGACTTCAGTTGAGATTGAGAAGAGTTACATCATCCTAGACTATCTCTATCGTCAACCTGACGGCAGATACGTCTGCACGATTTTCTCGGGCGACGAAACAGACGAGATTTTGTCCTTCAGCTTCGCGTCTCGAGATGGTGAGTCATCACCAAGATGTAGACCATCGCTCAAGCTGACTTGAATAGATGCGCACAAGTTTCAACACGCAGTCACGCGGCGGAAGGTTGAGTGGGAGTCAGAAATTGGGTATGTTCATGAGATCGCCCTGCCCATCTGGGACAAAGGCCTGTAGCCTTGACGCTAACAGCACGACCAGCAACGTTGAGCGAGCGACCTTTTACATCAAGCCCAAGAAACAGGACTTCGAGATGACCCGAAACATGAAGCTACAGTTATGGTCCTGCTGGAGGGATGGCATTTGTGACAATGACTTTAATTCGACCCGCCACCTCAATCCACCTGACCGCTTCCAGTCTCTCAAGCAAATGCTTGTCATTTTCGAGGACTCGGGGCCTTTTCTTATCATACCTTGTAAGACTATGTCCAGATCTCAGTATCGATGCCTGGATATCAGTCGCTAATGTGTGACAGTCAACAACGGCCAAAAGCAATTCTTGGATCATGCGAAGACCGTCGCCATCAAAGCTTTCAGAAATTTCAGAGAATGCGAACTCTATAGGTCGCCTGACAAGTTCCCTTGTATAGAACAGGCATCCGTGAACGACTACATAAAGCAATTGGGGTGTATTGCCCCAGCAGTGCCGCTCGATCAATTCAAATTTGAGTCCCGGACATGGCGGCTCGCGGCGGATCTGAGGAGGCGGCCATCGGTACTCACGTTTTCAAGTCAAGGCAAAATCGGTATGAGCGAGCATCTACCCGACGATCGAGTGACCTTTCTAATCTGAATATCCAGATGTGAGCCGAGTTTGCGAGGTCGCCAGATTCTACGGCGAATATCCTTACTAGCTGCCAGTCCGTGTCAAACAATCGAAACCCGAGTCCCTGTCGATCTCTTCCATGACCTGTGCTGGTATATCTCGACAGCACCGTAGACAAGCATGGTCGTTACTATCAGAGGTATTGCTAGGACAGCGTAAATTTGTAAGTCGTCTTTTGCGCTGAGCCTGAAACCGGCAGCCTCTACCTTGCTGACATAGCCCATCTGGAGGAAATCCTGTTGCCGTCAGTGCACTGTCTTCTGACCTCAGTAATCACGGGGCGGATCAGGAACGTACAGAGACAAAAGATGCAGGCACGAATATCAGAGCCAGCACCGTCAGAACCTTGACCACGTGGGCCTCGTATCCCGATCTCACCGTCAGCTCAATCGTCGCCGCACTGTTGCGAATTGAGATGGTATTTCGAAGCTGAGCCAAGTCAGTGAGCGGTGAAAAAAGCCCTTGAACACGAACAAGCTCACCTGCTCTGAAAGTGACTTCGCCCTCTCGATCATTGACGCAAAGTTCTTAATGCTCATTCGATGCTGTTGCCGCATTGTTTTCAGTGAACGGAGAAGCGAGTCCACTCTCCTCGAACCGGTGGCGGCATGGCGGCCTTGGATTCCATTCATTACTTGAATCATTGTATCGAGCGTCTCCAAATTGACATCGATGCTGTGTTTTACACGAATTGCCATCTCCACGAAGGCCTGCAAAGACTTCATATCCCTGGACGAGCTCTCTAGTGTGTCGAACTCCCGGAGCTTTCCCGGCTCCACACCAGACATCATCACCCGACCAAACTGGGACAGCAAATCAGCAAATTTCCAGCTTGGCCTGCTTGGCTTGGAAGGGGCATTACACACTATTTCGGAAACTTTCTCGTCAATAAAATTGAAACAATCACGAAAAGGCTCATCTACGCTGCCGAAGGCCATTGCGTGGACACGCGTCCAGTCGCTGGCGCTGCTGGCAGTCACTGAAGGCTCTTGCGCAAAAGAATGGTGGAGGCGATTCGTCAGAGCTTCGGAGGGCTTGATAAAGATGTGATCAGTTCGTTCGGCGTCAAAGGAGACCTTCTGGTACACGAGTGACTGGCTGATCGACCAGGGGTTGGCTCCGAGCCCCGCTCGTGCTCGCTTCTGGACGTACTTGAGCAGGTAACACGATTCTGTTCGAGACATTAGTCTATCAGATCATTGAAGAAGAAGAGATTCCAGTCAATACCGAAAACAGAAAGACTTCCATCTTTTCCGACGCTCTCGGCCCAGTCGTATCCTCCAAATCCTTCGTCCTTGGAGAAAGACTTTCGTCCAAACGCTGTCAAATTTCGATGGATATCAGGGAATGCGCCTAGTCCTGCAAGCAAACCCACCATCCCCCGCAGCGTGACTGGCAGCTCACTCCGGTGGAACGCTGGATTGATGAGACTGGGGCGGCATTCGCGTCAGAGAAGCGCGTCAGGATATATCTGGGGCGGTGGGCAGAGCCTTACAAATATGTCGCCCTGACTCCATTACCTCTGCCCAACTCGCACTCTAGCAGCTGTCAGTACTCTGCCAATGCGACAGTGGTCACCAGACCAACCCTCGTCTACACAACCGGAGTCGGGCTGACTTCTCTTGTGCCTCCCGGGCGACAGAGCACATTCTCTGATATCGAATTCGGTCGCAAGCATGTCGACACTGGTCTTCCCTTGAAGGTGTTAGCGAACTACAAAATGACAGCCAAGGGTGGAAATTTTGACACACCTTCCCTGTCCACCCAGGCAACATGGACCTCTACAGGCGCGTTGATCACGAAGAGGCGCCCTTGGCTCTCAAGAAGGCTTCTCCGAACGTCGAAATTATATGTGAGTTCTGTCGGACTCGGCTCTGATGGCCATGGTAATTCAGTCTTCTCGTCCATGGCTTCGTTGTCCAGAACAGTCCCGATTGCAAGTTCGAGAAATGGCTTACGGTTTGTGGATTGATTGGCGAGCTACTCGCACTATTTAATACACGAATCCAAATCCAACCTCCTTCCGTCCCTCAACTGCAGTGAGGTAGTCTGCCTCAGCTGCAGCTAGTTCAACCTGCATAAGTCTTACTTTATGTACCCCTACCTGAGATTGATCACCTTCTCGGCCCAAAAGGTGGGACAGACTGCGGCACTGAAGCCTGTATCATCCTATGCTGCTCATCCTGGCGAGGGCAAAATCAACCTCGGTGCTGCACACGTCAAGTTGAATAACTCTTACCTGGTCGATGAGGCGTGGTCCAGTGACAATCCACCAACTAGTGCTCTCTCTCAGTTCTGACTGTCTCGGAGTCAGCATTCCGGGCATATCACACCACTCTTTCGGCGCGGCTGGGGGACTCACGCTGTATGTCCACACCATCGCTCCTCTCGAGTTGAACTGAGGACCAAAGTGTTTTGTCAGCCAGCGCTGTAACACCACCTCTTCAACTTCGTAGCCAATCTGGGTTGTAGCGGCCATCTTGACCCTGCCTAGCACGTCGAGGTCGTGTGAAGAAGCTATGCCATGCCAGTCAACGGCAGTCTTTATGGTCTTGCTTCGAGCACAGTGTCCATGACCCCGAGTGACTCATTTCCCCTTTGGTGCCTACCGATTCTCGGCCGCGCACGCCATTCCTCCCGAATCGCACGCTGTCATTTATGTCTCAGAATCCTGGAAGGCTCTCGCCCGGTTTGTTACTGCGGCTGAACAGTCGGGCAGACACTATTGACGTCGTGTGACCCTGTCAATATTCAGCCTCCGCCAGCAGCTTCAACATGCCCCCACCACCTACTAGGGAGCCTCATCTTGCTCTCATATGTGAGGCGAATGCGCGAATTCATCACGAGCTTGGCAAAACAACATGTTATTGTACTCGCTGACCCGCAATGCCCTCGCGCTTCAGATGCTGCCAAAGTCAAGCAGAGCCTCATCTGCATCCGAGAACGGACAGGATGCGGGACGACTGCTGATTAAATACCTTTCCTTATTTGATTGGCGTAATCGCCTGTGATTCTCTTACTCTCTGGTCAGAACGCATGCTGTGCCCCCTTCCATGCTACTCCTCTAGCTCACTTTATTCTGCAATGCCTCTCCCAACAGGGTCAACTCCACTTGGGGACTCCAAGTTGCCTGTGCAGTACCATGTTGGTGGCAGTGTGCATAGTGATTCAGATCCCTATGAAGATGCAACCAGGATGGCTGAGCAGCCTCGCGAAGGCTGGGCAGTGCCCGGGCTCACATGGTTTGACGTCTTCTCTCTCATTGTGAACAAGATGATCGGGACCGGGATATTCACAACACCAGCTTCCATTTTTCTCTTGACTGGCCAGAAGAGCCTTACTCTAGGGCTCTGGGGAATCGGTCTCTTTTACTCCATGGTTAGGTGAGCTTGGAGACAACAGCTGTGTCTTTCGCACAAACGCCGGCTGACTTTGCTCAGCATGGCTTTATATCTCGATTACGCCACAGTATTTCCCTTCACGGGCGGAGAGCTACTCTATGTAGGTGCAAATCCATAATTAACTTCGCTAATGATGAGGCTCTATAACCATTGCGTTGACATGAGATAGATGGAGGAAATGACAGCATATTCCGGCATTGGGAAACGGAACGACGAAACCACTGATGCCAAGAAGGAGGCATCCCACGGCGTGGCTGTCTTGCTCAGCAAGATCGGCCAATTTTTATCACCGGTGCGGCGTACCATACGGAAATTGTCCGGCGATGGGCTGCTGGGGTTCATCGTCTATGGAGTGGTCTTCGTCGGCGTCTTCAACTCCAGCACCAACTCTATGCAGTTTGGGAAAGTGATCCTTGTGGCCATACAAGCAGAACAATTCTCCAGCGACACGCGTCACGAGCTCAACCGTGACCTTGTGAGGTTCATTGCGGTAGCCGCGCTGTCCATCATCTGCCTTGTGCAGTTCTTCTCTCCCAGGGCCGGAAGAAGGCTCAACAACCTGGCAGCGGTGGTCAAGGTTCTGTTCATGCTGCTCTTGATCATATTCGGTGCGCTCGCCGCCATCAAGGCCCGGGAAAAGCCTACGGACTGGACAGATAAGAACTGTGTCTTCAGCAATGGCACGTACAGCGTTTTCCCGCGTGATACCTCCTGCTGCCTCGGCAGTGATGACAGTGTCCTCAGGGACACGACATGTTTTCTAAACGACGTCATCGATAATGTTATAGCACCAGACGCCGGGAGCAAGTTCGCGAAGAAAGGCAACGGAAGCGACGCCTGGGCAAAAGCCTTGCTATTGGTGTTGTTTAGTTTTGAGGGATGGGAAAATGCGACCTTTGTGAGTTTCAAATTAGAGGACGGAGAAAGTCTGCCAAACCACTATCACTGACACCGAGGCAACATGGCAGGTGGCAGGCGAGATCCCCCGGAACAAGGAAAACAAGAACGTCCTCCGTCAAGGCTTCACGACAGCAGTAATCCTGGTGGGAATACTCTACCTGTGTGCTGTGGCTGTCTTCGTAAGTGACTACCACCCCTTGGGCTTGCGCCACTGACATTTCCATCAGCTCGAGGCATTCCCATACGGTGAGAACTTACAAACCGCTGTCACACTCAACTACGCATCCTACGTATGTCGCCATGAATCCGATAGCTCCTCTCACCCCTTCGTTGTAGCTCACTCTACCAAGTACAGCTCATTCGCCATCGTGAACGACGGTCTCGACATCCCAGCAAAGCCTGATGCAGCTTCGATTCGAGCCTGGGGCATAATAATAGCAATATCCTGTCTCGGAAGTCTCAACTCCATCATATACACCTTCTCCAGGGGTACGAATACCCTTTATCCCTCTCCCTCCCAGGCTGGATCGAGTGTCCTTGCTAATTCTCATCGCCGCATCAAAGTTAAACAAGCCATCGGTCAGGCTAATATCCTCCCGTGGTCTAATATCTGGAAGAAAAGCCACACCGTATCCAAAGGGAAGAGGGAGGATGATATCAAGTACAAGTCTCCACAGGGAGGGCTCATAGCTCATTGGGTAATGAGTGTCGTCTTTATCGCCGTGGGCTCCAGCATCGATGCCATGACGGAGTCGATCCTCCTGCCCGGGTACTTCCAGATCTACGCGCACGCTCTCATCCTCTGTAAGCCCACAGGACTTCTCCTCTTCCGTTGAAGCGTAAAACTCGACGTATGCCACCGAGGTTCAAGAAGGCACTGACACCAGCACACAGTGATCATGGCAGCCGTCTTCCCCCGCCTCGGCGGGCGCGCGGACGCCCTCGGGCGCGACAAGCCAGACCACACGTTCCGCCTGTGGCAGCCCAGGGGCGTCGGCCTCTTCATCGCATCCCTGGTGGTACTGGCCTACATGGCGCTCAACGTCGCGATCCTGGTCGTCGTTCCTCGGGTCTCCCTCACCTCCGACGGTAAGGGCCAGGGCCTGTCCGGACGGTACTACGCGGCTGTCGTGTTCAGCCTGGTGGCACTCGCAATCACGTACTACGCCTTTGTCATCGGCGACGCGGCGACCGAGTACGTCGAGCGGCGGCCCGGGGGCGGCGAGCCCGCCGTCGTCGAGGAGGTCGATGGCCTGTGGGGGTCCACGGGTTTCAGCCTCCTGAGTCTCGCGCATATACGGTGCCGCATTCGCAAGGACCTCGTCTACGACGCCGAGATGGAGCGCGTGAGGCACTTCGGGCGGCGGTGGCGTGCATTTTACGTCCTACGGAGGGACCTCCGGGTAAGTCGTCATCATTTCGAACCGGCGGTCATTCCATGTGCTTGTCGGGACAGATTGAGCTGATCACTGAGACTTTTAACACGTCATAGGATCAAATTCCGGGTGAGAAAGCTTCCTTCAATATACTGTACTGGCTTTTCGGGGGCGAATGGTATTTCCGACGGAATGATACTCCATGGAAGCGGTTTCGGAATTGGCTGCCTGGCTAGGTAGGACGAGCTGAATCTGGTCGTGGTAGGTACTTCAAAGTTGGCGGGATAACTGGTCTGCTTGCAGGATATGACGGTAGTGTTTATTTACCATTCGAGACAGTATATAAAGGGGGGGGGGGTGCGGCGAATACACCTCGAATCCGCTCACTATATTTACTGTACTTATCATCTAAAGGATCTACTGGCAGACTCCCTAGACAGGGCCAAGCATGTGTTGAAGCACGAAAGGACAGCAATGATGGTGGCATGGTCGTGAGAATCGACAATAATCTTGTATGTATTTCATATCATTCATTAGACATATCCTCATGAGCTGCAAACACGAGAACCCTCCCTATCTACCGTGCCTCCATGCTTCCTTCTCATTAGGGGGCTCCATCAGATAACAGCCGACTTCTATGCATCTCTCCACACCCAGTCTGAGATCAGGCCGAGCAGACAGCCTCATGCCTTCAACTCCGACATCTCTTGGTGAGCGCCGGTGGAAGGGAGAAGCGGATGCTATAATACCATGCAGGAAACCAAGCCTTCGGGAAACGCAAAAATAGGAGATCCGTTTGCCATGCCACCATTCATTCCAGAACTCCAAATGACTCGTCAGCTCATGCAAGTTTATGAGTTGTTGCTTCTTTTCTTTCCTTCCCAGACTCCGTGTAGCCGTGATCACCATGACCACGCGTCCTCCTGCTTCCTCCCAAACGGGATGATAAGCAGCTCACTTGCCATATTCAGAGCCAAGAGCCACCAATTCCCTCGTCATCTGCTGCCTCATATCACCCAGTAGCTCGGTCCACTTCTCATCCTTCCACTAGGGGGCAGTGGATAGCGGGCCGTCGAGCATAAAGTCCAGCTTCGGCATCTCCAGTCGTGGTGGAGGCTCCTCTAACAATTTCTTCTTTGGTGATGCAGGGGCCCCGGCGGCGGGCTTTTTGGGCGATGAGCTGCGTGATTCGGCAGGCGGTCCGAATCGTACATCTCTCACGTCCCAGCCATCATCTGCTGCCGCTGCAACCCAGTTGCGGAGAGCATCGTGCACAGCAGGATAAAACTTCTCCTTGCAGAGGCGCAGGCTACCTCCAAGACAACGCTCCCAGCCAGAGATGCGGAATTGCTCACGTAGAGCATTTCTCTCGACCTGTGTTGACGTACACGCCAGAATGGCATTCATGATGTCAAGATGCGATGCCAGGTAATTCGTAGCATCCCATTCGACGCCACCGACATATGGCGCAGCTGGAACAGGAGGCCGCTCCTGTGGGAAATGACGGGTCATGTAGGCGTACGGTTCCGTGCTGGTTGCTGCGCTTGTCCCTTGTTCGGTCTTGTTAGGTCCGGCTGCGTCTGCTTGGTTGGCGGTGGTCCGGATATCCTCGGACGACTTGTGCCCTGCTGGCAAGGCGACGACGTTGAGTTGGTGAAGGAAGATCCAGAAGACCTCCTTCGTGACATTGACGACCTCTTTGTTCCATACGCGGTAGGGCCGCTCTCGCCTCATCCCGAGAACAAAATCAACCGGCCGTTCGTCCTCCTTGGCCTGTGGATCACGGAGGTAAGACAGAACAGCCTTGGCCCTTATTACCCTCTCCTGAGGGGTGCCGCTTTGGATGTAGGTGAAAAGCACGGATGTGATAATATTTCGTGTGGTGAATTCGCTTGGACCCTTCTTCTCCGGATCAAATACCATACCGATTAAAGCCGGAAAGAGTGTGGCTTGAATAGAGTGGAGATACTGCAAGGCCAAAGCGGTTGTGCATAGTGCTTTCAAGCAAAGCAAGTTCTCATGAAGTAGAGCGTCCTCATGCTCCTCCCTAAAGTAAGTCAGCGACAAGAATTCTAGCAGATTGGTTACTAGACCCACCTCCACTCAACTGCCATGATGCGGTGAAGTAGACCGACAATCTCCTGCATACCGCCCTGTTTCACAAAGTCTTCCGTCCAGGCGACCCGCTCGTTTCGGAGCAGCAGGCGCAATTTGTGAAGCTTGCCAACCTCCACGGATTCTGGCTTTTGGACCTTGCGCAGATAATTCACAAAATCGGAGGGTTGCTGGCCAGTGATCTTCGCAATGAATCCGTTACCAGCATAGGAGCTGCCCGAAGAGGCAGGCCTTTCGCTGAGAGTACTGTCCGCTGACTTATTCCGGGTATGTCCCCGAACGGAAGCGTCCTTCTTTTTGCCCTTGGATGGCGAGGTGCCAAGTTTCCAGCTGTTCCGTGAAAGCGTAAAGCTCCTCCCACGTGACTGCTTCTTTTCGTTGTCATGTACAGATGCATTGCCGGTACCCGAGGCGGAATCGTCACTATCTCTGGTCTGTGGCCGGACCAGATTCTTTCCCTCGTTTTCGGCCCAGTCCTGTCTGATAAATTCCATTTTGATCGTATCTGTCAGACTCCGCATCTTGTGTCTCTGATTCTCCGGGATGTTGCGCCGATCAAGCATAGCCTCTAGGTGCTTGTCGATCTCCTTGGGGTCGATATAGAGGTCGCTCGCATCTTGGGATGGCGGTGAGGGCGACTTCGACTTCCGTCCCCCTCTGGTTGTCAGAGCCGACAAGACTCTGTTGCGTGATTTGGAGCGTCCTTTGACCAGTGTCGAGTCGCGGTTGACATCGTTGGGCTCATTGTGTCGCGTCCGCCCACGACTCTCCTTCCTGTCATCCATCTGGGCGGTATCGGTCTTGGGGAGGTACTGAGGCTGAAACGACTTAGGTCTCTGCTTCTGTCCAGGCGTCACGTTCGAATGAGAAGGACGAAGCGAATTGTTGAGGTTCAGCATACTGGTCGAGGTGAAAGGGTCGGCAGGCGACTCGTAGGGGGAGCTGGGGACCGAGACTGCTTGTCCAAAGCCTCTGCTGCGCATCTGGGCAAAGATTGGGGTCTGGGGAGAGTCGGCCGCGCTTTGATCTGAGGGTTTCCTGTTTTCCTTGTTCTTGACTTGTTGATCCAAGTCCAACTTCAGGTTCTTGTTCGATCTCGGACGAGACAGCAAGCCGACAATGTTAGTTGAAGACCGGGTCTTCTTGGGTGGTGAAGCGTCTCTGGTGCCTTTGTCCTTGGAGAACCTCGAAGAAAAAGTACCCAGTCCAGATTTGGTGGGAGATGCCGGGGCTTGCAGTCTGTCGTTGGAGTTGGTGCTAGTATCGCTGTGCCGTGGCTCAGTAGTGTCGGTGCCAATCGGGAATGCCATGGCGGTTGACTGGCGGTCGTCGCCGCTGCGACCTTCCTGTTGTCTCTGACTGCCCGCCAAAGAAGTACTCTTGGGTGAGGTGGAAAGGAGGTTGACACCGTCAGAGTTGTTGCGCCTGTGGAGAAAGGATCGCAAGCCCCCAGTGGGTTTGTTTTGCTCGAACTGCTGTCGCCGCTCTGAGAAATTGTAGTCCCCCTTATGGATAGCAGCCATGCTCTCTCAAGGCTGGATCTTGAGGAATGAAGAGGCTGGGATCAATTCATGTGAGGGCGGCAAGACTGCAGAACGGGGAGGAAATGCGCCCAGTGATGCGTTGCGATGCGATGCGATGCGATGCGATGTGATACGGTGCAGTCAATATGCCAAAGGAAGCAATGCTGCATGCAAGATAGAACACTAATCTATGTGGTGTATGATCATGCCATTGTTGTCGCGACAGGATTGAAAGAAGTCAAATCAATAATCCAAAGGCCCGAGGCCAAAACACGCCCAGGTAAGCAAGCTGGTGGTATGGTGATGGGGTGCAGATGCTGGTGGTGTCGGTGTCGGTGTGGAGATTCACGACGCGCCGGAAGGATGCCAATTGATATTGAGAGGGAAAGAGCAGCAATCAATAGGATCAGTAGCGCTTCCGGATGGGGACGGTCAATTCATCAAGTCGGGCAAGGGCGAAACTGGAGAGCTAGGTCAGGCATCCACTCTGCCCATCCGCGCTGCCCGTTTTCCACAATCCGCCCCAAATAAAAAACGCCCGTCGCCGTTGCCGCAGTGACGAGGGCGCACCCGCCAGGCCCGCTCCTCGAGCTTGTTGCTGCACTGCAGTACGGAGGCATGGCTGATGCATCGGTGCAGCTGCGCTGTTATCCAATCCTTATCTCCAGCCACCGCAAGCTACCACTGCGGGCTGTTAGTGGATGCTACCCCACACCGTTCCTGTCAGCCGGGGGCTGCCCACTCCCACTCATTCTGACCGTTGCTCCACGGCCTGTGACTTCATCCAGCCCACCCCTCTTGGGCAGGAAACAATAGAGCTGGTCCGAACAATGGAGTGAGCTGCTGCGGACCTGATGCCATTTTCAATCTAAAACAAGCCCTTCCAAATTTCCGAATTGATGGCTATGATGTCGGGCTCTGTTTCAGAAGCTGACAGAGCCTCCTTGGGCCCTGGATGTCGCCGTTCTGTGACGCACTCTCATTTAACGGGGCCTCGAGCCTAGGGCCTTTGGACTCCAAGAGGTCGGCTGTGCCGTCGAGAGTCGACGCGGGTTCCTGATCGATGACGATCCTGACTCAGCTATTCCCAGCCACCCGGTATCGTCAACCCACACGCGACACTCAGGAATGCACCGTCACCGCCTGTGTCGTGTCGGCAATCCACGCGCCCTGCTCAAAATCCCCACGATGTCCACGATGCTGGGTTCCAGCTGAACTTCCAGAGGCTTTTTTCTGATGGGGTCGCGTCGTGTCATTCGTCATCCTTCGCGTGGCCATCGCCCACATCGTTCGCCCGTTTTTGAGGATCCTTCCACGTTTCCCAAGGCTCGTCCTATTGTGCAGTGCCCTGTGGGGTACATCTAACGAAGCTTGGCCATCGATAGAGTGGGACGACATGGGCCAACGGGTGGTGCCTGTTCGTCTCCAGGTTCTTCGTATGCTATTTCGGTCGGTCACCGCGGTTTTGAGTTTTCTTTCCTAGCTTGCCGACTGCGATAGTGTCCGGGTGCGCTCTGGACCTTAATCCATGGGTGACAGCCTGTGTCTCCTGGCGCGGTGCTTGTACAAGTAAAGCCATGCAAAAAGGTGCAGGCAGAGGCCTTCAAAACTCCAAAAATGCATTCGTAGATTACATGGGAAAAGATCTTCTAATGATCATCACACGCCCAAATTCGTCAAGTCACCAGACTTCGTCCAGAACACATGCGGATATAATACTCAATTGAGTGTCCATATGATCCACCGACCAGTCCAAGAGCGTGAATCAGATTGACCTCATCAATTCTATGAGCTGCTACCACCCGCCTCAGGCTGTGATCCACTACTACTATCCGCAGCGCCGCCATTCAAAGCAGAACTGCTACTCTTCTTCGTCGCCACTTGACTTTCGTCAGCAGATGATCCACGATTTCAAGAAGCAAGGATGATGACTAGAGGAGAGCGAGAGTTTTGAGGTCTATCTTGGAGGTGGAACCAGTCACTTACTGGCTCTCTGCCACTCTGGTATCTTCACTGTGGAAGCTGAAATGCCGCTGTTGAACGGTGAGCTCCGCCCCGTGCTCGCCGCGTAATCTTGGACAGATGGCCCACTGCTAGGCTTGGGCGTTTCCTCAGCACCAGCATTGCCATTGGTCGCACCGTTCGAGCTTGACGTCGCTGGCGCTGGCGTGGGAGCAGAAACAGGGGAAGGCACTGATGGGCGGTTGAAAATGGGGTTTGTTGTTGACGATGGCTGTTGGCTGGTCATCCGCTGGCTGATAATAGTCTTGAGACTCTTCAACTCTGAGTTGATCTCTTGGAGCCTGGTGTCGGTGAGGTTCTTCTGTGCATCTAGAGCTTTAGGCACGGAGTCCTTCAGGCCATGGACGTCGTCCCGGATGCGCTGGGCCTCATCTTCTCTCCTCCTGTTGGCAGACTTGAGGTCGCTGATCACAGTCTCGAGTTCAAACAGTGCATTGTTCAGCTTCTCATTCCGTTGCTCTTCCGCGGCCTTCAGCTCTTCGGTGTCCTTGGAGAGCTGGTCCACAAGGCAGAATGCCTTTTCAAACTGCTCGTCGATCGACTTCTTATCGGACTCGAGGCGTTCTGGTGTCGGCGGCGCGACAAGGGGGTAGACGTAGCGCTTGCAAGCTGTTAGTCCTGTTGTATGTTATTCCCACAATTGAGTATACATACCTTGCCTAGGGCGTACAGTCCGTAGCCTACACCTCCGACCACCGTGGCCATGATGAACCAGTCCCTCCAGTCCCTCTTAGGCACCGCTGGGGGCGGTTGCTGCCACCCATAAGGCGGATAGCCTCCATAGTATGCTGGTTGTTGTCCTGGTACTGCGCCAGGAGGAGGTGCGACGTATGACGGGGCCGGTCCCTGTTCGGGTCCAGCGCGGGACAGAGCGGCGTGTACTTCCTCCTCGGTCAGGTTCTTAGCCTTGAGGAAGGCCACCCGGTTTTCGACGGGCGACGCCGCGACACTGGGATCTTGAAGGACTATCACAAGTTGCTGCGTCAGCGATGGAAGGGGGGAGGTTGTGCGGCTCGTCGTAGAGACTTACACTGGGCCTGCGTGACGTCGTTAGCATACGGGACTCGGGTGTGGCTGGAGACCCTGGAACAAGTAGGCACTTACTGCAGAGGCCACAAGGTCCTCGCGAATCGTCATGATGGGCAGCCTATCCGGTCTGCTTCATGACCTTGCAGCAACAAGAGAGGGAGAATTGGCGACTTGGAGGCCGTTGCCGGATAGAGGGACTTGTGATCAGCCGTTGAACAAATTCCCGAAGCCGAGGTACACTGGGACACGCTGCGGGCAGGCCAGCTCTTGGCATTAACTGACTGGTTCTAAGCGCAGGCGGCACGCGATACGCGCAACTTCACATGCCCCTCCCTGTTCGCAGCCGCTGACAACCCCAACCCTACCACGCCTTTTCTGATTAGACCATGCCCTTTCTAATTGGACCACGCCTTTTGTTTTTCTGGCGTCCTGGCAACACACACCTCGAACTTGGGCCCCACGGCGCTGGAGAAAGCCACTGAGCTTGGAATGTCTGGCACATATAACTGACCCTGCATGCTGTGATGTCGGGCTGACTTCTAAGATTCTATTTCCGCGACTCAACGTCACAATCCAGTCTGGTATCAATTCCCATCGTCTTTCAGCACTTCGCGACATCCGCCATGTCGCAAGAAACAGGCCTGTGGAGTGTGCGCCGCCCAAGAGAGGTCAGTCTAGGTCCCTTCCAAATATTACCCTCTGTTACCCACTCGCGCCCGCCCGACTTTGTCCTCCTCAACAACAACACACCCATTCAGCCCTTCGCTTTCCACCCCTTGCTACCCTCTCCCGTTGCTACAACATACTGACTTTCCCATCTCGTCGCGCAGACTCTTGGCGGCATTAGCCACAACTCCGCCATTCCACACCCCACCTCCGCAATGAAGCGGTCGCAATCCTCCTTCGGCGGCGCGCCGTACTCGTCGAGCCACTCTCGTTCTGTCTCGGGATCTAGGCAGTCCCTGGCATTGTCGAGGCCACCTCAGCCCATGTTCGCGCGATCCTCATCCGGTGGCAATCTGGCAGATCTCGGCGCATCCTCCGCCAAGCGCATGTCGTTCCAGCCCCAAAGCACAAGCACCCTCAAGTCCTACACGCCTTCAAATATACCCGGGCGCGCATCCAGCGGCGGCGAGCGGAGGAGCAGTGTCTACCGCGCAAGGACTTCCACCCACGCCCACATAGGAGGCCATCAGAGCTTCTTCCAACAGGCGCCACAGCCGGCCGGTGTGCCACGCGACCCGCGGCCTCTGAGGGACCGGGCGTACCAGGCGAGGATAGGACAGGAGTTGCTGGACTACCTTGCTCAAAACAACTTCGAGATGGAGATGAACTACTCTCTTTCGCCAAATGTCATGAAATCTCCGACCCAGAAGGACTTCGTCTATATGTTCCAATGGATGTACCACCGTATCGACCCGAGCTACAAGTTTCTGAAAAATATCGACCAAGAGGTGCCACCGCTGCTGAAACAGCTTCGCTACCCCTACGAAAGGAGTATCACAAAGAGCCAGATTGCTGCAGTGGGAGGGCAGAATTGGTACACGTTCCTGGGAATATTGCACTGGATGATGCAGCTGGCGCAAATGCTGGAAGCATACGCAGCCAATCGCTATGAGGAGGCATGCGCCGAGGCTGGGGTCGACGTGACCGGTGACCACATCATTTTCGACTTCCTGAGCAAGGCTTACAGGGATTGGCTCGACATGGACGATGACATAGGCGACGAAGAGGCCGAGAGGGTTCTGGCCCCGCACGTGCAGATGATGGCCGAAGCCTTCGAGGGATCGAATTCAAAATACCAGCAAGAGCTACAGATGCTCGAATCCGAGAACCAAAGACTTCAGCGGGAGGTCGAAGAATTGGAGAAGAACACACCGGACCCGGCTTTGCTTGATGATCACCACCGGATCATGGAGGAAGACCGAGTCAAGTTCGAGGAGTACAACACATTGGCTATGCAGAGATCAGAGAAGTACGAGAGCAGGATACAAGTCCTACGCGAGGAGCTCGAGAAGATGATGCAGGAGCTGCACGAGGCGGAAGATGAGCGGAGAGGCCTACAAAAAGTAGTTGACGACCAAGGTATAAGCATGGCGGATATCGACCGCATGACTTCGGAACGGGAACGACTGCAGAAAGGCATCGAGTCAGCCAGTCAGCGGTTGGATGAGGTCAAAAAGAAGGTCTCAGAAAAAGAAGTCGAGGCTAGCAGGAAGCTCGACGATCTCGAACGCACGGTCGACCGATACAACACACTGGCCTACCAGATCGGCCTCATACCCGCCACTGCAGTCAACGCGAAGGGCAAGGACTACGAGCTGAAGGTCACGGTCAACGAAGGACCGAATTTCACAGCATCACAACTTAAGGGATCTTTTGGTGATGCCTTTGAGAACGAACGCCTCCTCGCCGATCCTCACACGGGCTACCAGCCTGCGCACATCCTCAATCTGGATCTCCGGGGTCAAGTTAAGAACGCCTTTCTCTCTCTGCGAAAGGAGATCTCGGAGCGCCGCAGCCATTCCATGGACACCATGATGAAGGACCATGAGTTGCTGGACAACATCAAGGAGGCCATGGAGGACAAACGAAACGAGGTTGAGTCACTGGAGCACCGGGTACGCGCGGCCGAGGAGGAACACGAGAAGACTAAGGAGGTCACCAACACACAGCGCATGGCCTCGGACACCCAGATCGAGAAGATGGAGAAGGAGCTCGCCAAGATGCGGTCCAACCTGTCAGAAAGCGTACAGCTGATGGAACAAAGGGAGATGAATGTCAACATTGAGTAAGTAACGGCGCCGCTAGAAGGTCAAATCCTCTATACAGACCTTTTGCTAACTTGATCTACAGATACGAGCAACTCACCATCCGGGCGAACGCACTAAGAGAGGAGCTCCACACAGAAATCACGCGCATGCTCAACGATGTCATCAAGTTCAAAATGCACGTCCAGAAGAGCATGGAGGACTACGAGGGCTTCGTTACCGACGAGCTCGAGAAGGAACTTGCGAGTGAGGGCATGCCTGAGGAGAAGGGCGACGACGAGTAGCGTGTTTCCTTGATGACCAGTTGGCATGGTGTTTCCGGTGTTAATGTTGGGTTAAGAGGTATTACACCCTTTTGGAAGGCCGAAATTTTATGTCAGGGATAGGGAGCATTGGCTGTTTACAGGATTAGGACGACGATATGATACCAACCTCTGCTGCGTATATCTGTATTGGACCGCTCTGACATTATCTTCCCGCGGTATGATGACGCTCACGAGAATCTCGGGACATGCTTGGTTGCCCACGTAGATGACCACACGGCTAGACTTGCAGCGACGATGGTTCCGTATCTCGCTCTTGGTGTTAGCTCTTGAGTGCAGATGGTGCCTCAAGGAATGAGATCTAAGTATAAATTTTGTGGGAGACGGTATCCAGGGCTGCCTTCAGCCAGCGGCCGAGCGTCGGACATATGATCACGAGACGTATCGAGCTACTACACGCTCATCATGTACTTTGGGGCGTAGGGATTGTTTTGACCTATCATTCTTAATTTCTCGTGGCAGGGATCACGTCTAACTTGAGTTAATTTGCGTATCAAGACCCTGCTACATACGGGTCGTATTCCTGCTCATTATACCTACCTAGGTATGTCCTCTGACCCTCGAGATCCGATTTTGTGTTAGCTGTATACTTGTTCAGAACTGGTTCGATGTACCTAAGGCGTGCTATTTTTTCCCCACAGGTATCGAATATCGGGTGCCTCAACACGTACAGTATTTTGCTACGTGAGTTTCGCTGGTTGCTACAAGATATCTGTCTAATGGCGTTAATGCGACTTTTCTTCCACCAAGGTTCGTAGCGCAGACTATAGAAGGTTTGAGGCACTTTGGGTAAGCTCGGCGCCATAATGAAGCCTGCAGAAGACCGTCTCTACTACATACTAACTTGAGCATCTAACGGTCCGGTCAAGCACGAAATACCTCGGTCGCCATTAGCGGCGGGCACCTCACGCCTTCATTGCAGGATTCAGCAGTTGAGCTCCAAATTATTGATTCCTCATTTGCAAGGTCACCACTTGCTTGACGTCTTTCTGCTCTGCATAACAGGTAACACATCAACCTCCGCCCTTTCGGATCGTTCTTTCTTTGCCAAACCACAAGATTTCATCGCACGAAATTGAGCACACCACAATATATGACCTGCTCGCGTCAAATCTCGATTGTTATCTTCCTCACGACTGCGCCCAACATCTATCGTCCCATCAGCCCATAGGTCCAGGCCGCTATGGCGTCTCATGCTATTTTACCCTTTGAGATCCGCCTTAGAATATACGAGAATTTCCTCGCATACTAGTAATTCGATGCTCCTGGGATCTACACAGCCCCTTCGGGAGCACCATTGGTCTATGTCCTCTGGACGATGTCGGGCAGGCACTCAGTTCAAGCCAAGATACGTGTGCAACAATCTGTACAAAATTTGATCAGTGAACATCGATCGTGCAGGCAGAGAGAAATATTTCTCTTTATTATCCTCCCGCGATTACAATAGTTATGCTTCACGACAAGTAGACGCACACCTCGAAAATCGCTCTGTGCGTCATTGCGCATAGCCTCGTTCTAAGACATTAGACGAAACCTTATTGTCACCGCAAATGTCGTCAAAGCATACAGGCGTTCACAGGTTTCTCAACACGATCTTCTTCGTGCATTATCTGTTTTACCAATTGGTGGTTCTCCCAGATTGCGAGTAAGTATTGTGCGTGCAGTACAGCTTGTGCTTGATGTAGCATTTGGGATTCACGGACCACGCTCTAGCAGCTTGTCATGACCTGGGACACGTGCCTCGGCTTATGTATGAAGCTGAGGTACCCCGCGTGGTAGCATAGCTTCGCCCCTTTTCATTCCACACCGTCATAACATGCCTCGATTCCGGCGGTCACGAGGCGGTTGCGCAACGTGCAAGAGGAGGAAACGCAAATGCGATGAGACCCGCCCAGCGTGCATGGCGTGCCGCGCTAAGGGGATAGAGTGCGATGGTTACGACATACGGCTTAAATGGGACCGCGATAACGTTGCCTCCCCGTCCCACCATGGCAATCCGACGCCCTCGAAGCCTACCACCAGTGGGTCCGACTCGATGACCCTGGGCACACCAGAAAGCATCGCAGGCGATGACAGCGGAAGCCCACCCCCGACGGCACCGAGTGAGACTTCGCCTGTATCACTTCCACCATACCAGTTGGATGAATCACCGGCCTTGAGCAGCCCTGCAGCGATCAATGAAGAGACGCAGCTCGCCTTTCAACGATGTCAGTGTCTGGCTCCATCCAGAGAAGTTAAAGTCGAGGCATCTGCTAATGTGTCCCAGTCCTTAACAAGGGCATTCATAACATCTACTCGACAACCATCTATGACTGGGTCAAGCCCCTCATCGCAGAGGAAGCAAAACCGTCGACTGCCCTATTCGTGGTCTGCGCAAATTTACAGATCTTCTTGGAAGACAGCCATTCATTCAGGTTTCATCATCAATTCGAGCATGCCCTTCGCACATTCCAGACGGAACTTTCTGCGTGCAACGGTATCATTAAAGCCAGGACATTGGGTGCCGGTCTGCTTCTGTGCACACTCTCAGTAAATTTGTCTGTCATTTCATCAGATTTGCCTTGTATTAACAATTCTACAGATCATCCGAGGTTTTCGATGGACATCCCATCTACTATGCACGGCTGACCTGTACAACCTGCATGGCGACCTCCAAAATGTAAGCAGCGATGCCGATCTATACACCCACCACTGCTTTGAGGTCATGGGTATCATGGATCTACCGAGCCTCGTCTTAGGCAGAACAACAGCGCACCTCGGCTTCTGGCGCCGATTTCGCAAGGCGCAGCGGCAGTGGATAAATTGCAAGGAAGACGGAGTCGAGCCCGTCTCAGGCTTGCCTCGCCTATTATTGGATATTTTCGCCCGCATCGACGAGCCTGGGTGCGAACTGGAGCTCTGGCTGTGGCCGGGAGAGGTCGGCGAGTTCGTTCAGTCGCACCTTTGGGATGCCTGGCGTTTTGCTGGCATGCTGGAACACAGAAGGCGATGGGGTGGAAAACTAGCAGATATGAAGGACCCTCCGCCCGGAGTCATTCTACCATCCACAGAACAGCTCGTCTTCCGCTTGATAAGCTGTCTTGAAGCTGTATACCTCGGCCTCGAACGACCAGAATATGGGCATTCGCTTGTCGGTAACAGCACGCTCTATCCGTCCGTGATGGCCAGCTTAGAATTCAAGGTCCTCGATGATCACCCTCAGTGGAGGGTCGACCTCAATCGATTTCGGAACAAGGTCCTGACTTGGGACCGGAGTCTGAATGCGAAGATCCTTTTCGAGACACTGGAAGAAGCAGAGATGAGGGGCGATGTGTTTTTTGATGCTGACGCTGCTATGAGAGCTCATGGGGCAGAGATCGCTCTCTTCTGACCAAAAGGAAGCGACGTCATCGTCCCAGTCATGTGGGAATCACCCACTATCATTCATAGCTTTGCCATGAGCCAAAGTCTTACGCCTTGGTCTGACTCTATCAAAGGATCTATCAAGCGCACCTCGGTTACCACTTTGAATCCGTATCTCTCGTAGAATCCAACGTTCTTGCTATCAGTGCACTCCAGGTAAATTGGATAGCCTGGAGGGCAAAGACTCGTGAGATGCTCTACCATTTGAGAGCCGAGTCTTCTTCTCTGATACGACGGGTCAACTGCAACAACCTCGATATACCATGCAGGCTTGCCTGCAATGTTCTGCACTATCGTTTTGCCTCCGAGATGATTGCCCATCATCATTTCGACCCTCTATTCAAGTTGTCAACTCGATACAACATTCGAAGAGTCATCATCTTGAAATATACGAACCTTCATATTTCCACCGTCGTCATCCTCTGCTGGGCGAAAGTTTTCAAGGGCATAGACGCGCAGTCGCAATAATAAAGCCGCAAAGCGGCCCCACCAACTTTGTTTGATAGCATGGAGGAAAGCAACCGCTGGGAAACCCGCTGTCGGCTTCGTTTCCTCGTCTCCCTCAGGCTCCAAGTCCACGGCGACGTAGACCTCTTCTTGCTTGAGGACCCGGTCCACCCTTCTTTCTTGCCATGACAGTGATCTGGGATGCAGCGCACCCCACGGTGTCGCACCTGGCCGCAACCATTGTATAAGAGGGTCGTCGGAGAAGCTATTCGATTTTCAGTCGCCACATCGTCGCTGTGGTGATGACAGAGACGTCTCACGCTCTGCACAGTGTTCTGGCAACTGCTGCCACCGATTTACTGTCGCCTGTGACTGGAGCATCAGCTAACCCAACCTGAAATCATCTTGGACGATTCCAAGTTGTCAAAGGTAGTGTGTTGACCTTTGAAGCAGTAGAAACTCACCTCTACTTAATTTCGATATTTGGAAACCCTTCATGGCTAACACTGGCGCGGCCTTTAAAGAAGCAATCAAGTCTCGTCACTTTCACTTTTATTTTATACCCCGAGTCTAGTGGAACCTTGTCACTGCCTATTGGACATGGCGGGTAGCTTGTAAGGTTTGCGCCAGTCCCTATTCAGCCATTGCACGCGCGGACAACCATGCACTTGCATTAAGCTCGGCCGGCGCATACACTTTCTTTTTCAGGCGAGAACTCATACCCCGGACCCCATACCCCATACCCCACACATTGGCGAACCACAGCACGGGGATCTCAGGGGAAACGAGGAGGTCTCAAGGGCATCCCAAGGGCATCATGGCACAAGGCGTCTGAGGGCAAGGAGGACGCCTCTTGTCACGGTATCATGCCCGCACACTCAAGTTCACACTTTACATGCCTAGAACGGTAAAGTCGCTACGCCCAGTTGGACGCATGCATTATCTCCGCCAAGGTCACGGACACCAAGCTCAGATCAAGACTGTTTGACAGCCACTCATCGATGGTGACTTCGTGTATTTGAGCGGACGGGCCCCAGCTCAGCGTGAGGCGATACCAGATGCCAGTTGTCAATCTGGAATAGACTTCCAGGCCAACGACCATAATATCCTTAGGCATTTGGCTGCTCCTGTTCCCGCCTGTCTTACGCTTTGCTTTACAGTCTGTGGTCGGAGACACACTTTCGTCTGGAGCTACCAATCCACGACAACGGAATCGACAATATGCCTGCTCACGACACTGGCGGAGACCGCGCACCCGGCGATGTTCTCCTCATTCATCGTAAGGCCTTCTTATCTTCAACTCTGAGAAACGGCGCTGCGCGGAATTCGCTGACCAACAACAAGACAACGAGAACGAGTCCGACACATTCGTCCGCTTTCCTATTCCTTCTAGTGATCCCAATGATCCACTGGTGCGTGAAACCGCTCTTGTCCTTCGCTCTCCTAGAAAGAATCCCGTTGACACAGCCGGACCCAGAATTGGAGTATTTGGCGTAAGGTCCTGAACTTTGGGCTGGTATTAGCGCAGACTGTGGCGGTCTTCACAGCGTGAGTCCCGCTCTCTCCTTCTCGCATGTGAAGGTTTTCCGTGTCGATCTCCAGTCTCAGTCATTGATCCCTCAACAGCCTGTCCGTGCAAACTCGTTTCTGGCAGCAGATGTCTCCCGAGTTGGGCTTGAGCTTCGAACGACTCAACAATGCCCAGTCAGCCAACTTGGCTGGGCTGGCCATGGGTTGTGTATTCTTCATCCCGATTACGAAGAAATATGGACGTCGCTCAACATATGTGGTATCAACAGCGGCGATGGCTGCTGTGAGTTGGTGGTCGACTTACATGAAAACCGACGCGGAGCTTTTCCTGACCAACCTGTTTTATGGTCTGGCTGGCGCGACCAATGAGACCGTGGTGCAGATGACGGTGAGTTCTCTCGGATCCAATGGAAATCAAACGATCTCTAATTGTTCAATGTGCCTTCTCCAGATCGCAGATCTCTTCTTTGTGCACCAACGGGGCACCGCCAATGCTTTCTATATCACTGGTGTCATGGTAGGCAGCTTCTTGACTCCCATGGCGGCAGGCATCCAGGCGAAATACACCGGCTGGCGAAGGTCATACCTTGCCCTCGCAATATCGCTTACGCTCCTTTTCATTGTCTTCTTCTTCGGATACGAAGAGACGAAGTACGTCCCGGTTCTAGAAGGTGTCTCTGGAGCCCGTCCGGCGGGTACAAGGCACGTGGACTACGAGGACGAAGAGAAGGATAAGGCCAAAGACGATCTAGATATATCCCTCCATAAGACAAGAAGCGACGCCAGAGGCTCCGAGTCCATTCCACCAGCCACCTACCGCCAACGCCTCCGCTGGGTCACATACTCGTCCGAGTCACTCTGGAAGATCGCCTACTTCCCGGCCTACACCATCCTGCTCCCCCACGTCCTCTTTAGCGCCATTCAGTACGCCGCGGGTATAGCCTGGCTCGTGATCATTGCCTCCATCATCCCCATCCGTTTCACCGCGCCGCCGTACAACTTCACCACCGAGGGCATCGGCCTGATGAACCTCGGGCCCTTCGTCGGCAACCTGCTCGGCAGCTTCTACTCGGGCCTCCTAAGCGACCGCTCCGTGCGCTGGCTCGCGCGGCGCAACGGGGGCTACTACGAGCCCGAGATGCGGCTGTATCTGCTGCTTCCGCCTGCGCTTTTCATGGCTGGGGGTATTATCATGTTCGGCACTACCGCGGACCGTGTAAGTAAATCCTTCTTTTCCTCATTCTAGATACCATGTGAGAGCATTGTCACTAACCATCATAAATCGATAGGGCATGCACTGGATCTTCCCCTCGATCGGCGGCGCTCTCTTCGCCTTCGGGCTCGGCGCAATCGGTGACGCAGCGCTGACTCTGGTCATCGACGCGTATCGGCCGCTGACGGCTGAGGCGTTCGTCGGCATCGCCTTCGTGCGCAACGCTGTCGGCATTCCGATCCCCTTTGTCATCACCCCGTGGCTGGAGCACAGCGGTCTCTCGAACATGTTCATCACTGCAGGACTGATCTCATTTGCTATCAGCATGCTCTTTGCGCCACTGATCATCTGGGGCAAGAAGATCAGGAAGGCGGTTGCACCTCGGTATTATGAGCTGCTGGAGAAGCAGGGTGGGTTAATGGCCGCGCAAGGATAAGGGGACTCTGATGGGGAATTGGTCATACAATCGAGCGCGGTGGTGGTTTGTGCTATGCAATATTGACATGCGATATGCTTTGTCTTGCGAATTTGAGTTGGGAGATGATTACAGGGACCTGGTCGATTGGATCAATTGAGGCTTTGACGGCCGGCCTGCTTTGCTCATTTAACGCTGTCCTCTATTTGCGCCTGCGTATAGTGTATTTGGTTTGCAATAGCGTCTGTACTGAATTGGCCGCGAGTGACCTCTGCAGAGTAATACTTATTGACATGAGATTTCTGTTCCATGCTCACCAGAATCCTCTGCGTAATGACAATAGGAAACTTTCAGGCTCCTCCTGCGGTCGCTGACTATCAGTGTCAATCGGAGCGCTTGCCATTGTGTACTGAAAGCATATCCCGTGCGTCCTCCAAAGAAATGGTTTCAACACGATACGCGTCGTTCACAATCTTTCCATCCCAAATGTTCATCACTCCAAGAGCCACGATGTCATTCATCCAGCTGTACGAGCTGCCTGTAGGTACACTGTAGGTTAGGTGTGAGTAAGTCTCATGCCTGTCTTGCGAGCCTGCCGAATTTCCAACTCCTTCTTGTGAGGCGTCGGGATCGAGGTTGAAAAGCCCTTTCGCATTGACAAGGATTGGGCTTTCGTCATCTGCAAGGATGGTGTAACGAGATTCGAGCATATAGACTTTCTGATTGCACATTGCGTCAGAGAACCTGAGATGGGAAAGTGGTTAGTCATCAGTACGTGGAATAAAACTTGCTGCTCTGTCCGAATCGACGCGGGTCGCCAAGTCCGCGCCACTGTCTTCCAGCACCTTGCCATTAACCTTCGGCCCAGTAACAGCAGCACCACGGGCCATATTTGCGGCGGATACGGTTTGGCCGGTGCCACCCATGCTGGGTGCCTCAACCGACTCGGCACCCATATCTGCAATGAAACGGTACATGTGCTCCAGGTGCGGGAGGAGTGTCGGGGGCAGATCCGGGGTAAAAGAATCGCCCGGAGGAGGAGAGTTGGGCATGATTGATCAAGGGTCCTGAAAACTGCCGTTACACTCTCCGAGCTTCTGGGAACCGTGTCGGGGTTGTTATCTGTGGGCGTAGATCCAAGACGCGCCTCGCCCCGTTATCTCGAGTCTGTATCCGCAGCGCGTACAATTGCCGAACCCGGTTAAGGCGCTTTGAGTGTGGCAATGACCGCTATGATCTTCAAGCCTTGGGGGTACTAATTGGCATTGAATGTCCTGAATATTCTCAGTAAGCGAAGCAGGCATTTATAAGTGACTGATGGAAAGTCAGCTATGGAAGAGTGATTTTCCTGATTCAGCTCTGACAGAGGTGCTATTACTGCTCGTTTTCGAAGTCGAGGTCGTCGACAAACCGACCGGATCCGTGTAATGCTATTGGCCAGTTGTAAACACGGCAACGCCTAGCCTCGTTCCCGATTGTTTCATCAACGATTGCATTGGGTGACCGAAGACTCAAGCGTCACCGAAGCCAGTGAAATAAGGGCTGGATGCACCTAAATTAACGTATGCTCGGTCACCTTTTCGATTCCAGTATCTACGAGTGCGAATCTGTGTGGGTTACTCAAGCTGATATTCGAGGAACCCAGTCATTCTAGCCACCTACTTGGGCGTTCTCTTCTTTTCATATCGATGCCCTTCGGCTAATCTTCGTACTTACGAGGGGTGACCCACTTTTCGCTGCCGACACTCGTATGCTGGATGTTGAAGTCAACACAAGGCCTTCGGTCAGGTTTCAACTACCGATTTCAGGAAAAGTATTCACCCGACTCATCATTGCGAAGCACGTGTTGGGGCGCTCGAAGAAGCCATGTATCATTGCGCGGGACTCGGAGGCATCTCCTTTCTTCTGACATCTGGCAATGCCATCGAAAGCCCAAATCTCGTGCCGGGGAGCAGGTAGCCATAGTCTTGGACCAAGTCCAGACAGGCCTGCAGATTCTCGCGTGGGTACTCGCCGGTCCCCTCAGACATCCTTTCTTCAAGTCCTTGGATTACAAAGTGCCACGTTTCCTGGTCTTGCTTGGTACAGGTCGTTTCAGGAGTAAGTACGACAAGAGCGGGGCGGGTGCACTACTGGGTGAAGGTCCTTCTTTGGATGAGAATAACCCCATTGACTTATTCAATAACGCTTCTGGTTGGATAGAGGGCTGGAACTAGCAGCAATTGAGCAGTGAATTTATAGAAAGCCCACGAAACTTCACGTATGGACGAACTTATGTGCTGGACTCTGGCTAAGGCAAGTTGTTTTCTCAAGTCAAGAGGCGCAGGGTTGCTGAGGTTGGTGGAGTCAAGGCTTTTGTGGGTAATACATTTCCAGAGAAAAATAACGATGTAGGACTTGCTTAAAACATGAGATTTTCACTGCCGAGTGTCACTTTCTGTCCTTGCATGCGTGTAACGGTGATTAACCCTCTCCAGAACTTGAGTGGCCAGAAGGGCGTTAGTCAACAACTACAACTTGTACTCAAATTCCCGTTCACAAGTGCAATATGCTGTGAAGGATTGGCAAACTAATATTCGAGATAGACAGGTTACTGCACATGTGGTTTGCAGCCACTTGAACTCAGACCACCCAACCCTACCCAGGTACTCATTGCACCCTTATTCAACCAATACTACACCGCACCACGTTCTAAGTGCAAACAAGGCTTGGCGACATCTGGAGTGTGTGGAAATGTAGCATGCTACACATTCTTGCTCGGCACGACGGCACCCAGAAACCACCTTCTGTTGATCACATAGTCCATCGCCTCGGCCCACTTGGGAAACAAGCCGTCATCGAGGATGCCCACCATGCGTGCGTAATTTCGCACGGCCTTGTCTTCATCTTCCGTCTTGAGCGCCCACTTGTCGCCTGGGCCATAGACCATCCAATTTCCATTCCCAAACCTCCTCCAAGGATTGGTGCCATGCGCAAACTGAATAAAATCGGCCCCCAATTTCCGTGACAACTTCATCTCCTCGCCTGTCATTCTCTCTTCGAGGGTTTGGAACAGGAAAACCAGCTCGACGGCGTGGTGAGCCAGTCCTTTGAACGAAGTGTCTAGTTGCGAGACCTGGTCGAAATGGTATGCGTAAGTCCTCTCAACCTTGGACGCATGTGCGTGCAAGTAGGTGTGCAACCAGAACAGGCCCTCGGTCGCCATTTTCTCGAAGCGCAGATCAAGTTCCTCGTGCGATAGATCACCTGATATGCCGTACCTCTGCAGGACATCCGCGGCATGCTTCTCGCCCAGGAACCCGCTCAAGTGACCCAGGATGGATGCGTAGTCTTGGTCGTGCAGGCAGCCACGAAACATGGCTGCTTCATCCTTGACATCACCGATCATGTACCCTTTGAGCCACTCCGGCGGTGAGATTATGCCCCCGTCCTGCAACGAGGGCTGATACGCGTGGTACCATCCATCGGCACACGGGTTCCCCGTCGCGCCCATGGACCCCTCAATGTCGCACGTCGCCGCAGCGATCGCCTCCTGCGGCGCATCCCGCAGCGCCGCCAGCGCCGCACTATCAGCCGCGGCCCCGTCGACCTTGAGGTGCCTCAGCAGGCCTCGGAACCGCCTCTCGTGCTCCTCGAGCGACCAGATCGGGATCGTGTTAATCGTCCCTGACATGCTGATCGCGCGGGCAAAGGGCGCCGGCTCGCGCGCCCATATCTGGTGGGTGACGCTCATGCCACCTGCGCTTTCGCCGAAGATAGTGACGTTGTCCGGGTCGCCGCCGACGCTGGCGATGTAACGATGCACCCAATGCAGCGCGGTCTGCTGGTCGGTGAGTCCGAAGTTGCCGACGCCCCCGAGGCCGTCTGCTTTCAGGTCGTTGGCGATGGCTTCGGAGGCGAGGAACCCGAACAGCCCGACTCGGTAATTGATTGTAACGCCGATGATGGGAGCGCCGATTGAGGACGAGTAGTCGACCAGTTTCACCATGTCGTAACAGGGGTTCGTGGAGGAGCCGAACAGGAGCGAGCCGCCGTGGATCCAGACCATGACGGGGAGGTTCTTGGTCTGTGAGGCGTGTGGCAGGACGATGTTCAGATTGAGGCAGTTCAGCTCATCTTCGACGTCTTCTTTGAAGTACGGAATGGCTGGTACAGGAACCAATTCGCTGCCCCAGGTGTATTGAGGGGGCTGCGGGCAAATGGGTCTACTCTCGTTAGAATACTCTCTACAGATCTGCAATTTCTTGTGCCTTACCCATGCTGAGTTCCGTCATGAACGCCATCTGGCAGAGATGTGTTCAATACAGACCGAGTCCATCGTTTCGTGAGCTTGGCATAAGGTATGCCGCGGAATTGTCGAGCTCCACTGGGATATACAAGCCCCTTCACATCTCCAAAAGTAGGGATGTTAATTGTCTCGGTAGAAGTAGGCGTCGGGGGAGGCATGTTACGTTTGATTGGTCGGTTAGAATTTTGGTCAGAGTATGGATATTTTTCTAAATGTCAAGTCAGATTGCCACGAAGCCGCAGCTTACACTCCAAACTGCGCTTGTCCTGCTATCAACGCATTATATTTAAAATCTGCTCACAAGACACCGGAGACTTGGACGAACCCGATTTATTAACCTTATGCCTGTTTCGGAAGGCGTATGCGCCAGCTTGCAGACCCTGGAACGCCACGGGTACGAATTCACCAGTGCAAACCGGGAATAATGAGTAAGCAAATAGGCCCCTGTACTATTCGGCCTGCTGCGTGGACATATTGTTGTGGACTTCGGCATCTCAGTCTACGAAATATGTCCAGATGGGTTCCAGATAATTTTCACTCAATATTATCTGAACGCACGCATTCATGTTGCATATGTAGGCAGGCTTTCATCAATCCTGAAGCCCAATAGCAAATTCAATAATGGGTCACCGGGGCGAGTAATGAATAAGAAGTAGAAGTTTCTTCCACGAAAGATCTACAGGCTGGAATGGAAGATATGCCCTTTGTGTAGTAGTGAATAGGGAATTAGTGGATGAGGGGTACACATATATGAGAAATGTGCCCTCTGGGCCTCTCAGCAGTCAGAACCCTAGCCTTCACGCTCACTTCGAGTGCAATTGTCGAGATTTGCCGGGCCAGTTGGACCATGCCACACATTGAAGCTGTGTCATCACTTGTCGCGAGCGCCAATGTCTTCCAGACGAGGTCGGAATTTGGACCTTTCGCCATATGTTGTTTTCCCACTTGCTGCCATCTTCCATTACCACTCTATCGGTAATGGAGAAAGTCAGCCCTGAAGGAAGATGGATACCAGGACCACACTAGTTCCCCAAGACTCATCACGTGCGGGTTCAATTTAATGTCTCTAAGGGATCTTCCCGCATCAACTACTATGAATCTGCCAGCCAAGCGGATTGGCGCTGCAGTTAACGATAGTAAGGCCAGAAGCACATCGCGGGCGTCTTCACATATGACCTGTGGAAGACGTATTGCTGGCCGGTGGCGATGTGAATGTTCATCGGGAGCTAGAACAGGAATTAAATTCCCCTCAGGCAGCAATTCATTCTGTGCTTACTACAGTTCGTGCTTTACTCCTCCTTGACTAGATATCATGCAGCTCGTTGTGATCGGATGCGTGCTGCCTGGTTTTCTGCCAAGTTTTCACTCATCTGCAGCGAGAGTCGGGCTCGGAAATGTCAGAACTCGGTAGTCAGCAGTTCGCACTACGATCATGTGGATCGCCGGCAGTATAATGTTATAAGCTCATGGCATTCCGCTGTCCACCTGGGCTGAATGGGCACCAGGTTCTCACTGGTCCCAATTTACTCACCATTTCTGGGGGCATGTGAAGCAATATAACTCCTGGATAGGTCAGCTATTTTTGGAGACAGGCGCATTTGTCCTGTCTCAAGACACGCGTCGAACCCCTGCGCAGAAAAAGCATGTGAGCGGCTATGAGCGGTTTTTGGGCTCTTCCGGCCTTCCAGACACGCAGAGCTGAATCCTTGTACTCACAAGTTCGCCAGATAATGTAGTCGTAACTTCGTCCTAGGATTTGTGAAGGAAAAGGTCCAGTATGGAGACTGCGTGCAGCCCAGATCTCTGTCGATGTTTGTTTCAGGAATACTCGAACAGAGGGCGATCACTTCAACGCCTCAGCTACAGTAAGGCACAGACGAGGTATTAGAATGTACCATGCCGAATCGAAGTACTATGAACTGCAGAGGGTGGGCAATCAGGTTTTGCGCTGACACGATCCTCGTACCGAGAAGAAAATAGTCTGATTGTCGACAGCCTCAAAGGCCAAGTGAAGAAGGTGAACGCCGAGCTATGTCAACGGCCTTAGCAAACTTGCTCCCTTCAAACCAAGCAACCGATGACAACTACATTGTTAGACAAGTACGAGACCTGGGTGAATGCCAGATGCCCCCGTGGCTGTTATCACCTTGTAAACTATCCAAGCCGTTGACAAGGGCTTATAAACCAAGCCATTGATCGCAATGCAGACCTGATTCGGCTCCATCGCGTTGTCTGGACATAATTAGAGCCTGTCACGAGGCCCCAAATCGGATCCGGGCCGCCGGATCATAATACTGTGCGTGACGAACCAATAAGGGCACGTAGGCAATGAGTGCTGAAGCTGGGTTCGACAGCGGCGTAAACGCATATTGCACCACCGGCACCAGGCGCATCAGCCTACGAGCATAGTAACATAGAGTAGAGATGCGATTGCACAGCCATAGGCTAAGGGACCTTGTTTGTTTGTTTCAAGGGGTTCGAAGTGCGTCCAGCTCGGTCTAGCCTATTAGCCTCACGAGCCAACCGCGACACTCCCAGAAGTTTTGACGGGGAGATAATATCTAGCGTCCCGCGCTACGAGCTGTCAAGTTCTCCAACGACAGTTGGCCTCTCTTGGCTGTTCTTGACTTGGAAAAGCGAGCCCCCAACGCCCGCGATTGGTCCTCCGGACATCGTGGTTAGGCAGGCTCGGCACGCATTGGCGGGCGAGACAGGGACGCCTGCCCTGGGGTGAGGAGAAAATGTTTCATACCCGGGTTATTTCTCGAAGACGTCAAGATCGCGAGGCTTCACCGAGGATCAGACGATCGACCTTCGTTTTGGGTCGCTGAGTTGCCTGAACAACCGATTGGTCGTGTCTAGCAGGGTTCGAGCGATGTTGAAGCACTCTGAATCCAAGGTCTCGGCCTGAGAGAAGGATCACCAGTATCATCGTCCTTCGCCCTACGAGGGTTGTTTGCAAGTTCACAACTTAGCTCTTCCAAGCACGAGCTCCGAGCTTCGAGACTTGGGCCCAGAAGTCGGGCCGCAGGCCACAATGTGCTCGAGTCAGGGGCTCAGTGACGAGACAAAATAGACTGAAAGGTGTATCTGGCCGTGGTGGTCTAGGCATTCGTTAAGAGTATGACGAACTGTATTGTACTAGGCCGGTGGGATTGCATGGATTGGGGTGGTCCAAATAGGTGAGGTAGGCGGATTTTGTTAGGACGGGCGATACGCGAGGCAGATCATTGCGACGCTGAAACGCGGATTGCTACCTCGTCGACCAGTGCGACCGGGAACACCCATTTACATGCTCATATGATTCTGCTGCTGCACACCGATTTTGCGGTTCTGTTGTTAACCATCGATCCCAAGGTGGTGGGACGGATTGTAATGGGCGAACAGCGGCCAACAGGCATAAATTTTAACCGCGTTGCAATCCGCAGCGGTACCGTTGGCAATGACTCTTTGGTTGGAGATTGTTTCATTCTCTATGCCAAGAACCTTTCTATGGGGCGGAGGAAAGATGGGGTCTGAGGTGTAGTGGAGTGTTCGAACATGTGTGGAAGCTTTGGATGGAAACCGCTGGTGGGCGTCGTGGTTGTCCTAGTCGTGATGGATCCATCGTCGTTGATGGGATGGGACGGATGGCTGAAAATGGACATGGGTTCCAAGAGGGCACCGTGCTGCACTAACACGCCCGCCCTCGGATCCAGCGTGCTGGTGCTAGTGCACGGTCTTGGTCAGTCTTTGGTCAGGTGCGGCTGGACCCGCGTGGCTAGTCCTAGAAGGGCGACTGTCGCGACTGCTGTCGCTCATCTCCAACCTGCGTCGGCTGGTGTCCGCCTTTGTGCTGTGAGCCCGTCCATCCCTATCTCCCCATGACAGTAACAGTCGCCATAACCGTCTCTTCCCAGACAGACCCTTGCCTCGACAGCTCATCGGCTGGCCCTTCTGCTCTCTGCGTTCGAGTTTGTCGAATGATTTGTGCTTGGCAAGTCCCCTGCCGTCGCAAGCGCATTGGCACTCTCATGGCGGGCTCGTCGTCTCATCTCTCGCGGAGCTAGAGAGCATTCAGAGACCAGCTTGCGAGCTGTCACGTCTGGGACAACAGACGACACTCTCAATGCATAACAGTCCACGACTGCAACAAAGCTTCAACAGTTTCCAGCTCGGCCATGGGGCAGGCGCTCGGGTTCTCGGGAAGGGGTCCACCCTCTCTACCTGAGCACACACAACGCACTCGGTAGCTTGTTTCTCTTCGTTTCTAAGCCGCCCCAGGGCTATAATAATAATACCGGGAAAACCAATGGTAACGCCACCTGGCGCTGAAGATCAGACCGACAAGTCTCGCTTTGGAAACATCCCTCGACAGGCTCGGTGGTGTGGGTCGCACTGCTCTGCCGTGTTGGCCAGGGCAGGAAGGATATCCCCTCTGCAGTCCAGTACGGCCCTCGTCCTTTTTATCCCTGGCGGAGGGCCAACTCTGGAGCCCTCACATCTATGCAGTGCAATACTTCGTGACTGATGACGCAGTTTCTATACATGGCTCTTCTGGCTGCGACAAAGACGTTGAAGAATGAATGTCGGCATATGATACACCACGCTAAGCCCTCGACGTCGCTAGCCGCATCGCCCTCGCATTCGGGCCGGACGAGGCAGGATTGCCACCCTACTCTCGGAGCAACTTTGCCGAGGCACAACCCCTCCAGTGTAGTAATCTCCTACAAAGCACTCAACATTGGGCTTGGATCATTCAGGCCGCAGACTTTATTCCGAGTGGCCTAGGTCCCCAAGGGGCGAATATCTCTCTCCTTTCCCCAATCAACGAAGTCATTGTTTCTCCCATCATTGCTTTCTGTCAACCCACCGCCCTGGACCCTCAAGGCGGTAAGCTGGAGCGTGATTCATCGCTGGCCACTGAACCGCAGACGAGAAGACATTTGGGGAAAGGAAATCTTAAGACAGGGTCACCCTGCCTACCGAGGTGTACGGTACGTAGTGCAAGTACGTACAATACATGCACGACGTACCCAGTACAGAGTATACCCTGCTCGTCTTTTCCTCAATTTCTCCACAAGGCCTTCGCCTGCATATCGACACCGCTGCTACTGCATAAATAAAGTTGCACCCTGCTTCGCATCCGACCTCCTCCGTTAGGGTTCTTGTTACATTGTTTCATTGCTCTCTTGCCCATTACAAGGAGATCCTATCAGGCACGGCAGGGAGCCAGGCTCTGCGAAAAAGAAGACGAACCGGCCTTACCCCACGACGAACAGGCATTGCCTGTTGGTACCCTTGGCCGTACGCTTTGCCTTCTGCACTCTCGTCGTTCCTATATACCTGACCCGTCTTGTCCGCTCTTCGACCAACGACGTCGACTCTCACAATGTCTTCATACGAAAAGCCCAGCCTCTTCGACATGGACTCCGACACTCTCAAAATGTACATGCAGATTCTGCCCAAGTTGCCTCTGGTGGCACGCGTGGCTCTGTTGCACGTGTTGCAAATGTCGCCGCCGAGCAAATATGTTGATCTGAGGACGGAGCTGACAGTGGCCGTCATCCGGTCCTTCCTCACTCCCTCGAAACCCACAACTATATCCTCAACGCAGAAACTGCTCAACAAGGACCCCGGTGTCAAGGGTCGAATCTGGGTGGCCAAGTACACAGCACCCAGCCCTAAGGAGACCAGTATGCGCGATGTTGTCGTCCGTGCCGTGGAGAGCATGCGCCAGCCCAGCAGCAATGGCAGTCCCCCGCCACCGCTGAAGGGTATTGAGTGGCCCGAGGCTGTCCCCGTCGAGGCTGAGTGGCAAGGCTACCGGGCAGGGGCCACCACGCAGTCAAGGCTACCGCCTATCACGGAAGCCGAAATGTACACGGAGATGATGAAAGAGGTGAAGAGCCCGGCGACTATTCTATATTTCCACGGCGGCGCCTACTACCTGATGGACCCGGCTACTCATCGTCCAGGGACAAAGAAGCTCGCCAAAATGACTGGCGGACGTTGCTACTCCGTGCGGTACAGGCTGGCTCCCCAACATCCTTTCCCGGCAGCACTCATCGACGCGCTGCAGTCGTACCTGACTCTCCTGTATCCGCCATTGGGTGCTTTTCATGAGGCCGTGAAGCCTGAACATGTGGTCTTTTCAGGTGACAGGTGAGCCATTTCCTCACCTTTCTCCACATCCATCGACTAGCGAATGGTCCGGACTAACAGAACACAGTGCTGGCGGCAATCTGTGTATGGCCCTCGCGCAGCTTCTGCTCGAGTTCAAGAGGACCAATACTAAGATCCAATGGTTTGGCCAGGAGGTCATCCCCCACCTCCCAGGGGGTCTAGCCCTCAGCTCCCCGTGGCTGGATCTCACGCACTCCTCGCCCTCTTGCAAGAACAACGCCGCCTTTGACTATCTACCAATGCTCCAGGGCCTCGAAAAGATGGAGCGGCCGACCTGCTCGGCCTGGCCCGCAAACCCGCCCCGGAAGATGCTGTACTGCGCGGACGCCTTCATCGCACACCCCTTGGCGACCCTTGTCACCGCGAGGAGCTGGGAGGGCTGCCCCCCAGTCTACATGTCCTGTGGGTGGGAGCTGCTGGCCGATGAGGACAAGTACATGGCCGTCAAGCTGCACTCGGACAACGTGCCGGTCGTGTTCGAGGAGTTTGAGGCCATGCCGCACTGCTTCCCCATGGTCTTCATGGACAGCCCCGTGTCGAAGAGGTGCTTTGATGCGTGGACCGGTTTCATCAAGGACGTAGTCGAGCACGGGCCGGCGAGCGTCGAGACGAGCTTCAGGACGCTCAAGGCGAAGACGCTCAAGGAAGCCGACATCGACCCCGCGAAGCTGAGCCCCTACACCGAAGCGGAGCTGCGCGAGAGATTGAGGAACCTGGGCAAGGACAAGGCGCCGGCCAAGGCGCCAGCGGATGTAGCTGCAAAGCTTTGAGTGCTTGATAGCACGTGAGAGCGTCATTGTTGCATGATTTATGGCTTATGATGGGGGTTGCGTATTTACATGGATCTTCGTCTGTTTTCAAGACAACTTTCTCAACTTCGATATACCCAGTTTGAGAATATTAATACCAGCGGATGTATGGACGGGATAATACAACAAGCGAATGCCTGCAATTTTAGCAAAACTTTGAACATCAGGGGGATGGGACGCAGTTGAGCTTAATCATATTACCAGCGATGAGCTTACCTTGCCTGCCACCACATGCTGGGCAGAGCGACCGGACAATTGTGATCCGAACGTGAAAGCTGCAAGTTCCTCGGGACGCGTCAACAAATGCCAAATGCACGTCCTGTCTCTGTAGAAATCTGGAAAAGGGAAAATAAAGTCTTGGCCGTTCCGATCCGAACTGGGGCTCCATTGTGGGGTGCGTCAGTCTCAACTCGGGGATTTTCGACGGCGCTGGGGACTTCGTGTTCGCGTCCGCGTCCGGCCCAGCTGCCGAAAACCCAAACTTGCTTCTGTCCCCCTTGCACATGTACTAAACGACCCCGACGAACCGGCCGGGGCACCAGCGATCTTTGGAGCAGTGGTGAGCGCCGACTTGCAGGGAGAGCGAGCGTGTTACGATTGAGCAAGGCAGACGGCTGGTGCGGCGCAACAGGGAGAGAGAGAAACAAGGCCAGGAAACAGCGCCGCCAGCGAGCCCACTTCAACTTCTCTCGCACTCACTCCCCCCACACCACAAGCACAATGGAGCGCCACCGCGCCCTGGTGCAGAAGATCTCGTCGACGGTGCGGGCCTTCTACGCTGCAAAGGAGCCCTACCGGATCTTCCACGGCAGCACCAACAGCACGCGGCCCCAGCCGCACGGCAGCCGCGCCCGCGTCGTCGACATCTCGGCCCTGCGCGACGTCCTCTCGGTGGACGCGGCGCGCCGCACGGCGCTGGTGGAGCCCAACGTGCCCATGGACCGGCTGGTCGAGACGACGCTCAAGCACGGGCTCGTCCCGCCCGTCGTCATGGAATTCCCGGGCATCACGGCGGGCGGCGGGTTCGCGGGCACCGCAGGCGAGTCGTCGTCGTTCCGGCACGGCTTCTTCGACGAGACCGTCGCGTCCGTCGAGCTCGTCCTCCCGGACGGCGAGGTCGTCACCGTACCGAACCCCAACACGGCCGCCGGGGCGGGGGGCAAGTACGCCGACCTCTTCCGCGGGGCCGCCGGCGCCGTCGGCACGTTGGGCGTGACGACGCTCTTGGAGCTGAACCTGGTCCAGGCCAAGAAGTTCGTGCGCACGCGCTACCGCCGCACGGGCAGTGTCGCTGAGGCCGTCGCCGCCGTTAAAGAGGAGACGGCCCGCGCCGAGAATGACTACGTCGATGGGATACTGTTTTCGAAAGACCACGGCGTCGTCGTCACGGGCCAGATGACCGACGACAAGCCGGCCTCCGCGCCGGTGCAGACCTTCTCTCGCGCCCGCGATCCCTGGTTCTACATGCACGTGCAGGAGCGCACGGCATCACAGAATTCTCCGTCATCACCAGCCGAGACCACAACGGCGACAACACAGGGGACCGAGGACCAGGACGAATACATCCCGCTGGCAGAGTACCTCTTCCGCTACGACCGCGCCGGATTCTGGGTGGGCCGCGCCGGCTGGACGTACTTCAAGCTCGTGCCGTTCAACAAGCTGACGCGCTGGTTCCTCGACGACTTCCTGCACACGCGGATGCTCTACCGGGCGCTCCACGGGTCAAGCGAGAGCGCGCGCTTCGTCGTGCAGGACATCGCCGTGCCCTTCGCCACCGCGCCCGAACTCGTCGACTACACGGCCGAGGAGCTGGGCATCTGGCCGCTGTGGCTGTGCCCGCTGAAGCGGCGGGGCCCGCCGACGTTCCACCCCTTCACGACGACGCCGGCAGAGGTCGCCAAGGGGAAGGAGGAGGACGACATGATGCTCAACGTCGGCGTGTGGGGCTGGGGCCCCTCGGACCGCGGCGAGTTCGTGAAGGCGAACCGCGCCCTCGAGGCCAAGGTCCGCCAGCTGGGCGGTATGAAGTGGCTCTACGCACATACGTACTACGACGAGCCCGAGTTTTGGGACATGTACGGCGGGCGCGGGTGGTACGACGCTCTGCGCGCCAAGTACAAGGCCGACGAGGCCGGCCTCCCCACCGTCTACGACAAGGTCAAGGTCGACCTGGACAAGACCAAGGCGGCAGGGGGCGGCCTCAAGGGCGTGTGGCCCTTTGGGGGCATATACGGCATCTACAAGAGCATCAAGAGCCGGGATTATATGCTGCATAGAAACGCTGGTTGGAAGTGGAAGGGGGAGGAGTGAGACGTGGCGCAGACTCCATATGGGCGAGCGTGCTTGAGCGGGATTCAGCGATTCACGACCTAATAGATTTAGACAGAGCCACAGAACTCCCTGGCCTGGGTCAAGGAAGCAATTCATCATAAAAGAATAGAAGGAGGCATGGGGATCAAAAATGGGTCGAGTTACTGAGTACTAATAAGTCCCAATTCTCCCATAACGGGTCTATGCTCTAGTGTAGATGCTCCCCAAGAACAACCAGACAATCCCGTCATATATACATGTCGGCCATTATATGTCGTCAACTGGCCTTCATGAGACGTAATTAATTAGTACAGGTCGTCGGCCTGCAATTCGTCGCGCGTCGCTAGTCACCAAAAGCAGTAGTAAGCTGAACTTCTCTTGCGCCAGGGTCCGTCTTTTTCTCTCGGGTGAAGACCCCATCCCGAAGCAGACGCCTCCCATTCTATACGTTAGAAGACACCATCTTGGTACCAAAAAAGTGTAAAAGCCATTTTAAGCCTTAACAGAGTAAGACCGCTGGAACATGTCGTTAACCTCCTCGAGGTAGTAAGTGCCCGGGACGATAGTGGACGCGTCGCCTTCAGGCTTGAAGTTCTTCTGCAGATGCGCCTTCTTACGCAGATCACACAGCTAGCAGTCTCGGTTAGCACTTAAGCTAGGTCTCTGTTTCGGCAGTTGATGAACTTACAGCATCGTAGTCCGCAGGTGGGACCTTCCTCCTGGCCTCCAGGCGGGCAGGCAGGTTGAGAGTCTTGGAGATCTTTTCCGTGTTGCCCACAACCTTGAAGGAGGTGAAGCTGGCAGCCAGACCGGAGCCGTAGCTGAAGAGACCAACTCGCTTGCCCTCCAGGCTGGAGGCGGGGACGTGAGAGACAAGGCTAGCAAGACCGCCCCAAACACTACCGCAGTACATGTTGCCGCACAGAGTGGCAACCTGGATACCAGGGTTTACACGCTCCTGGAACCTTTTCTTGGAGAGAGTCATGAAGGTCTTCTCCACGACCTTGTCGGTCAGAGACTTCTTGTAGTCCATGTCCCTGATCTCCTTTGGCACCTCGGCGAAAGCAGAGCTGTCAGGGTCGGCAAGGAAGTCGTGGTACAAAAGACGAGCATAGGACTTCGCGACCAGCTTGCAGGTCGGAGCGTGGAAAGCCACGTAGTCGAAGCGGTCCAGTGGGGTCTTGACGGGGCCGTCCACGACGCCGTTGCCATTGGCGTGGCCATTGGCGGTGCCGTTCTGCAGCTTCTTCTCCTTTTGGCAGTAAGAACGGTAGGCAGCGTCCAAAGCCTCAGTGTAGCAGTTGATGGAGTAGTGACCATCGACGTAAGGGTACTCGCTGGTCAGGTCGGGCTTGTAGAAGTCGTAGACGTGCTGCATGTAAGAGCCACGCAGGCCGGGCTCGGCGACAATAGGAGCGTTGGGGCCGACGAGCATGGCAATGCAGCCAGCACCACCTGAGGGACGAGCGTTACCCTTGGCGTACAGGGCGATGTCGCCGGCAACCACAATAGCGTCCCGTCCGTCCCAAGCGGAGGACTCGACCCAGTTGATCGCGTTGAAGAAGGCGTTGGTGCCTCCGTAGCAGGCGTTGACATTGTCGACACCCTCCAAGTCGGTGTTGTCACCAAACAGCTGCATCAGAACGGACTTGACCGACTTGGACTTGTCCAGAATGGTCTCTGTGCCGACCTCGAGGCGGCCAACGGAGTTTGTGTCGATCTCGTACTTCTTGAGCAGGTTGGAGACGGCGGTCAGGGCGAAGGAGTAGATGTCTGGGTGCGTTGCTGTCAGCAAAATGATCCAAGATCGGCTCTGCTGTGTGTCGAAACAGTAAAGCAGGAAATCAGAGGAAGAGGTTCTCACCTTCGCGGTCATCACAGAACGCCATCTTGGTCTGGCCAAGACCAATTGTGTACTTTCCGGCACTGACGCCGTCGAACTGCTCGAGCTCTGACTGCTCGACATACTGTTTTCCCACGAGAAATTGTCAGCACGAGTCCCACGTTCAAGACACGGCGAGCCATTGGTGGCCGTGCTAAAGAGGCAGCGTGACAGGACCGAAGACGCGACATCAGGGAGCCGGGGCGTGAGGCGAGCACGTACCTGGCTAGGGAAGTAGACCTCAATGGCCTTGATGCCGATGTTCTGGGGACGAGAAGCCATGTTGAGAGCTAGGTGACTTGTATGAGGACTTGGAGGGTGTTTTCGAGAGGGTGAGGGGGAGAAAGGAAGAGCAAGAAATAGTGAGAGAGGCGTCCTGGGGGGAGGGATTAGTTGTACGGGTGGCAGAAATTGCGATGTTGGAGTGGGCTCTGGCAGATAAAATGCAAGCGCGGGTGGGTGTGGGTGGGCGGATGGTACGTAGACTACCACATAGGATGGGCGGAGGAGGGGTCCAATTTGTTAGCCCCTGGTGTCCTGCATGCGACTCGGGCACCACAGCTTGTTGGGACCCTTGGGGGCGCCCTTCTCCCCTTGCCGCCTCAACCTCACGTAACTCTCACTAACACCAACAACAAATGCTGGACGGGATTGGTACAATATTAGGTACACCGCCCTTCTTATGTTTCCTGTCCTAAGCTTGTTCCAGGCCACCCTCGTCCAGACTGTCGGAAGTCTATTACTACTGCTCGTCGCCTGCTCGTCGCATATCATTTTTTTTTGGCCGCGCAGCCATAGTCCTACGTGAACGAGAAGTAACTCCTGTGCGAAAGGATGATCTGGTCTTTGATACAGACGGTCCACTACCTGGAGACAAGTCACAAGAGGGACCGGACGTCCGTCCTCTGGCGGCAGGGGTTGTGTTCTTTCGTCTGATTGTTTATCTTTGAGTCTGGCTGTCTCGCTGTTCTGGCCATCCGTGTGCGAGTCGAGGGGATCCCAGGACGGTGCGGAACGGGTGGAGCCCAAGCTTCAACCCGCTGGCAGGTGGGCACACTCCGGACTGACTGACTGACTGACTTACTCCGACTTGCACATTGGATTCTCTATCTGCCGTACTTGGTATCTACACCGTGCTTACCTCGTCCTCCACTTTGAACAGATTCATTGGAGTGTGGTCCCTTCCGAGTTCTTGTTGGTGTGGAACTGACCAGGCTCGCCTCGACCCCGCGGGTGTGGCATCAGTCCTGCCAGCCCATTCAAGCTCTTGGCTTGATTACAATTATGGACTTTGCTGACCCCGTCTGACCGTCCAGAATACCCTCCTCCCGACAATCGATGCGCAGGCAGTGCTCGAATGAAGGAAGGCTGCACCATGCTTTGCGAAACGAAGCACGAGATCGCCACGGCTCGCGCCAGAAACAGGAACGGGTCGGGCTTGGTCGAATTGGGAAATTTGCGACATGGCAACGGCGGGAAAACGCTAACTGGCAGCCCTTGCTGCAGTGTTCCCTACTCAGTTATGGGGCGCGGGACGCGGGACGCGGATTTCAATGCGCCCTGGGTGCATGGCAGCACGGGCAGGTGGTACGATGTGATAAGCCACCCTTATCGATATCCAGCATCCCTGTTTATCAGACCCCTGCCAGCTCTCGCCTAGGGCCTTGCAGACCTGTTCCTGCCCTTTAAGCCCGCGGTCCATTGAGGATTCAAGGTACGTACCCACAACAGACCATCGCTCATAACTGTACGGAGTATTCACAAGAGTCTGTCTGGGGCCTAGGCGGCTTTAGACATATCTGCGCCACTTAAGCATTCGCAATCTCCCTCGCCTCTGAAGATCTCGTTCGTCATACGGGTACACAGCACCCTCCAGCTTCTTTTTTCTTATTTCCCCTAGTGCCACTAACCAGGTGCGGGAGCCTGCTGCTGCAACCACTTAGGCAGTCGATGCAGAGCTGCTGGTTAACCTTCCTTGTTTGTGCCTTGTACAGTCCACAGCAGGCTGCGCTGTCTAAGCTTACCCGCTGCAGTAGCTCCGTCCGTAAACGGCAATGACAGTGGGAGGGCACGTGTGGGACGCATCATGGCAGCACGGCCATTGTTCTCGACGTCACCTCGCTAGCTTACACCAGGTGGCTGAGCTCTCAATCGCCCCTCGCCTGCACACACCAACGACGGCCGTTGGTTGCTGACTGTTCACGGCTTGGGAGCTTTGTCCTCCTCCTGCCTCGGCTGCACTCCCGCGTCAGACAAGCATTTTTCTGAGGCAGGCTACACATGTGGATATCTTTGGCCGGGCACTTCCTAATCTGGAAGACCATCAGCAATAAGTTCAACACGAGCATCAAGCGCCAAATCCGACCCACGGAAGAGAAAACTCTGCCGCTAGCAACGGCGCCATGGGCCGTCCAGGCCCATCCTCGGGGCATAACATCAAGCGTCGGAATTATCAGATTTTGTTTAATCTAATCAATCTCATCAACATGCGTCAAATCAGTGGATCAAACCTGCTCACGCCTACGTAAAACCAGATCCACGACGCGCGCTAGACTGCGCCGTGTCAGACATCGACTATCGACAAAAGGAAGGAGAAGGAAGACAGTTCTGTCATTCTCGGCCTTCCTCCTTGACGGGACAACTTCCACGGGATTCTACGCCCGGGGCATTCGCAGAAGCGCATCGCAGACCCGACGAATACTCCGGAGCCCCCCCCCCAGGAACACACTGGAATGAGTACCTCGTTTAGGTAACATCCGAATCACATAGGCGATGGTCTGCATCCGATGCGATCCATCTCGGACCACCCTCGAGTTACCGGAACAGGGCAGCCAACATGCCGCCACTAGCTGCTGAACGTCGTCGGCCTAATTCCCTGTTATGTTTCATCACAAGGCTACCTCGCGCTGGGCTCGGAAGCCAAGCGGGACACGGGTGGCATACGAGGGCAACTACATATCATCCAATTCCTAGCCATATACCGAGTATTTGCTATTTGCTTGCAGGCAAAAAAAAATATTTTTTTTGGTCAGAGGCGTTTCATTCTTTTCACTACCCTCGAGCTGAACATCAAAGATCATTAGCTACCAATTTTACCCCTGGTGTCGCTGTCGGATGCAGGCGCGACGTGCGTATAGGAGCTCTTTTCGCCCAGTTTCTGACTCTTGGAATGCTCCGATCCGCCTGTGCTGGCTTAGTGGTCGAGTCAATCATATCGTTTCCCCTTTAGCCTCGCCTTCGGTTCCTTGTATCTAACCACCGCAAACTCGCGCGGTGCACACCTTGAACAATTCTCTCGGGCCTCGCTCCATTTGGGCTTCCGAGTCCGGTCTGTGACGTCCAGGCTGGTGTTCCATCTCGGGAGCCGCTGTTAGGTCTCTTCCCAACCCTTCCGAATACCACCGAGATATTGTGGAACTGCCTCAGTGGTGCAGTGTCACAATCGGGTCAAGCCTCGGTGTTAATAAATTATCCCGAGGAATTGCCTAGTAGAGAATCTGGCCTCAGGCATGACCAAGACAATATTCGGACAAGATCCGAGGAACCCCTGTGTCCAGACCATACGTAGTGCTAGCCGTGGCGTCGAATTCCATGGCATTCGCCCGGTCTTAGAAATTCTGCACAATCAAGACTCCGTCCATGTTCCGGCTCATCGGGGCGGTGCCAAGCTCCGGAAGTGTGACCGATCGGCCCCATCGATCGGCGGTCATGCCGCACTCCTCCTTAAGTGCTGCAACAACCTCCCGAAACCCCCTCTTAGCTTCCGAGCAGCCAAACTCCGCTTGGAATTCGTCCGAGCTCAATCCTTCTAAACGACATGGTACAAAGGGCCCCATCTCCAAGTCCTCGACCCGCCGGCGGTTGGGAAAGTAGATGGTGATCCGCCGACGGCACGCCTCCGCGCCTCGGGCTACGAGGGTGTATACCTTATCGAGACCGGCGTGGATCAGACCGAGGGTGAGAAGGCACGTGAAGATCCCCACGGTGACAGGCCAGAAAAGGATACATGCGAGGTAGAGTATGCTGCTTGGTGGGATGCAGCCTCGCCGACGGGCCTCCGGCCCGAGCTCGTCGATGCTGAGCCTGACGAGGAAGAAGACCACGACGACGTAGGTGAATACTTCCGTGCAGACCGAAGCGTCTGGTAGTGGCGCGAGTGTGTGTATTTGGGGTGGCATGATGGTTTTTGATGTGATGGAAATGGTGAGTGTGTTGAGATGTGGACGGTATAGTACGGTATTTGAATTGGGGTTGGCATGGTCACCTTGTGTTCCATTGACGGCTATTTGAATGTTGTGATTTTCTGCAATATGTTGTTTTCGACCAATCTCAAAGTGAAGGTTTGTCGTTAGCCGCACGATCTTGATGGACCCGCTGCCTTAGCCTAGGTAATGGACTAAAGCCTACTCAGCGAAAGCGTCCATGTTTGGCACGTACTGCAGCAACATATGATTGATAACGAGAAAGTAGTATCTTACTCCATGGTGTGACGCAGGTGTAGAACATTGCCGCCTATACAATGGAATAGCAAAGCACTTTCGCCCATGGCACGTTGACTGACTGATCAAGACTTTCTTTCATTTAAACTAGTTTCGAATAATATCCCACCATAATCTGTCTATTGTATCGCCGAAACGCCCCTGCGCCTGAAGATCCTGAACCCTAAAATCTCGAGCAACAAGAACAACAAGGAGGAAGGCGGTCCCCGCACTCCGAGGCCATCGCACCCGCTCTTTAAGGGGTGCCATAACCAGAATCCGTGCTCCGCGGCCGGCTCTCGTCGTCGGCGCAGTCCTTCTCAATATCGATGAACCCGTCCGACTTCTCGGTCGCCGCCGAGGCCGGGGCCTTGGTTGCCTGCTCGTCATCTTTAACATCGTCGATCTTGATCTCGATGTCGCTCTGGCCCTTACGCTTGTGCCGCTTGTCCTTCTTCGCCTCAGCCTCCGACTCGGACTCGCTAAACTCGCTGGACGACGACGAGTCCGAGCCGGATTCGCTGGAGGACGAATCTTTCTTGCTCTTGTGCCCCTTCTTCTTGGATTTACCGCCCTTCTTATTCTCCCTCCTCTTCTTCTTCTCCTCCTTCTCGGCCTTCTTCTTGTCTTCCTCCTCCTTGGTCTTTTTGTCCTCCTCCTCCTGCTTCCTCTTGTCCTCGGCGTCCTTGAGCTGCTTCGCGGCCTTCTCCTTCCTCGCCTCGACGACCCACGCCTCGGCGCCGCGCACCGCGCCCAGGGCGTCCCGTTTGTTCTTCAGCAGATACCCCTGCAGCTCGGCGGGGCTGAACTCATGCGCGGGGATCCTGGCCGCGAAGTCCTCCGCCAACTTCTCGATCTCGGCAGTAATCTCGTCGCGCCGGACCTTTTCAGCTTCTACACGCCGCTTAACCGCCTCTGGGTCCCGTAGGGCCTCCGCCTCCGACTCTGTAGGCTTGTTGTCGCCCTCGAGGGGCGCGAAGATGGCGCGGAAGATGGAGCTGATCATGCCCGTGTCAGCGAGGTCAAACTTGACGATCATGTCCACCCGCCCGGGTCGAATGAGAGCCTTGTCTAGCTTATCGACGTGGTTGGTCGTCATGATCAGGACTCGACCCTCTTGCGAGGCGACACCGTCCAGGATGTTCAGAAGACCCGAGAGAGACAGGCGGCCGTTGTTGTTGTTATTATTAGTGTTTGTAGGGCCACTACCCTTGGTCACCTGCCCAGGCACCATATCGTCATCTTTGTTGTCGTTACTGGCGTCGCTGGACTGGTTCTCGCGAGTATGCGTGAGCCCTGCGGTGTCGATATCTTCCAGCAGAACAACACACCGCCGCGGCAGCTCTGCGAACAGCGTTGACAGATTCTCCTCGTTGGAGGTGACGCTGCTCAAGCTGACGATGTAGATGCGCATCTTGAAGAACCCAGCCAGGGCCAAGGAGAGTGAACTCTTGCCGGTCCCCGGAGGGCCGTAGAGCAGATAGCCACGGCGGTACGGAATGCCGCGGTTCGAGTACCACCGCCTGGTCGCTGGGTTCAGGTAGTCTTGCACATCATCGATAAGATCTTGCTTGACCTTTTCGTTCAGGATGACCGTCGAGAAGGGCCGGCTGGCACGGGCGAGGCACCTCTGCCAGGCTGGAGTTGTGGTTCCTGCAGGAATCGTTCCCCGGTAGATGAGGGTCTTGTGTTCATCCCGCTGCGTAAATTGGGTGCGCGCCTCCATCAGAAGGTCCTTCAACAGCCAGGGGTCGCGGCCAAAGCACGAGATGGAGATCTCCTCGCGCTCGCTTACAAGCATGTATCCAGCTTGTTGGTCACGGCCCTTGTCTCGGCGGAAGATACAAACCCGGCCTTTGTAAAAGAAGAAGTGGCTGCCGAAAGTGGGTGTATATGCAAGTTGCTTCTTCTTCTTCCCGTGCGACGCGGCGCTGTCGTCGCCGTCTTCGGGACCATCGTCCTCGTCGTCATCCCACCGCCACAGGTACCATGCCCGAGAATTCAAGTTTGTGTTGACAACGAAGCGCCGTGCGCCCTTTGCAAACTTCTGTTGGGCCACCCAAGCCATAAGCATGTTGTAAATCTCATCGTCGGTTCGAATATCCACCGTGCTCATAAAATAGGCTTCCAATTTCTCCCAGAAGTATTCTGAAAAGTAACGCCACGTGAAGGTGACGCAGCCGAGGAAGATGACAAGAGGTATGTAGAGGTTCAGGTCCACCTTGAAGTACTTCTCGACGGCGCTGGAGAATACAGAAAACCCAGGGAAGAACATATCAAGAAGTGCAAACTGAGGGGCGGGAGGCGTAAGCCCCCCTGAGGGTGATGGGCCCATGGAGGTTTGTGAAGATGGAGGGCATGAGCATGAAGGCATGCCCGAGTCTGAGCAGCTGCTGAAGGAAGACATGATTCCGTTGACGAGAGATCGTTTGGAAAAGAGTAGACCTGGGGATATGGCGGAATATATAGAGCAATGTACTCGGGGTCCTGGGCACCACACCCGTTTGTCGAGTGTGTATAGCGACTGAGATGGAAAGCGCGTCCAGGAGATACAAACCCCAGTAAGGGAAAGAGACAGAGTTGTTGCAAGAGTGAACTTTCATCCCTTGGACACAGCAAACATTGCTTATATAGGAGAGACTGTCGTCCATAGGGCTAAGATGGACTTTGCTTAAGCCCCACATTCAGCCCTCTCAGTCCTCTCGCCGAGTGAGAAGAACCCGGGAGGTGTCAGGCAGCAGGACGTTAGTACGGCCGTGTAGAGCAGCAGTGACATAGTTTGGCCTCGGGGCTGTGAGGCAACCCCTGGTCCGCAAGTGATTCGCCTGCAGCTCCCGGAGCGGACAACTGGGCTTGACCTCAACAAGACCCGTTCAAGACTGAACAGACCCGCCAGTTGAGCCGCAAGCTAAAGCACTGGCCCTGCCCGCCACGGCGAAAGGAATATAGCAAGGCTCGCCCCAAAAGGTACGCTCAAGGCCCCACCTAGTAGCGTTTAGCTTGTAGCCCTCCCAGCGTAAGAGTCACATCGCCGAGCAAGGGCCCCTAATCAGCCACCAGTAGGACAGGACAGCTTCATGCTGTGCTCGCGACTGATTCGTCTGGCTGCATATGTGCGTGAGCTTGTGACAACAGTCCAGTGTGATCGGGAGATGGCGTGTGTGGACCGGGTTGGCCGCACTTCTGGCTGCCTCTTTCTGCAGGTGCTCCCCGAGCTGTTTGCCTAGTAAGCCGTGCATGACGGCACCGCTCTAGGCTTACAGTGCGCGCGCACCAGTAGCACGCAGCAGTATGCAAAGGAGGTGCGGCATCTGGGGTTAGTACTGGTCCTTTTGGCGGATATGTAAAAAAGACCAATGCCTCCGTGACTCACGAGGTTGGGGAAATAGCTGTAAATTGGCCAATAATGGCTGGACAGCGCATGAGGGAGGAGAGGGAGAGGAGGGCAGTGAGGCGTCAGCCTGGCTGGTCTGGGAGGCTGCCGTCACTAATAACGCGGGGGGTTGCATCCAATGCCCACACAGCCCCCTACCAACTGCAGGTGCATGCATGTGCACAGCGTATTGTGGACCATACGGCTTTGTTGATGACAGTATCATAAGAAGCAAACATTGACCTTTGCTTCGTCGTGGTCAGGATCGTGCAAGAGCCTTGATTTGTTTGAGATTCAAGAGATGAACACGGGAGTCAGTGAGGTAGGTGATCCCGAGCGCAGAAACGGTGCATATTTCGGTGCAGACCACAGCGTCTACTTCCAGGCCGCTTCAAGTGGTCTGCAACTGAGTTAAAACATACATCGCCAACTCCCTTACTCCCACCAAGCAGATATGAGTACATATTGATAGACGAGTTTGGTACCATCCCCTTCAAATAAGACCTGAACAGAATCCATTCTATGCCATGGCGGCGGCGGAAAGCTTTGAATGGCCTGAAGAATACCACGATCAGAAATTTCTGTTGCTCTGGTCTTGTTTATATACGGCTGACATCCTCACCCTTGATACATGTGCTCTGCTGCGAAATGCTACTGTCGACACAAGCCAATCCCCATGTCACTGCCAAATTTATTGCGAATCACACAGATAGCCCGTGGGTAGATAGCATCCACTCCACGGCCCATCCACAATCATGGAATTCTCCCCAGAGCGATGTGCAGACTTACACAACGTGCAACTACTGGTACATAAGGCTCTCGAAGACAAACTCAGCCGCTGTGACGGCGACATCCCTTCTTGCTCGAATTCTGGAAGCCTTGTCCCATGTCCCCAGATCCCAAGCCTTGAGGAGGAATCTCCAGTCTCCCGCCTCCTCCTGCTCCTCAAGACCATACAATCACTCCCACAGCACAGCGCCGAGGATCACAACCTTCTCCGCTGAAGCATTCCAACAAATATATGCCACTAAGGACATCTCCTCCCCCCGGCGATTTCACCCCGTTGGGTCAGGAGGACCCAGACGACCTAGAACAGTCGATTCTCATCCTACTAGCAGGTAAAAAAGGTCAACCAGCTCACATCGCGCAACGCCAACATCGACTTCCAGACGTTTGACAAGCCTTGGGGCTTGGGTAAGTTCACCTTTGGCCACCAGGCATGGTTGCACGTGATTCCGGAGACGACAAATTCGGACACGGTGCACCTCGTCACTCCCTCCGGGCTGTCCACGGCGGGCGACTTCAGCGGCCGTTGCCCGTGGCCGGAGAGCCAGCCCCCGAGGCTTGCGGAGATGTGGGGCCGCTGGACGTCACTCGCAGAGAATGGCACGTGGGCGGTGGCAGCTGTTGATGTGGCTGAGGATCACGGCTGGTTCGGCAGGTGTTCGGGGAAAGCGACCAGCCCAGGCAGTTTCTGCAATCGCCTCCTCCCAGAGTACAGAGGCGTCGAAGCCGCCCACAGAGGTGCCCATGTCTGGCGGGACCCAGCCACTTCGTGCCGTTCCGGCTCGCAGCCACTCAGCACTACAAGGGACGCGCGGTGCTGATGCTATATGCACGAAGCAAGCCTAGGTCTCAACGAGCTTCGTATTGAGAAAAGCCACCAGGTATTTCCAATTCGTAGGTTCGAGACTCGTCTTTTCGGGCAGTGTCATCGCTTGGTGAGAAGTCGATGCCAAGGATAAAGCTTTCCCCTTGCAGGTCACATCAGAATAAAATGGGATATGCTAATGATGAGTGGTTGTTCGAGACCTCCAAGAACGGTGTGGCATAAGACCGCTTGTTTCAAGATGTCGCCTTGATGTCCGGGAGAACGAGGTAAACACCGTGAGGCATCCACCCGTCAAGCACAGCGATCTCTCATTAGGCAATCCATTGAGACAAGATGTCTTAGATATCTGCCAATGGTCTACGAAAACCAGTGTGTGAAATCCTCAGCACAGACAACCGCCAGCCAACAGACATTAACCCTCGTCGCCATCCTCAGCAGCCGGAGGTACCCATATTAAGACGCCATCCTTGTCAGCCTTCATGCTATCTGTCGGGATAATCCGCAACACCTTCTGGAAATACTTGTCCTTTACCGTCAGGGTGGGCCGGATCCAGCTGTCACCCGCGACCAGGGGAACCAGTCGGTATGTCATCGACCTCCTGGAGATTGGGAGCAGGTTGATGGTGGTCTGCTTCGCACCGGAGAAGGCGAACTCGTCGCTGGGGTCCATCGTCAGCCCAAAGGTGAGGAAGTGATTCGACGCGTTCTCGATGGTGATGTCAAGCAGCACCACCTGTTCCACCTGCCCGCCCTGCTTGGGGTATGAGACGGATGCAAGAACCCTGGGCTCCGTGGTGAAGACTGGCAGGCGAGGTACCGCGAGGAGGGTGCGGTTGGATGCGCCGGGTGCAGCACCTGGCCGGGCCCATTTGATGATAAATGACACATCAAGCCCCGTTGGGTTACGCTCGTCCAGACTCGCCCTCTTGACGGCGAGGTCGAACTGCGTCTCTTCTATGGTCTTGGGGCTGACCTGTAGACCGTCGGGCGAAAGGGCCTGTCGTTTTGACGTCTGGCACTGCAGACCGTGCATAGGTTGTACTTCGATGTCGAGATCTAAGACCGTCAAGTTCTCAGAGGCAAATGAGGCGTATCGAGTCACGAGACACCAAGCTTGTGCAAGGCCGTTGCTCAGTCCAGATGTTCCGGCTGATGGATTTTGTATCCCTTCATGATCGAATAAGCTTGGCCAGGGGTCCGGGTGGAGGCGAGGGAGGAGTTCGTAGTTTGCCTCAAATGGGCTGGCTACGTTGATGCGGAAAGTAGCAGATTGTATAATCGAGGTGGCAGCGTCGGTGACAAGACTGTAAGACGCCTTCAATGTCAGCGTATAGGCCGCTGTCCGCTCTGCGCCTGTCAGAACCAATGTGACCCGCGATGACTCCGAGCTCTTGATCAATCCGAGAGGCGCCCCGTGGAGTGTGCATTCCTCGCCGTCTGCTAAAGCTCGCTTTTCTTCACCGTCGCCGAATTTCAGCTTGATATTTGGTGGATCCTCGCTGAGTACTGTGACATCAAGTTTGACGGTTGCATCAACCTCCTCCTCGTTGATAATGTCAAAGGGCAGCTCAATGACCTCATTGGTGTAGTACTGCTCAAGAAATTCCACCTCCCTGATCTCCATCTTGGGTGGCCTGGGTAGGACGCGGATGGACTGAGGATGAGTGCGTGCGATCCGTCTGCTTGATCGTACAGTGTGCCACGCGTGCCCGGTGCCTGCCTTCTGCACGTTGGTAGTATATGTCAAGGCGAATGCGTCATAGCTGACAGTGAATTTGAGCGACGAAGCGCTAGCATCGCCGGGCTCTCTCAAAGGAATGTTCATCTCGAAGACAGACGTGCGCCCCGCGACCATGGTCAAATCACTTGTGCCACTCAAGTGCAACTGACCACTAAGTTCTCCAGAAGCCGGAGCCTCCTCCTGCTCGGCCTCCATCGTGGCCTCGGCCAGCGAGACAACATGCAAAGACACAGGTCCTCGGCTTGACGCCTCAGTGTCGCCCTCTCGTGCGTGAGTTAACAGAATCGGCTTGATACTACCGTCGAACCTCAGACTGATGCTCTCCAAAGCGATGGGCGCGGATCCCAAGACCGCGTTTGATGTTATGGACAGCTGGGCCTGGCATGTAAGCCCGGCTTTCCCTTCCTCGTGGCGGAAGACGAATGAAGGCATGATGAAGGAGGTGCCCAACTCGTCGTTCAAATCAATAGACGGCCGAGGCGCCTTGACCCCGTCGAGTGATTTTGTCAAGTCGTAATGCCACTTTGGATGCTTCTTGAATCCTGCGAATATGCGTTAGTAAACGTATCTGGGTAAGCTGTGTGTGTGATCTTACTGTTGTTCAGCAGCTCCCAATCAATAGACACTACCAGATCAGCCTGCGCGATGTCGACTGCTGCAGCTCTCAACACCCAGCACATGTCTTCGGTAATCTCCGGCCAGCCATCTCGTCGAAACGACAACTCATCCCAGAAAGGGCGTAAAATTTTCACCACATTTGCCCAGTCCTTGACCGCAGCCAGCTCTTTGGCGCACTCGAGGGAAACCTCGGCAGCAAGACGTTGCTGCTGCTTCTTTATAAAATATGACTGTGCAGAAAGAAGGTGATCCAGAATTATTTGAGAGTGATTGATCCCTGATCGAGCCAGGGGCAGCTCGTCATAGGGTTCGGGACACATGTAGCTGTCGTACCTGAAGGCCTTTGAGGCCAACTTTGAGGCTGGAGATTCACTTGGTGACCTCCTGTCGTCTTCAGGCATTTTAAAAGCAAGCCGGCGACGCGCGAATGTGTGTCTCGCCGCGAGACGGTACCAATAGCCCGGGTGGTGTAACATTTCCCATGGCTGTATTCTTTCTGCCTGTGCAGACTTCTCTGGTGGTAAGTAGATGCTTACGGCGGAATGATCAAAGTCGGGAATGTCGGCCTTCTCGATGAGGTTCGCCATCACCACCGCCCAGCGTGCTTCCCAGGCCTCCCATCCGTAGTTGTTGGTCCCATGCCCTTGTCGGTCGACGAAATCCGCTATCCTCTCCCGGTGGCTTTCCCAACGCCTGACTGCCGCTGTGTGCTGGTCATTCCACATAAGACACCTTATGCATCGCACAGCAATGACGTCGGCCAGGAACCTGGCCTGGTTCCATCTTGGGCTCCAACTAGGTATGATCTCCATGACCTCGGAGCTCAAAAGGTTTTCGTAGGCCTGTTCGAAGGAACGCAGCGCCACATCCATCTCCTGGCGGTACTCTGCGAATACGGCAGATTTGAAGTCATAGCGGACATGCCAGCCCGGAAGGGAGAGTGTCTGCGACGTGCCCGAGGTGGGCGGGACAGTGGGCTGCGGGGCAGCACCACGACCCCTTTTCTTCTTGACGCGCCTGCCATGGTCGCGATAGTACTCGATGGACTGTGCGTAAAGTGTCGTCAGAGCGTTGTCCATTATGCGGCCAAGCTCATCTGGCGAGGCATCTGTCGGTACGGCAAAGAATGACTTGGCGTCCAGTCCGCTGCCCCTGCGGATGTTCTCCAACCTCTCCTGTACTCCATGATTGTTGTCGACCAGTACTATGACAGCCAGTTTTGATTTACAGCCAGACTGCGCCAGCGCGTTCCGCAGAACGCCTATATCTGTCTTGATCTTGTTGTCATGCAGGGTCGCCAAGGTGGCATCCGCCGTGAGGCTGTACAGGCATATCAGAACGCTCGGTACGAGTTCTTGGTGCTTCTTGAGCCATGACTGATCTATCAGGCCATCGGGATATAGGTTCGCGGTAGGGCTGAGAGGCGAGAAGGGCGAGTGTAGCACGGCCTGGGAGGGTGGGATCTCGAAATCGTCGGGAAGGCGGGCAAGCTTCGGAGGAAGCAGGTAAGTCTGATATGGTCAGCACAGCCATGGTCACATAGCTACCGATGCGGCCCTTGACCACGAAACGGACAGATCGCGTACCCTACCAGTGGTCCTGAAGCGGAACTTGTACTTGAAGTTACTTGTATCCCTCCCGTTCCAGGGCAGCCCAGATGCGTCCGTGTTCCGGATATGCTGTATGAGAGCGCCGACCTGGTCCCCTTCCACCGGTGGCGGCTCCGACCGTATCAGAGTGGCGCCGTCCTTGTACTGGGAGTCGAGAGACGATTCCTGGGCATATTTGGACGGCAGACCGAGGACGACAGCCAAGGGCAAACAATGGTCCAAGCTGCACGAAGGATACTCGTCCATGCTGGGCGGAAATATCCACTGCAGATCACCAGAACTGGCCGCAGCGTTCAAATGTCGACCTTCTGCTCAAGCCTGTCTGTTCATAGGGATATCATTGGCAGCTGTCGGCGGTAGAGACTGGCACCCACTGTCAGTGGAAGCTCTCACCAGACCCTGGCCCGCCCCGCCAGGCGCGCAGAGAGAACACAAGGTATAGTAGTAGTAGCAGCCTTGGACTCACAAGGGCGGGCAGCCAGAATTGGAGAGGGCATTTGAAAGCTCGATAACAGCGTCTATAACATTCTAAACAAGAAAGGAGATGATCCACCAGATCATTTGCATCCCTACCAGCATCTAGGGACTGGGGCTTTACAACATGCGGGTTAGGTGAGAGACAGGTACCTAGCTCTGCTCCATTGGCCGGCCATGGGCAGCAGGGGCCGGTCTTCCCAGAGCTCCGAGTGGGATGGGCCGCAGGCGGTGAAGGGTACTGCCGGTCTGGCGTCATGTCTGATGTATGGCAGCAGAATGTCTTGTGAAGCCCATGTGCCTGCCGTGGATCTATTGATTGATGGTGGTATTATGTTCGCTTCCGTCCAGGATACCATTCGAGGGCCGCGACCGACCGCCGATCACCCACCCATCCTCCTCGTGCAGAACCACCCCCCTCCCCGTTTTCTACAATGGCAGAGAAAAGCGCTACATTCTCGCTTTGACCTGGAGGATATCTTTGCTTGATTGATATCATTCGTGCTACCAACATAGTCCCGCAATTTCTTCCCAATCACCTTCTTGTCTTGGGGACTGAGGTTATCTTCTCTATTCACCTCCCGAGGTCCTGGGTCGCGACCGCAAAGCAGGGACTTACTCACTTACCCAAGATCTAGCAGCGCATGCAGTCTGTGCTGCCACGACCCTTTGCTTTCTCGGCACAAACCTCTATACACTGTCAGCATGTCATTAACACGCGAACAAGTCCTATTTGCCGACCTGGCCAAGGCGATGAAGAAGACGGTGGCCAGGCAAGCCAACGGTAAGAGCTTTCGATGCCAAGAGCCGTCGACAACATGTCGCTGCTGACACGCGCCCTTGGTCCAGAATCCGACTCCGACTCCGAGATCCAGCAGACGACCAATCGTGGCAACAAGTTGAAGAAGAGGGCAAGATTTGTTCGCCAAGGCAAACTGGGGCCGCCCACAGGGCCGGCAGTCTACAAGGAGGCACGTTCCAACTCCAGTGCGCGCGCAAGCGTGACGAGCCACCAGCACAGTATACTAATTAGCATACTCAGGAGGTCGAACATGCAGGATACAAGCGAGCCGTAATAAGTCGCAACCCGCCGCTCATTGACGAAGACGGCTATAGCATCGACAGCGACGACGACGAGCAACACATCCAAGATGCAGTCGCCGCTGCGGCTGAGGCTGATCCCTACTCTTCGATTCATCTTGAGCGTATGTAATGCCCAGCAAGCCGCCGCACGAGACAGGAAAGAAAGGCGTCCCTAAATGATCACTGACCGGCCCCTAGAGCTCCTCGCGCCCCTTACGACAGTCACAGACCTGCCTGCCCATCCCACACTCTCGAGACCTTTTAAATCGACGGCCCTGAAGGAATTGACGAACCAAGCATGTGATCTTATGCATAAAGAAAATGTCGCGCTGTGGAAAGTGCGGCCACTCCTGACGAGACTCAGCGGAGACCACACCTGGGTGACTCCCGAGATGATGTTAGGCGTCGAAGACCAAGAAATGTTCAGGAACACATATGGTTCGCGTACAATGAAGCGCAAGAGATCACAGGAAGAAGTATTGGAAGGCGTTTCAAGTCCAAATATCAATGGCGGCAGCACAGCTCGACCTTCATTGAACGGAGACCTCGATGGAGCTGTTAATGAGGAGGCTCAGTCGCATGAGAAACTAGGTACATCTACCGAGGATGTTGTGATGGAGAACAGCGAGAGCAATAAGGCGGACAGGCATGAAACAGTAAAAGAAAGTCATGACGCCTCAGGCGCCGTCGACGAGCAGGGCGCAGAAAAGGCCGCGCCACTGACTACCAATGGCGACAAAGTGGACGAACCTGGTTTGAACCCGACCAATGGTGTTTCAGCGAAGCAAAAAGGGAAGCAATCTGGGACCAGACAAGACACAGCAGATGATGATGTTGCCATGTTGGATGGAAGCGCTGCACCTGGTCTCGGTGCACATGCACATCATAACGGCAGCCGAGCTGCGTCTCCTTCAGCGGCATCCGCCGGCGACCCTTTCATTCATCCGATATTTCTTGCGCCGAAGCCAGCTCATCCCGACCGCGACGTAGGGCTCCCAGGACAGGAGGCGGACGACGTGCGCCGACTACTCCAGCTGTACGTCCAGAAACAAGAGGAGGTGTGCCGCGGTACCGAAAAGCTGTACCACGGCCTTCTCAAGGCGGACCGAATGCGAAAGACAGTGCTGGAGTGGTCCAAGGCCGAGGCGCACGTCGGGGAAATGTCCGATGGCGAGGATTGGTACGACAGAGAGGAGTGGGGCCTGACAGAGGACCTGAAGAAAGGTCAGGATGAGGAAGAAGAGGACACGACGCAGACCCAGAAGAAGACTAGGAATCGGAAGTAGAGTCGCGGCCCCTGCGGCTCCTTTGACACCACATTCTGCAAGACGGTTGCTTCCCCACCGTCTACGAGCCTACCGGTTCGCAAAATACATCCTCGAGATGTAGGTCTACGGCATCCACATCCATGTGGTGTTCTGGAATATGGTCCCAGACAGCAGGAACTTGAAACAGCCTAAATCCCTTCTGCAACGACTCTCACCACATCATGCTATGCCATCACTTCAGCAATGCCGAGACACTAATCTGGCCGAATCTGAGAGTGGCTGGATTGAAGTGGTTGCGAGATCCTATCATAGCGCTGCGGTGCCCGCTATTGTAAAACATGTACAGCGCGAGGCTGAAGACGACAATGGACGAGGAGGGAGACACCGACACCGTGAACACACAGGACGAGCACCACAAGCTCGTAATTGGACATGGGAAGTGCGAGGGGTCATTCGGGAGACTATCGCTCTTGTGCTGGGACCACAGACAACTCCTGCGACTGTGAAAGTCCGACATCCACCTCAATCGCTACGACCATCCTCTCAGAGGAGCGAAATTGAGGTGTTCAACGTTCTCTGACACAATGTATAGGCAAATTCACCAACGGGAATGGGAATGAAGCCATTTCCCGCCCTTGGGTCTGTCGGTGAAAGTTAAATATGTTACCTCTAGCTTCCTACGCATAGCAAGTCCAATAACACAAGCCACGAATCCACCTAAGAAACTTCGTATGAGTTGCTTGCAAGATCTTTGAGCGGGACTGGAGAGGATTCTCGACATGCGACGTGACGAGATCATCGTGCTTTTGTTTGATGGGCAGTTCTGTTCTCATCACTGTCGACAACGACACTCCTCCCTAGCGGAAGGCGTCAGTTGATAAGCTGGCCTGGGGGTAAAGCGAGCGACTTTAAAGGAAGAAAAAAAAAAAGGTCAGACAAACAAAACAAATGCCTATGAGTCCAGGCGCAGTGCCTACCGCAACGCCAATAAACACGCAGGCAGGTGGGGGCCAGCCACTGCAAGAAAATATCCCGAAGCTCCTGCAAAAATAAGTACCAAAAGAAGGGATGCGCTGTAGCACTGAATGGGGTGGCAAGGCATGAGTAGAGACACGGCAGCGTTTCTCTTTTTGATGATGATCAAGAGGTGTGTATGTGTGGTGGGCACCCGGCTGGTGAGCCTCAGGCAGGCTGGAAATGGCCATTAGAAATAGAGACGCGTTTGGTTCTGTGTGAGAACATCAATAGCATTGGGATATCACTGAATCGAGTCTATCCTACCCACGTCAACCTCTTGCGCCAGACATGCAAGGCATTATCCTAGTTCGTAGAGCCACTCATCACTGTGAGTCTAACGGCGGAGGCTGGTTCCAATCCCTGGGAGCAGCTCTCTGCTTTCCCTTCCTCGTCCGCGTGGACCTTCGAGTGCCCCCACCATCGCCGCCGGCGGGCCTGCTGCCGCCTACAAACTTCAAAACCCAGTCTCTCACCCGCTTCGTCTTCTCCAACTGCGGATGGACAGGCCTAGCGCCACGCCTCCCAGCCTTTCCCAGGTCGGCACCCGAGTAGTGGCCCCCGTCGTCCCCGGCCCCAAGCTTCCGCCCGCGGTGCAGCAGGTACACCCCCGTCATGCCCCTCGGCAGGCTTCCTCCGTAGACCTTGCCGCGGAAGACGTTGAGCGCGACGTTGCGCATGAGCACGACGTCCTGGGCCCTGAGGCCGGCCAGCGGGCCCCCGGCGTCCGGACCCCCGCTCTCGGCCGCGGACAGCCAGAACGTCACGGAGAAGCCCGACTTGGTCTCGTCGCCGATGAGGACCTCGACGAGCGTCTTGGTGGTGCCGAAGCGGGTCTCGACCGTGCGCGGCGCCGCGATGCTGATTATCCCCACGATGAGCGTCACCGTCATGGTCTGCGGCCGAATCGACTCCAGGTACCTCGCGGGCGGGACGTCCTCGAGATCCGAGAGGTGGTCCGACCTGCCGGCTCGCTGGCGGCCGGGCTGAAGGGGGGTCCTGACGACGATGGTGGCGTCGTCGTCGGCGGTGAGGATTGTTGTCGTATCCCCCTCGTCGCTTGTGGAGAACGATACAGACTTAGAGTAGTCGGTGCCACCTTCCGAGGAAGGCTCGCACTCGGCGCCGCCACCACCGTCTTGGTGGTCCTGGGAGTCGCGCGGGACAAGCTGGGACGAGGCCAGGTCGTTGTGTAGGGCGAGCGAGTGCTCGTACCACTCATCCAGCAGCCTGCTCTCGTGGCCGGCGGCATCATCCTGGCTCAGGCCCTGAGACGCGGCCTCGAAGGAGATACCAGCTGCGGTGAGGAAGTCTGCGCTGGCAGGGAAGTGGCTCACGATGTTCAGGTCGTGCTGCTGCGAGAAGCCTGTGGGGACGTGGGCGCGCTTGAGAGAGAGCGAGCGCCACACGGGCATGTCCAGGAGCGACTTGTCCTGGGATGCTGTGGAAGGTGGAGGCCCATCTTTCGCCTGCTGTGGGAGGAGTGCAAAGGCTGCGATGGAATCCTGGAAGGTCTGGAGCAGGCCGGCTGTGCTCCAATCCAACCTGTCGGCCTCAGGAGCACCTGCCAGGACGATAGTGAGCCTACCCATAGCGATTATGCTCACATGGTTTATTTAATTCAGTGTCTGCTTTTTTGGAGCGAAGTTTGATGAGTTTGAAGAATCAAGTAAGGAGACAAGCATCGTTCACTGGTGAATTATGAAGTTACAGGATTGAGGTTATAATGATAGTAATAAATATAGGGAGTGTAGATCAGGGTTAGGAGTACAATTTACTTGGTCAAAAGCGTGTCATACCTGGGTATTGCAGTGACCAAGCAAAGGTCATTGCAATGTGTATAATGGTCTCTAAAGCCTGGTCAGTGGTCACATGTGAGCGAATGTGCGCTTCTCAGTAGCCAAATAAATGTGAATGTATTTTGGTGTTGCTCAGTACTCTAACACATTGTATCTCTTCAAGCCCATGTGTAGGACCCAGGGCTTGGCTTCTGTCTGTGGGTCGTTAGGCAACATCAATGCGTCGCCATGATTTAAACTGATTCCAGTAGTCATGGGTTGCATTCTCTTAGTCTCAGCACTGTCGCTTTGTAGGAAGGGATGTTGTGGTCTCTTCTCTGTGGTAGGTACCCCAAGCAGTCGTCAATCCACAGTGCTTCTGCATATTGATATGCATAGCTCACACCAGTAAGTAAAGAAACTTAGAGTAGTATCAAGCAAGATGCCACAATCATATATGTTTATCTGAGGCAGGAAAAAGGAAGTAGAAGGAAGGATAGATGACTCCGGCGATTTGAGTGCAGGATATAAGGTAGTGTCTTTAATCCACCAAGCATTGGGACAGTTGTTTCTTCTCTGCCTGGCGGAGAACAGGCATTCCTCGTAATATATCTTTTCCGATCAGCAGCGACCACTTGTGAAGCAGGAAGTAATCACATTATCGTAATCGTCTTGAGCTGACCATCATGAGCACTCCGTGATTTTGGCGTCTCGGAGGCTGAGTCTCGGAGGCCCCAAGCGTTTCTGAACGGTCCGGGAAAGTATGATAGTATGTGGACTCATAGGTGCCGACGCGACGATAATCGTTGCTTCCACGCCACCTAGGTTGGAGCACGATGCCATGGGGGATCCTATGGAGCTGACTGGCCTGCTTCTCCTGCAGCTGCACGTTCGGGATGACCTGCAGGCAAAGCAAATCGCTGCTTATCCAGTTCTGGGGTTCCATACCTTCCTCTGGCACATTGTCCCAAAAGATTCGTGCAACCTTGTTTGGGGTGGGGAAGAATATGGGACCTTCTAATTCAATTGCGCCCCATTCCAAAGCCCCGTACGGCTCTTGAAAGCTTTTTGGCTCAATGGCGACCTTCAGTACCTTGGTTTCGAGGTTCAGGTCGAACAGTAGGCTCTCTTCAATTCGGGTGAATGGTGTCTCGACTGCGCCACAGTGACTTGCCCACGACCATGAAGGGGCAATATAATCAGGTGACCCAGGCTGTCGAGCTTGGCTTCTGTCCTCCGTCAATGAAGTCCACAAGAGCTGGAGTGGCAATAGAGCAGGTCTAGAGTCGACCCCCAGTCTTTCCGCTCTGTGTCTCTGTTCGGTAGTCGGGGACAGTCCCCAGTCTATGAGGCCCGCCACATATAGTGATGCTTTCTGGGAAAAAATGGAAGCGATTCCCGATATGGCAGGCAGCCGATCTTGCTCGTCCGATAGTGTTCGGGATGTATAGTTCTCGACAAGAGTGCACCAAAACTTTATGTTTTTCCAAGTCGGAGCACACGTAGAAGCTGTTTCACTGTGATATTCTCTCAACGACAGGCGAAAATCACTTTGACCGCATTCTTCGTACGACTCCGAGCGGCAAGACCATCTGATGACGTGAGAGCCAAATGAGACCAAGCGTCTTGAAAGCAGTCCTTCCTGTAGGGTCCAGGCTCTCGAGTCGATGGCTTCTACCGGTCTCTCGCGAGTAACAAGTTTCAGCCAGGCCGGCCTCTCTGAGATCTCGAGGTCGAATGGAAAGTAGAATGGGCCTAGTATGTCGTCTTTGCTAGTGATTGGCATCGGCTCATTTTGGAGAAACCCTTCGCTGCATGACTTAGCCGTTGCTGCAGATATGGTAATACTCGAGTTACCATAGTAGTGTTGCATTTGGGCTATTTCCTGGGCTGTCTCGTGTTGGTTGTCCTGCACGAGGCACAAGCTGTCAACCCACAGTAGCCTTATCTGGAGTTTAGAAGTCAAATGTATGGCGTCTTTGATAGTTTTCGAGAGTAGACTGAGTGGGATACCATTCTCGACTTCAGCTTTATTTGCCAGGGTGGTTTTGAAAACCTGGTCATGGCCCCAGCAGTAAGAGAGAGCAGCGTACGGCTCTGTGTCGCCGTTCTCCAGGCTTTTTGCACGTACGACCTTCACATAGGGGCTCTGGCCAGATGATTGGTCGACTAAAATGAAGCGGCACGGCCTGATCTCCCCAGATACAGCCTTGCAAGACAAATGATGTGTCCGACAATATTGTAGACGGCGCCGAACCTGTGCAATTGCCTGACTACTCGACGTGTGCCCATCAATTGTCCGGGCTAGGGCGCCATGTGCGCTTGGGTCATCTGTATTATATCGTAAGTGATGCGAATAACGAATAGAGTCTCGTAGGTTTTAGTCAGAAGGTGTAGTGCAACAAGCCAGGGGAGATTGTCATACCCCAGTCAGACATCACCGTGAATTTAGCGGGACTCCATGCGTAAGAGACAGTCTCAATGTTGACAGTGCATCCAACGATTTCGTAAGTCACTCGCTCAGCAATGCCGGATCTTGAACGGGGGTCGTGGTCGTCGACGAGATCAACAGCGGGGATGCTCTCGAGCCTAACGGCTTCGAGCTCGAAGACGATGGCTGTTCGTCTCATCTGCTCCGGTGGAGTTTTGGATCCCTTCAGCTGGTCCCAAAGCCAAACGAAGAATGGGCAGCCAGAGAAGGCTGCTTCCATCACAGCTTCAGGACTGTGCCTCAGTGGCTGTCGCCATTTCATCTTCCCGGAGTGTTCAAACGGCGTACGGCCATTGGTAGTGAGGCACTCCTGCTGGCAATGGCCACAGGTGTGCCTGGTGGTTTCTGTTGGCGCATCCATTTGGGGGGGGGGGTCACTACTGATGAAGGGATTAATGTGAGATGAAGAAGGCGAGCAATCTGAATTAGGAATTCTCAATAATCCCAGAGCAGTTCAGAGAGAGATGTATCGATGGGTCATTTGTGGCTTTTAGGTAGAATGGAGGGGTGCTGCCTGTCACACAAGATACTGCAGCCGCCGAAGTGCATGCTGCAATCTCTTGGCTGAAGCATTGTGTCAGTGTAATGCGGTCTGTGACTGGTTGCTATTTGTGACGTTTTGAAGTGGAAAAAGGGTGTTGGGGATGAATATGGTTAGGCCTTGACAGACCTAGGAGCAGGGTGAAAAAAGACCGACTCTCATTTAGACAAGAGCCCTGCACCTGGCCCGTAGGTCTTCCGTTCATGGCGTCAACATGTACATTATGAATTAATTTTCAAATTCCTAACTGGGTCAATTCGGCAGACCAGAAAGCACTTCATACTCAGCAACAGGATTTAGCATTGTAGAGCTACAAATTATGGAATAATGATGAGCATAAGTGACTGTAGTCTTGGGACACTTTTGCTACTAGCAAACCGCAGGAAAGAAGATATGTGTCTCATACTTGGGGGGGGGGGGGTCAAATTTGGTGACAGCCGGAAGGCCGCACCGCAGCGGTTTTGCAGACCCGTACCTTGGATACTTAGTGACAACCCCAGCAGCGAGGTGTTGCTGTCCATACTTCACAAGGAGATGCAATGGGTGAATAGAAGCAGTCAGAGCTAAGTATCTGAGGCGCCAGTATTGATAGCATTGAAGAAAGCGGGTTGCGGACCTGGTCTTGTCTTGGTCCTGTTCTTCAGCGGTGGTAGTAACCACTGCCTCACTCATTTTCTGATTTGCAAATTGGCAGGGTTGCTATTTGCACACAAGTCTATAGGCCGACAACAACTCTCCAGTATTACAGCACCACGACAATGGTGGACCACATACCCCGGTTAGTCGCTCATTATCCATCATTCATCCTACCATCCTCTGTCTTCTACCAGGCGGGTAAATTTCAGCCTTTGGTCTGAGCAGGGCTGAAGCACTTCCTTTAGAATCGGAACCCACCATTTTTCACTACTTTGAAACTTGTGACAGAGCTTCATCGCAAAAGCGTACTCTGCATACTCTGGAAAGAAACCGCTCCTCTCCCAGTCAACAATGCCTGTGATCTTCCCG